>RXPK01000157.1:4506350-4882288 GCA_004143645.1 Protaetia brevitarsis
GCATTTTGAAATTATTTGGTATATGGTGTGGTTGTCCAGTACATTACATTGGCAATATAACGATGTTGTATACGCCATAGGTCCCAGAAAATATTGCGTAATAAATTTTAATGATTACCGACATTTGATGACACCGAACCAACTTCTTCAATTAATTACAAATGACTACAGAAATAAAGAATTAAAACAAACAACATTGTATCCGCTGATAGGACATACTCTACATTACCAGTAATTTCCCTATGTTTGTTTAACGTTTTAAATTATATCTTGATATAGAGCCGACCATATATTTTCAAGAAATCTATGCATCTCATATTTTTCTTATTGTGAAACTTGGCATTTCGGCACTATATATCACAACAACTTTTAAAGCAGTGTAATGGAAATTATTATTTAGACCCAGCATAACGTACGGGCCGTAGTTGTGACCAAAATGTAGTAAGCGGAGCGGTCCACACGCCAAGTGGTTACAAAGGCTAGCGTCTTTAAGTGGCACGGGTGCAATGGATCTATCCCCCCACTGGATTGGAAGTCATTCTAAATCTCCACCGTTAATATTTACATCCAAGGAATAGTATATACAAGCTCAAGCAGCGATAAGTAATTGCACAGCGTTGACTACAGAAAACTATTGAATAAACTTAAGGAGGCATCTTGTGGGGATGCCATGCGATGTCATGTTTCAAAATATCAGATTATAATACCAGATCAGAGGACCGAAAGGCCCTCCGGTGAGCGGACTCGAAACAGACGCCTCTGGAAGTGGCTACGGCATTAGAGCTGGAATATATTACAGAAGCCTGGAGAGCTTTTACGGTACGCTTCAGCAAATGCACGGTTGTTTTAGGCTGAGGTTGCTTCAATTCATCATTGTGTCAGAGAATCGAACCGCCTACACTTTAAGGTGTTTCGTTACCTAAGTGCTGAGTCTAAGGTAATTTGGGACTGTGTAAGCGCCCTAAATGAGGTGGGTACCCGATCTGCATCGCTTAGGTTTCCAACCACTCGAAAGTGAGGGAAATAGAGAGCGGATGATCTTTCCAGGGGCTGTTAAGGTCTTCGTCAGATTGGTCCTTTTTTGGCTTACCAAATCGCAATTTATTTTATTTTAACCAGCATGATACACCTACAGGGTCTCATATACTCCGCGGTCTATTTCAACTTCAAAGTCGTTCTATAAGTAATGGCTATTTCATCGTGCAGCAGTGCCATGTCCTTCATTCGATCAGCATGAAAGGATGTTAGTGGGCAGATTGCGTTGGAAGTATGCTCGTAACAGCGATAACATTTGAGAAGATGAGACCTACTTTTTCTTGATAGTGTCAAAGTAATGTAAGCGGCAGGTACAGCACTGTTCAATATGACGTTTATAAGTATGTGGCACACTGTGCGAACCTAGAGATAACATAAACAGCATATTAAAAAATTAACAATTGAGATAGTATAAACATTAACAATGTCGTCTCATCTAAAACTACAGACTAAAGCTAGGAACTAGACGCATGATGAGTCCAGAGAATAGTGCAAAAGTGACCAGGACAGAGACAGGCCAAAAAAATTTCTAAGGAACAAAGGCGTGAATTTGCTAGAGACCTACTGAGTAAAGACAGGAAGATGTCAAAGTTGTCAAAATGGTAGTAGGTCTTGTGACTGGTCATTGCAAACTAAACAGGCATATGTACAACATTGCCTGGCAGATGATGTATTTGCAGATTTGTCAGCAGGAGGAAAAAACACCAGTTCATGTACTGTGCTAATGCGACGAACTGGCGAGGACGTTTCTAGTTGTGGGTGGGAGAACCCCACAGCTACCAAATACACACAAGGCGCTCTCAAGGATAGTAGACCTAATTAGGCGGTAAATTAGAGTGTGTCTCCTAGGACAAAAACGGTGACCCCATAGATCTGAAAACGATTTGCATGAAACCTATCCGTCCACCTTCTTAACCCTAGCCCACTTAATCTATGTGTCGGTTGAGGTCGATAAACACTTATAACTGTTTAATTGATATATCGACAAATGTTTGCCATTTACATTTGTCGATATATCAATTAAACAGGTAAAAAAGTGTGTCTTTAATGAAGAAGCATCCTCAGACTTTGAGTACCCATCCCTAGAAATCAGATACTAAGCTCAATGCCAGTTTTGAATATTTGAACTGAAATTCTGTTTTAAATGTTGATTTCCCACTTATTGGATAAGCAAGATTTATTGACATGTTTTATTTTGGTGGAGGCGGCAAGTGCCATACTTCAAGCTTTGGCAGTTCTTCCGTGCTATTACTTATGATATACCATTCTATTATCAATTGAGAAAATTTGTAAAGAAAGAATATCCGATTTCACTTTCCCGTGTGGCAAAGTCTTCTCAGATTAAAGTTGTTTTTTTGTTTCTAATTGATTTATTAGGGTGGTCTATACATCGTCGACACTTTAGTACAATAGTGAAATGTATCATGCAATGTTATATCCATTTTCTAGAATTTGTTTACTATAACTGAAGGTAGTTTTTGTGGCCAAACGTGGATTTTGTATTGTTTTGGAGATATCCTGGTTATGAACTAAAATAAAGTAATGGAGAAACCTAACTGACAAAATTATTGTAGAGATATCAAAAAAAAAAAAGAAATGCTGGAAGAGAAACGGTAGTATAAGTTAAATAATTTTAAATTTCTTGTAAATATTACATTTTGTAAAGAAAACATCTCATAAAAAAATCAAAGTCACGGGCACCTCTTACTAAAGCGACACTTTCAAAGCTTCACAATGTATTCATTAGTCAAAGGAAAAGAAACACTTCTAACATTTTTTTTAATTGTGTCAACATATGCCTACTGATTCACAACCACTAACCTCATCGGTGTTCTTCTATATGTGTGCGACGTTGCCAAGTGGAAGGAAGCAAAATAATGCGCGGTTATGTTAATAAATATATACGGCATGAGTATATTATTTTTGCTCTATCGGCATTTCTGTGAACTAAATTATACGTGAAATTTTTACATATGACGCACTATTTTGCTTCCCATCTATTTCCATCTTATGTACTAAAACGGGTTGGAATAAACTATGACGAAAAAAACCTGGCAATGGTGGTGGCATGACCAAGGGCATGTACGGACAATTTTTTTTTTCTTAGCGGTTTTCTCGATTAATAAGGTCGAGACTATTTTGCGTCCGGTATACGGACGCAAAAAGTCGAGGACGCAAAACTGTAATGTAAAATGGCAATGCATGGACGCAAAATAGTGCGTGGATAGATATATATATGATATATATATATATATTATTTACATTCTCTACTCTTAGAGCGTCCGGTAAGAAACCTGTTTAGAGCGCCATTGCGGATTTCATGTAATTGACCATTTCTTTGCGTATATATATTGCATATCTGCAACAAAGCTGTTAATAAGGAAAATGGAAATATTGTCATTAAAATTTACAAATTTGATTCCACCGACAGTTAAGCGTCCTTACATTAAGTCGTGTTGAAGCGCCCGTTTTTTGCCTACCAATTCATTCTTTGACACTTCAAGCGTCCAAACATATTGGATCCATCTAACCGTCATGGAGCGTCTGGCAGTGTTTGCATTTTAAACTTAGAATTAGCCATATTCATGTTAATTCAACGCCGTGTCTGATTTTTATATTTCGTGAGTTATATATTGTTATATAATTTTATTAAAAACTATGATACTGCCAAAAAAAGAATGCTTATATGCATGTAATAATAACTAGAAATAGCTCTTGACAAAACAGGCATTATATACTGATGAGTTTTTTATCTTGAGACAAACGGAATATCTTAAAACACGGCATCAAATCAAAAAAGATGAATAAGATTGTTATAATGTAGGGATTGAATCGTGCCCGAATTCGATCCCTTCGTAGAATCGAATCTGCAATACAAAATTGGGTTCCATTTCAGATTCAACGTGTCAGTGAGCCATACATTATAACAATTTATTTAGATCTTTTTTTGATTTATGCTGTTATAGAGATATTCCGTTGTCTCAAGATAAAAAACTCAAAATCCTATATATTTGACTGGGATTTATAGGTCAATAAAACACGTTTATATGTTCGTTTGTTGAACGATAGTTTTGTTATCATAACTATCGTAGTTGACTATCGATAGTTGGCTATCGACAATATCGATAGTTGACTATCATAGTGACTACATAACTTCGGTAGTACTATCGATGTTGGCTTCGACAACTCGATAGTGACTACGATAACGATCGATAGTTTTGACTATCATAACTACGGTAGTGACTATCGATAGTTGGTATCGACAACTATCGATAGTTGACTATCGATAGTTGATACGATACTACGGTAGTTGACTATCGATAGTTGGCTATGACAACTATCGATGTTGATATCGATACGATCGATAGTTTTGACTATCATTAACGATCGATAGTTTTGCGCTATCGATAATAACGGGTGACTATCGATAGTTGGTATCGAACTTCGATAGTGACTATCGATAACTATCGGAGTTGATATCGATAAAATCGGATAGTTGATATCGATAACTATCGGTAGTTGACTATCGATAGTTGGCTATCGATAACTATCATAGTGATATGATAGTTGGCTATCGATAACATGATAGTGACTATCGATAACTCGGCAGGTGACATCGATAACTATCGATAGTTGACTATCGATAACTATCGATAGTGACTATCGATACTTCGATAGTTGACTATCGATAACTATCGATAGTTGACTATCGATAACGACGATATTTTGACTATCGATACTAACGTAGTTGACTTCGATAACTTCGAAGTTGACTTCGATAACTCGATGTGTTATGATACCTATCGATAGTGACTATATCGATAACTATCGGTAGTTGACTATCGATAGGGCTATCGAAATTCGTAGTTGACTATCGATACTATCGACAGTTGACTATCGACTAACTATCGGGTAGTTGACTATCGATAGTTGCCTATCGATAGTTGACTATCGATAATATCTGTAGTTGACCATCGACAACTATCGATGGTTGACTATCGATACTATCGTAGTTGACTATCGATAGTTGGCCATCGATATTTATCGGTAGTTGACTATCGATAACTATCGATAGGTTGACTATCGATAACTATCGTTAGTTGACTTTCGATAGTTGGCTATCGATAACTATCAGTAGTTGACTATCGATAGTTGGCTATCGATAACTATCGAGTAGTTGACTTCGATAACATCGATAGTTGACCATCGATAGTTGACTTCGATAACTATCGATAGTTACTATCGATAATTGTCGATATTTGACTATCGAGAACTATCGATAGTTGGCTTCGATAACTATCGATAGTTGACTATTGATAACTCTATCGATAGTTTTGACTCTCGATACTATCGATATTGACTATCGAGAACTATCGATAGTTGTTTTCGATAACTATCGATAGTTGACTATTGATAACTATCGATAGTTTTGACTATCGATAACTATCGATAGTTGACTATCGATACTATCAATAGTTGAACGTGTCGTTGCCCACCACAATATATTTATATTTAGTTTTACAACGCAGAAGGATGCCCAAATTCAATAGAGAACCACTACAAGCATCATCCGTCTTAAGCGTTATTTTTTTTATAAATAATGTGTGAAATAAAGAGCTAATTATACACGCTTGGATTATCAGTCTCAACTATTCACTGACTGGAACTAATCCTTTCTTTTAATTTTAATTCAATACTTCACTACTAATTTCTAGTGGTGGGCACCATCGATAACTTTCGCTAGTGTTGACTATCGATAACTATCGATAGTTGACTATCGATACCTATCGATAGTTGAACGTCGTCGTGCCCACCACGAATATATTTATATTTAGTTTACAACGCAGAAGGATGCCCAAATTCAATAGAAACACTACAAGCATCGTTGACTATCGATAGTTATCGATAGTCAACTATCGATAATACTTTATATTTGACTATCGATAATTATCGATAGCCAACTATGGATAATTGGCTATCGATAGTACTATCGATAGTTGAAAATACCGATAGTGCCCACCACTACTATTTCTCATAACTGTGACTACATATATTTCTATATTCCATACGGAACGTTTTCAAATTAAATTAATATAACACTGATTGTTAAAAAAAAATTATTTGACAACGTTCCGTGTGGAATATAAAAATATATGTAGTCATAGTTATGAGAAAGAAAAAATAATAATAGAAATTAGTAGTGTAAGTTGAATTTAAAATTTAAAAAATGGTTTTTACAATTATATTAGGTAATTATTATTTCAATGTTTATATAAAAATTTAAATTGCTTTACTTGAAACAGTTGTCATGTTAAACAACGAAACGATCGTCGCAAAAAATAAATTTCAGATGAACATATAAACGTATTACCTAATTCCTTAGAATTCGTTAAAATCCCAATTAAAATATAAGGAATAAACACAAGATTAATGAAGATCTACGAAACAATATTAGTTTTAATAACATTTTAACGTTTTTTTTGATATATTGGTTTTGCACGCAAACTTTAATCTTTTTTTTAAAAAAGCGCCGTAGATGGGGAGGGGATGAATTATTTTTAAAGTGATGAAATAATTTTTTTATATAACATCGAAAGGGACATCCTTTAAATGATTAAATTAATATCTTTCGAACACCGAGTTGGTGAAGGGTATGAAATTTTTTTGAGTGATTATTTAATTGCTGTCACAACTGGATTAATTATTTTTAAAATGGTGAAATTATTATTTTTTTTGCATCACCGGGAGGCAGATAGGATTAGACATGTTTTAAATGATTAAATTAGTGTTTTTTCCAACAACCGAGGTGGGGAAGCGTATGGAATTTTTTGAGTGATTAAATTAATTGTTTTCACAACACCAACAAGGGAGGTAGAATTAAAAATATTTCAAATTATTCATTTTTCTTTAAAAAGCTCCCGTGGGTGTGGAGGGTGTGAATTATATTTAAAATAAAATCCTCCCTCCCTCTCTGCGTTGCAAAAAAATAATTTCACTATTTTAAATATAATTAATACACTCTCCCCTCCCCCTCCACGGTGCTCCAAAAAAAACGCATTTCTTCATTTAAACCACTTTTAAACCTTCCTCGCTCATCAGTATTGTCAAAGCAATTAATTTAATCACTTAAAAAAACTTCATCCCCTTCACCATCACGATGTTTAAAAAATCCTATTAATTTAATTATTTAAAGCATGTCTTTTGCCGTTATTCTGAAAAAAAACAATAAATTTCATTACTTTAAAAATAATTCATTCCTCCCCGCCCACGTGGCTTTTTTTAAGAGAAATTCAGCATTTAAAACATTTTTAATCCTCCCTCCCTCATTGGTGTTGTGAAAACAATTAACTTAATCCCTAAAAATCTCATCTCCGTCCCCACCTCGGTGTTGAAAAAACCTTAATTTAATAATTTAAAACATTTTTAACCTTCATCCCTCACCAGTGTTGTGAAAACAATTAACTTGCTAATTAATTCAAAAAATATTAATTTAATCATTTAAAACATGTCCCTTCCGTGTTCTGAAAAAACAATAGTTTCATCACTTGAAAAATAATTCATCCCCTCCCCACCCACGGGGCTTTTTTTAAACAGAAATTCATCATTTAAAACATTTTCAATCCTCCCTCCCTCATTGGTGTTGTGAAAACAATTAACTTAATCACTATAAAATCTCATCTCCTTCCCCGCCTCGATGTTCAGAAACATTAATTTAACCATTTAAAACATGTTTAATACTCCCTCTCTCCCGACGTTGTAAAAAATATTTCATCATAAAAAGTTCTCCTTCCCTACCCTGTGTGAAAATCGTCCTCTTGTGAAAAGAGATACAAAGTATCTTATTTTGCATAAATATTATTAAATAGAATGTAACCTTTATGACTTATTTATAATGCTAACCAACATAAAAATTGAACTAAAGCGTGTTAAAAATTGACTTGCACCAGTAACTTTCCGATATACAAATTTGTAATCAGGCTTATTAGAATTACAAATTACGGATTTGCAATTGTAGATTACTAAACATAAAGCGGATTACTGATTACAAGTAATCAGAATTACAAAAGAAGTTAATTACGCTCAACACTGATTACAGATACTCAAGAAAAAATCTTAACTATATCAAATATAGTATTATTTTCTGTTTTACATATTGCTTCGTAAAATATTACAAAATAATGACCTCAAATTTTACTATACAGTCACTACAACGGATTCATTTACGAAATTCAAATAAATATAGAATTTCAACCTCACCGTTGCCAAATCGAATGGACGCTTGATAATCGAGAAAATGAACAAACCAATCGTATAATACATATACGTCTTGATTTCGCAGCGCCACCATGGAACCACTATGTGAACTAATGATATACGGTGGCCGTATTACTTTCGACCATTTGGTGGGCAAAAAAGCGTCCACCAAAATTTTAAAATAACGGTCATTTCGTTACTATGAGATGGCAGACAAATTTTTACGTGGAACATGCATAAAGCGTCCGTATACGGACGCTCTATGTAGGTGGACGCTCTAATCAATGTAAAATGTTAATGTACGGACGCTCCAACGATAGTAGGATGTAAATATATATATATATATATATATATATAGAGACATAAACGGTTATAACGGAGCCCGACCAATATACGAACAGATAGTTATTAAGCCCGGACCGACGTTGTTGAGCCCACTTTCGGGCTCAACAACGTATCTAGGTAAATTTTGGTCAGAGACATCATGTGAAGGCTTCAGGAACCTCTGGGCAAATTTTCGCTCGGGCTCATAATTGTACCCTAATGCATTCTACATGCAGCGAAAACTGTAAGCGGTTATTAAGCTAGATGGCACCAACGATTCATATATAAGCCTATAGACCCATCGGATGTTATTGAGCCCTTTGCATATTCCTCGATATTCACGTAATCTTGTGAAGCCCGACAACTTGGCAACAATGTTCTCTTGCTTTGTAACGCAAAATCAGGTTGAAAGGTTGTGTGCGATTATATTTTCTTTAAATGTTGCAAAATTATTAAAAAAGTTTACTTAAAATTTATGTAATTAGTAAATTGTAGCTTTTCACATAAACATTAAATTTATTGTCGAATTGAAACATAATTAAATTAAATATCCTTTAAGTATTTAAAATTTACTGCATTTTTTTCCATAAGAAAAAATAACATCAAATATATCTAACAATCGATAAAATTAGCTAGTGGTGTGAAAGGCGAAATCATTTCAATATAACTTTAAAAATATTTATTCTATCTACAGTAGTTAATGATTATGAAACAAAACAAAAGGCATTTTCTATAAATAAAGGGTTTTTTTTTAAATTTATGGGTACAGTTAAGGTTGTCACACATTAGCCCATCATAGCAGAGCACGGTGCTGTCAGAAACCAGGAGAGAATAAATATAAAAGAATGAACACGTGCCCACAATTCCAACACAGCACGGATCAGTGCGAACGGTACTGAAGTGGATTGTCAATGCCCGATCCCTCCCGTCACGCAACGAAACGTGCCGTGCTGTACCAGTCAAGTGAGGGTTCTGCCCGCCATCGCTGGCAGTCATCAAATTACCCGCATGTGCAGGCGCGTGCATCTTTTGCAGTATCTTGGCGCCTGCTGGTAAACGTTTAGAAGACGCAAATAATTTGTTAAAAGGGGATGAAGAATAATTACTTTACTTGGTTCAAAAATATCAATTAGTTTTGAAAATTTAAAAATCAGGTAACATTTTAAAATACTAAAAAAATTTCGTTCCATCCTCCTCCAAATCATTAAGCAAATTATAAAATTCTCCTAGATTCCATCTTTTTTGGTTAATGGAATGAATCTGTCTGCTTTTTCTTTGTACTTTTTTCTTCTTCTGTTAATAGTAATGTGATTACTACTACCACCCGAACTGCTGCTATCACACAAATTGAATTTGATCTGTTGGTCTCCACCGCAATAATTTGCGATCCCACTTTTTATCGCGCTGGTTAACTGTGACGAGCTAATGTGCGACAACCTCTTATTTGAAAATTTCTGTTCTAAAAATTCACCAAAATGGTATTTAAAGAAGGGCAACGTTTATTTGATGTCGTGTTTTAGAATAAATAAACATTGTTATAGATTCAAGTATTTCGCACGGGCTAGAAAAATGGTTCAATATAACTTTCTTTTCAAATAATTTAAGTATTGTGAAATCAATAAAATTTTCGAATATTGCAAAAACAAAAATTTACGATATATCTTTCAAGTATTTGTTTTAATTTTTTGACCAAAACAATTGAACATTTAACTAATTAAAGTTGTCTGCAGATTTTTATATCAGGATAATTCTGAAATAACCTTTAAAAAATAAATAGGATATCTAAATCTAAGATAATTATTGTTTTAATTTTTTTATTTGATTTATATCGGTTTATGAAGGGAGTAATTTGAAAATAATTATTACGGAAATAATATCCTAACAATCCCATGTTTTTCCGTAATTATTAAAAGTATAATTACTTAAAGAAAGATGTAAACCCTCCAGCCCTTAATTTAATTGCATAAATTTACAATCAAAATTTTTAATTATTATTATTGTGGATTTCTAGCTCTAAACCTCTGCTCGAGCAATTTACTTTCACTGATATTATTATATATTATATATAACACTTTGGTATTGAAGAAAAAGCATCTTTTTCATGATTTTACTGGGATCACCACTCATTTCTTTAAAAAAATGTGTTTTCCTATTCATATTTTTGTTTTCCTTTCTTTTTCTTGGATTTTAGGTACTTTTTATAAAAATATTAAAATGTATAACGACGTTTCGCTTTTATTACAAAAGCTTTTTTAAAACATGTAAAAATAAATTTTTTTTTTTTAATAAATGACAAAATCATAATTGTTTTGTTTACTATAAATTTTCAATACATCTTTTTGTTTAATTACGGATTGTGCTTCAATATCAATATCTTGAAACACAATCAACATTTGATTATTAATTAAATATGAAAATATTATTAAATTTTGTAATTGAATAGATTTCTAAAAAATATTATTGTATTTAGATATATTAATTATAAAGTTTATATAGTTTTATGAAGTATTGTATGTCTATTTCATCATTAACTGCAACATTTTTGCTTATAAATTTAAATCATTTCTAGTATATAACGTATTTTTAAATTTTGTTCTGTATTTAAAATTGTTATATTTTTAAAATCAATTTAATACTTCACAAAACTAAATAACTTAATTTTATGACTAAATACAATATTTTTAGAAATCTGAATACAAAATTTAATGTTTTCCACATTAATAATAAATAATCAAATCAACATAGTAGATTGAAGCCCAATCTGTAAATAAAATAAAAAGATATATTAAAAATTTATAGTAAATAAAACAATTATGATTTTATCATTTATTACACTAAAAAAATATATTTATAAATAACATTACCCCATTTAAAATTGATATTTTTACATGTCTTTATTATTTAAAAAAGCTTTTGTAATAAAAGCGAAACGTTGTTATATATTTCTATATTTTTATAAAAAAGAACCTCAAAACCAAGAAAAAGAAAGAAAAACCACTCATTTTCGTAAATTATTATTTAATTTGATAACGTATCTATTCTAAAAAATGTAATAAGGGCTAAGGAGCATGGGAAAAACATACTGGCATCGGTTTTGTCATAAATAGTTAGTGGCAACACCGCAGGGCTCAACAAAAACCGATGTATTTATATTACATGCACCGGGCTTTGAAATGTATGTTTACATATGCAGGGTTCAACAACTAGCCGTTCGTATAGTGGGCTTTACAACATACTGTTTATCACTATATATATATATATATATATATATATATATAAATGTTTAAAATTGGTTTTGTATCAATACCAATTTCTTTTTCCATCACGTCTCAATTATTATGTTCTGTACTAACTATTACTGATTATCCGATCGAATAAGTTCATTCCACCTTGTATATTTCGCTACAATCTTAATGTAAGGCATAAAAACCAAAAATAGAATTGTTGTTGACTTTCTTCAAAGCTATTATCTTCTTCTTTTGTTGCAGGGGCACTGAATGGCGGTCAACTTTTTTCTGGCGACATGCCTGACGTTGGTATGTGCCACCCAGCATGTTTTGAGCGCAGGTAAGGATATACGTTGCAAAAAAATTGTTTGTGTCCGATTAAAATTCACCCTGGAATTGTGTTAAATTCGCCTTCATGACAGCGTATCTTGTTTTAGCCGCATCTATGTCGAATTGTAGAAAAATTAATAGATACGTGGTTATTGAAGCAAACATCTGCAATGAAAATAAATATACTTTAATTAAATTTCTTTTCAATTTAAGGAAATAAGGCTGTATGTTTAACATGTCTCCAATTCTCCGTATTTCGTAAGCACACCCGGTTGTGCTATAAATTACGTCTAGTTTTGACTATCTATCTGGCTTAGGTAGCGCGTTGCCCCTAGAGCTTGTCTCTACTACGTTTTAGAGGTCAACAACACTGAACTACTGGTGCATTATAAACATTTTCGTTTCGAAATTGAAATGAACCGAGTCGTAGCTGATTTTATTATTCCTAAAATCGAAGATTTCCATCCAGATAGGTATACAAGCATGTGTTATTGGATCTTTCACGGTCTCGCTATCTTTCAATAATGAATTATGCACACAATTAAAATTAACAACTCCAGCAGGTGTCTGGCTACTCTACATGAAGATTTATTCCGTTACAACCATATCCACATATATAAGTTTCAAATTGGTTGCGCAAACTAATGATTTTAAATTTTAAATCTATATATCTACATGCCATCTGTGGTTTCATGCAGACGCGTATTACATGCCGTGGTAAGTTATATTAGGAAAGATTTAATGACGTAATAGCTCAGGTTGAAACTCCGGGAAACTCGACAGCCTTATCCTTGGCATTAAAGTTGAATTCGTATTGAATATTTTTATAGTATAAAACCATTTAGTTACTTACAGAGAATATAAACTCAAAATCCATGTTGAACAGATCGTATGCTGTGAATTCCAATTTGTCGTGCATCAATTTGAAAACTGCCACCATAATCTATATATAAATAAAAAAAAAGTTTTTATTTTGTAATATTTGCGTGATTAATTAAAATTAAATGTTAAATAATAAACTGATCGTCACAAAAAGGTTGTTGACCTAAAACCGTCGAATGCATGCACTTTAAATGGTTTCAAATCAATTACTTCCTGTATTAGCTTGGTTTTATATTTCCTTCTAATTCCCTTCTCGAATATTTTCAACGTAAATCTACAAAAGGAAGTTAATCACCAACAGGAAATTGTGGGATGCAAGTTATAGCAAGATATCGATGACTCATCTATTCTACACGTGTATGTCCTGCAGACCGATTATAGCTACTCGATTGCTTATTTGCTATTGGAATAAGTGGGGAAACAAACCAAAGAAAGCAAAAAATTAGTTTTTTCGTTTTTTTTTTTAATCCGAGGTGTATATTTGGCCCCCGGCTCAGTTTGTTTTCGAATTCATTTGGAAACTTTTAAATCTGCGCTGGGAAAATATTCTTTTCCACAATGAGATATGTATATATGTTTCAAAAAAAATATTTCACATAAAGTAGCTTAGGATTGATACTGCATTCTTTGAAGCTATCAAAATATTTCTTTAAAAAAAATCTTTTATCCAAATAAGTTACCTTTTTGGCAAAAATAATGTTTAGGTGTATGATATCAAATGTATATCTCTAAAAAAACTATTGCTTTCATTTACTGCAACAGTTACAGACAAAGAAATAATAATAATGGCTTTACATAAGGGGTTTTTGATGTTTATTACATAACATTTCAAAAAAAGATATTGTTATTTATAAATTGGTGGAATTACTGCTAGTACAATATGGCAAGAAATTGGAAAAGCAATTGTTGAGAAAAGCCTAAAAAAAATCTATAAAAAGAGGTATGTAATAAGTTTGAAAAAAAAAAATAAAAAAAACGTAAAATAAGTGAAAAAGGAAAGAATATTAAGAAAGATTTAAAGAAATACAAAATTGTTGAAAAATTGACACAAAACACTCAAAACCAGTTGGAAAAAAAATTAGAACTGTAAATAGTTGTAAAAAAGTATAAAAAATAATTGCTAAAAAGAGATAAATTATAAAATTATAAAAAAGGAAAGTTGGAAAAATTGTAAAAATAAACAAACGTAAAAAGAGGTATGTAATAAGTTTGAAAAAAATAAAAAAAAAAAGGTAAAATAAGTGAAAAAGGAAAGAATATTAAGAAAAATTGAAAAAACTACAAAATTGTTGAAAAATTGAAACAAAACACCCAAAACTAGTTGGAAAAAAATAGTTGTAAAAAAGTTTAAATAATTGTTAAAAGGAGATAAAAAGTTTGGAGAAAATATAAAAAGAGAAAGTTGGGAAAATTTCAAAAATAAACAAACGTTAAGAGGTATGTAATAACTTTGAAAAAAAATAAAAAAACGTAAAATAAGTGAAAAAGGAAAGAATATTAAGAAAAATTGAAAAAAAACACAAAATTGCTGAAAAATTAAAAAAAGCACCTAAAACCAGTTGGAAAAAAAATTATAACTGTTAATAGTTGTAAAAAAGTTTAAATAATTGCTAAAAAGAAATAAAAAGTTTGGAGAAAATATAAAAAGGAAAAGTTGGAACATTTTTAAAAATAAACAAACGTAAAATGCGCAGAAAATCAGAAAAAGATGCTAAAAAATTAAAAAAATATAAAAAAACGCTAAATAGAGGTAGAAAATGTGGAGAAAATTTATAAAATGTTAAGAAAGAAGGCTAAAGGAAATCTAAAAAATTGGAAACAAAAATTGAAAAATTGTTGAAAAAGAAAAAATTCATAACAAGAGATAAAAATTTTGGAAAAAAAAAATTAATAAAATAAGATTTTTTAACTCTTTTTTTAAGTTCAAAAATCATCAACTCACTGAAAGCAAACAAGGAAATTAAAAAAAAAAGATTAAAACTCTGGAAAAAAGATCTTAAAAAAAATTAAAATAAATGAGCGCGATTTCTAGTTTTATAAAGCATGTTAATAATGGATATAAGAAAAACGTAATGAAGGCAACCATATTATTTTATGGCTATTTGATTTTGATCACACAGGAAATCCAATAACTTTACCTAAACAATAAATATTGTTCGATTAACAAAGTATGATCAAGAAATTGAGGATTAGGCTAACCAGTATTGCATTTAATTTAATACAATGCTAATGTTAAAATGATCATTTTCTAAAACTAATACTTTTCATTTTCCCAATTTCTACCCTGATCTAAACATTATTACAGCAGAGTTTTCTACCAGTTTCAGAAACGAATGCTGTGTGAATACCGAAATTGTGCAAACCACTATTTATCTTAGCACCTAAACAAATATTTCTTTGCCACTATTCAAAAGAATAATTTATTTGGATTAATGCATATTTATTAACGATAAAGATTTTTTCCCCTCCAGTAAACGATACTATTTCAAATAATAAGCTAGATTCCTAATCAACATGCATACGTCATATGAAATTAAATTCGTAATTACAATCTTACCAAATTTCTAACTTCTTCATTCTGCGGGTCAATTTTGATCTTGAACAACACATTCTTAGTATGATTAACCTAAAAGAAAAGCAGCAAAGTTTGACATTGAACCATATTTCTTAATCTCATTTATACCTTAGCACAAACCAACATACAAGCCCTCAGATCCAATAACAACTCGACCAAGTTCAACACCAACCTCTTCAAGGCATGGAATATAGCGTCTAAATTCGTATCTCCACCCACGGTCAAAGAATACAATACCACGTAACCGTCCGATAATAACAAGATGAAGCATAGAGCGAATGATAACAATTCCTGTACGTCGTAGATTCTATTGACACATCTGCTGGCGTCAGTAATTTTCTTATGCACCCTCATGGTGGCTTCGATATCTTTCTCGATTTCGTGAAAAGCGGTACATTTTTGACCGGGCGTAACATCAACAATAGCGCTTATTGAGTTCAGCGTTAACCATCTCGGCTCTAGTCTTCAACGCTTGTATGTAGAAGTGGAATTGCATCTTGATGGTGCAATTAACCAAAGATGGGTAAATAAATTGGACCATGTGCAAGTATCCGTGCTCCATATCAGAAAGGAAAAAGTATAAGAATGAGAGAAGGCCATAATGGATCAGGTACACGTACGATATGAATCCGATCTGTAGATTCCGCAAGAATCTGTTCTTCTGATCGATGCTGTCTTTGAGATTCTTTTTCCTCAAATCTGCGTCGATCTCCTCCAACTGCTTCATGATTTTAATCTCCTTATTATAATTAAGCTGAGCCAGGATACATCCAAGCGTCATCAAGACTATATTCCCGTAGAAATATAACCAATTCAATACTACCACTATTGCGATTGGTATCCTGCGTGTCCCTCTAATGTGGAATCGCGGTGATCGTTATGGTAGTTAAAAATGGTGTAAAAAGCGACCAAAGTGGTTAAACTCATAACCAAAGATAGCCAGGAATAGTTGTAAGTCCCATACTTGTTTCTGGTGAAACACCTTATGCCTAAGAGCTGTGATAGAGTATTTATCGGTGCCAGGATTTCGTAGATTGATTTTTGATTGGATATGACTTGAACCTTCATTTTAGCTATTAAAAAAAGATAATAAAATGAACATTGATATAATATAAATGTACTTCTTGTATTCTATCATAATCTTGCTATAACCGGTGTGTAAAGTAACAATTAACTTTCTCGGTCTCATACCAGCATGGATTGCGGAAATAGCTTTTCGTGTCATTGTGCTTTCACCGTGAAAAAATATTGTGTGTATATGCTTGGTTACGTATTGTAGTAAATACGATGAAAGGTTTAACTTACTATGAAGAGTAATAAAAATTCTTTAATTTAGATTTACAATTTTCTGTAATATACTATAAAAGAAAGTATATTAATAAACATTAAAATTATTATACAGTTAGTTTAAACAATTTTTACTTTCAATTTTCTCAAAAACCAATTAATGTCGTCCAAGTTTAAATAAATTTTCATAAACTACCAAAATTTCCAAAAGATTCATTTAATTAAATAGGGTTATTGATAGACACGTAAATATTCGATCCTTCCTCACTACATCAGATTTGATTAAGTCGGGAACATTTATAACATATATTAACATTATCTCCCCGTAAAAAGGAAACGAATGTGAATCTTTTCTTTTCTACCCTCATAAGTCAATCAAACAAAATAAATGATTAAGCAAATACATTCGTAGATTCTTGTTTTATAGAGATTAATATATATTTCGAATATTCACATCAAAACTATTATATCAACTGATTAAAACATCCTCATGCGCAAAAAACGCTATGATAGCCACGCCCCCGTTTAGGCGCGAATGTTTTAAAATTTAAGAATGTTTGTTACAAAAACTCAATAAACATTTACAAATCAAAATATGTAAATGTAAATTAAATTTAATTTAATTTGTATACCTGTGCGTGTAGTATTATTAATGTATTTCAAACTTCGCGCCAACAAATTAAGTTGGTAAGACATACACTAGTGGAGGAGGATTAACGTTTTTAACCGTTTTTGTTATGTAATAAAAGTGTTACATTGCATTGTTTAATAAAGACATTACAGTGTGTTTAAATTATGGGTTGAATTCCCGTCTGCAAAAGTATGACAACTATTGTGGAACAAAAGTAAGTAAATTTACATCGTCATACCTAATATTTTTTTTTTGATTTTTCTGAAAAAAAAATATTAGGTATGACGATATGACGAAAAAAAAATATTGAGGGTTATTAAAATAATTTTTGAAAAAGGTACTTTTCTGTTTTTTAAAGAAGCTTAAAAAAGTGCTAATTATTCACTGAAATACAAATACTTATTATTTTCTGATTATTTCTAATTAAGGTGTTTATCTTTTTCTTTTAAAACTGTATTTCACGCACCATAAACATTGTTGTTATGATATACAGCGTGAATAACAAATATTGACTATTAAGATAACAGAAAAAGGATTTGTGTGTTTTTTATCTACTGTTAACAGTTCACAATTGATACGAACATAAATAATATTTATCTGTGCATAACACTTTTATACGTTGTCAAAATATCATTGATGACGATTGACGCACAAAGTTCTGCTACTTCTAAACCTATATACTTCATCCTCGGCGAGTTTCATTTCTAAGAGGCGCCGCTTCCCTATTCAATAAGTTATTTCAATATTTTTTCATATATATGATCTCACATGCGTCTAACTCTTTGGGTGATTGTACATTTTTCACTAATTTAATACTTTCTATGTCGATTTTATGTCGGGTATCGTATATATGTTGCGCAACGCTGGATGATTAAAATTTACCATATCGACAACATGCAATGTGCTCTTTGAATCCGGTTCCGATTGAACGCTTTGTTTATCCAATATAAATTTTACCACATGAGCTAAAACCGATTTTGTAAAAATGCCCGATCTTCCTTTAGGATGAGGTTTATCTTTCACGTTACCTAAAAAAGATTTCTTAGTGTGCTTCCGAAGAGAAGCAAATTTAGTTCTTTAAAAATGTCGCTTAAAACTTTTGAAATACGATGAGAAGGTAATTTAACAAACTTTTTATCGCGGTTGTCTTCTGAAGTTAAAGTCACGGCACTTCTAACAACCTTTTTAATGAATTGCAATTCTTTAATGTTATTACAATTAATATGATATAAATATTGTATCTATATGAAAGATGTATACCTCCGTACAAAACAAGATATCGTTATGCAACACAACTTGCAGTACCAAGATAACGGATGTCATATACAGGGTGAGTTTTTTTTATCTTGAGACAATGGAATATCTCTAAAACACTGCATCAAATCAAAAAAAGATCTTAATAAGATTTGTTATAATTAGTGATTGTAAATTTACCAATTTTTTCATTTACCGGTAATTCGGTAAATGAAAATGAAAATACCGGTTTACCGGTAAATTACCGGTAATTTTACACAATCTTTAGGCACAATATTAGAATAAATATTTGTATTTAATTATTTTAAACAGTTGTAAGAAGTAAAACAAAATATTTAAGGTTCAAATTTTAATGTTATTTTACAACAATGTTGAATTAATGTTCTCTCATAATGTGGTGTATTCAAAATTGCTATTAGTTTAAATACGTGAAATGTTGTTCTTATACATTATTATTTTTAAATATTAAAAAATGAGACATTTACTTACTCTTTAAGAAAAACGATTTCAAACTTTTAAATCTTAAAAAAAAACTCCAGAGCACAAATCACATATGCTAACTCAACTTTTTCCGAAAGATAAATACAAAAAACCAAAAAATGAAGAGAATTGAAATTGCACTCGTTGACAAAGGCAGGTAGGAAAAGTGGGGTGTTTTGCTTCCCACCGTCCTAGCAACAAATGAACATTAATCTCGTTTTTCTTTGCGTTGCTTTTCGTTATTCGTCTTGTTTCCATTCTTATTTTCTTTTAATTTTTACACGACCTTTTTTTCAATTTTTTGATTCCTTCTCTTTCTGACTAACTCGGTGGAATGGAGGTTATATGTTTCTAATCAAAAGTTTTTGTCAGTTTTTCTTCTATATTCGCTATTCTAGGGCATTACAGCGGTTCTCAATTTCAAAAAAGTTTAAATTAAAATTAAACAAAAAAACATCTCCCATAAAATTAATAAGTGTACCTGTTTTGTTTTTATTTTCAATGTCCCTTTAGACCTTTAAATACATATCTATAAACACAATATTTCGTAGATAAAAATTTCTGGTATGGATTTTTCATTCATTTTTCATTTACCGAATTAAATTTTTGTAATTTACCGGTAAATTTACCGAACGTTTTTTGGTCAATTTCCCGGTTAACTGGTTTACCGGTAAACCGGTATACAATCCTTAGTTATAATGTAGGGGGCTCACTGAATGGTGCCGAACTCGATCCCCCACCTCACCCTCCAGAGTGAGAGGGGGGACAGCTTTGAAATCTTAAATGGGAACCTCCATTTTGTATTGCAAGATTATAAACTAACTAATTATAAACTAACATTTCAAAAGGCCATCAATTTTTAGTATCATTGATGTGTGTCTACTTATATTTGATTATTCTTTCATATTGGATTTTGACACCAAACTAGCACGTATATAAAATACAAACTATCCAGGTTCAAAGGCATTTTATTGATATTTGGAATATCAGCCCTACTATGGACAATTTTATATCCCTTTCCGGTTGTATCAAAAAACAAAATACATTGTACAATTGCTATGCAACCCAAACTTTACGTTTAAACGTTTGGTATTCAAATACGATTTGCCCAATCACTAGTTTTGCGTGCTGACATAACCTAGAAATACTCATTTAAAAAGATATAAGAAGAGAAAATATCATAATTCTTTTGGAAACATTCTACACTAAATCTCGAAAAGTTACTAAGGCTAAAGAGATATTATAATATTAATAGGACAGTCTCAACTCTCTGATCTGCTCAATCTAGAAATCTATGCTCTGTTGCAAGTCATGTCATCCCTTATCAGTTTTTGTCATTCTTTTTTAATAACATTCTTTATTTTAATTTTATTAACTGTGTTAACCCAGTGAACCAAATTCAAATTTCCCGCAATTATTTTTAGTAACTTCAACATTAAAGCATGAAATTACCTACGATTTTGTATTAGATTAATAGTTATTTGAATACCTTTAAGTTGAAGTTACTAAATATAATTGCGGGAAATTTGAATTTGGTTGACTGGGAATAATGTTTGAGGACAAAAAAGTTTCAAGCATTTAATTTATTTTTTCAAAAAGAAAGGTCAATATTTGGAAAAGTGTAAAAAAGTTTCATAATATCCGTATTTTTACAAAATAGATTGAGCTACAGTATTATTAGCATTGCCATTCAGGAGTCTATGTACAAAAAAAGATGTGCAAAGCAATCATTCAAATTACAAGATTTCTCTGTTATAAATGTTGTTACTTAAATTGATTTTTATTACGAATAAGTTTTTTTCTTATAAAAAATCAATTGGTACCATTCATTGATAAACCATAATGTCAAAGAACTGCAAACACTTCTACACTACCGTACAAAATTCATAATCAACCATTCCTTTTGACTTTATGCTAATTTTGAGTGTTTACCTTTATGTTGAGATATATACCTCTTCCTGTCAAATATCTTCAATAACTTTCAAGCAACCAATTTAAAATATTTGCAGCTAATGCTTCTCCAATCTAAATAAGAACGCACCAAAACATCAACATATCGTCAACTCTATAACGTTGTAGCTTTACTAATACAATATCATTTTTATTAACCATCCAACACTTATATAATAGCATACTAATTTCCTAATACATTACATGCCATCAAATTATATGAAAACCCTACTAATTTAACTCGAAAAGGTAAACAAAAAGACTTGGCTGACAATATTCACAGCAATAACATGAATTTATTGATTTCCTTTTAATAGCATCGCCAGTTAATTAATTAAACCGACTCCCAGCCCTGATAAATAATGATAGAACCTTCTTTTGATGAACTATTTTTCTAATTTCATCCAGGTTTATGCGAGGTAGAAAACGGCCAATCCAACATTATCCTAGATATCGCCGAGAGCAAAGGATCGTGTAAGTCACACCTTAACCTATAATATTTTAAATCCTAACAGTGAATTCCGTTCTATACAGCGATCAATCAAGAAACCGTCCCTTTAGAACTGCCTATAGTCGGCGAGCCAAATGTCGAAGTATTTTTAGATTTAATTTTCCCAAAAGGCCCGCCAATCTTCTTTCTGAACGGGAAGAAATTGCAGTTGCTTTCGTCAATAGATAGGGATGAAGATAACTTGTCGCACATCGTTTTCCAACTCGCCTGCACCGTGAAGGCCACTCATAAGAAGAAGACTTATCCTGTGATCGTTAGATTGATTGATATAAACGATAATGCGCCTGTATTCGTTAACACCCCGTATGAGACTGCTATATCAGAGGTATGTAGAGCCGATCAATGTTTTAACACTCTGTATTTATCATGCACGTTATTGTCTCGGGGATCTGTAATAATAACTGTTCTCCATAGTATTTTTATTGAATAATATTGCGTATTCAAACCGCCTAGACAGAGTAAAGCAAGAAATACAGTTGTTCTCGACTATGTACTTACACCAAGCGACTTCATGCATAATGCATGCCGTTTGTCGCTATTAATACCTCACTAATTGATTGTATTGTGCTCGCTGCACACAGCCCATACATTATTACCGCCCATGACTTTTGAAACGCATAAATGTACAAAGGATCCATAGAGACATAATATGCGATTTTTTTTTACGATGATTCACAACTTCCCACAGATGTGATTGTCAGTATGCTAGAGACAAGAAAGTTGATCTATACATTACATATGAACGATGTAATAAAAATTTTTGCTTATAGCTTACTCCTATTGGTACAACGATATTCCAAAATGTCCTGGCCACTGATAAAGATTCAGGAGCTAACGGTCTTGTCGAATATTCCATAGTCCCAGGTCAAGCTAGAATTGAAGAAAATGCCCTGATCAACTCGGCAGATGGGTATGGCTTCTTCGCGATCAATTTACCTCACCAGGGTCAGGTGACCGTTAATAGGACATTGGATTATGAGAAGACGCAACGTTACTATGTGACTATAGTAGCCATGGTAAGACAATTATACTTATTTCATTCAACTTACATGCCTTTCATTTTATCCCGGGAGTTAGGTTATCACAAAGATATAGGCAACCGAAATAGAGGTTGCTTTCGAATATAGATTATGTATCAAATCTAACTAACTTATTTTATTATGACACATCAACTTCAAAATACTAAATTCTAAATAAGTATTTAAATATGTACCTTTCAAAAAGAAAATCAACGATCTATATATAGCTAACCGAAATAGAAGTTGCTTTAGAATACAGATTATGTATCAAATCTAACTAACTTGTTTTGATATGACACATCAACTTCAAAATACTAAATTCTAAATAAGTATTTAAATACGTACCCTTCAAAAAGAAAACCAACGATCTATATATAGATAAAGGGAAATAGAGGTTGCTTTAGAATACAGATTATGTATCAAATCTAACTGACTTGTTTTAATATGACACATCAACTTCAAAATACTAAATTCTAAATAAGTATTTAAATATGTACCTTTCAAAAAGAAAACCAACGATCTATATTTAGATAACCGAAATAGAGGTTGCTTTAGAATACAGATTATGTATCGAATCTAACTAACTTGTTTTGATATGACACATCAACTTCAAAATACTAAATTCTAAATAAGTATTTAAATAAGTACCTTTCAAAAATAAAAACCAAAGATCTATATTTATATAGTCACCCTCAATACGATATATTTTATTAGGTAACATTCCTGCTTTGCCGTTAAGTTTTATTTTTTTTTAAATAGAAAAACATGCATAAGTGACGAAGGACGCACTAACATGGTGATTCATTGCCCTAGTATGCTAAAAATTCCACGTAATAACTGGTTTATATATACGCAAATATGTAAATTAACTTTTAAATTCTTATTTACTGGAGTGTAATTAAAAACAAATGCTAACAGTCTCACTAAATGTCCGACATCCTCAATTTCCAAAGTGTTTACAGCTTCTTTATATATCCTGAATGGTTAACGGGCCTGCTGTAGTAGGTATATATTTGTGTAGGAGAAATTCACCTGTAACATTTAATTATAATGTGTGTGTATATATGTATCTATCCTTGCTTTTAATAGCAGCGCAACGTATGAGGAAAAGGAAAAAGAAAAGTAGGTTTCCCATTGTTTGTTATAAACTTTAAATCTTTTTGTTTGGATAAATTTCCTTTTTCAATTTTGTAATATAACATTAAAACTTAATTACTAATTAAATAAAAAAAAACATTTTCTAATTCAAAAAGATATAAATTTAGTAAATATCTTTTTTTGACAACTTGTTTCAATCAATTAGTGATCATCTTCAGGTGAACTATAACGTAAATGTAATTATTATACAAGGAAATTGTACAAATTTAATATATATTTACAAATAAGGTCAGTAGAATCTTAAAATAACAAGTTAGAAAGTAAATTATGTAAATCAATAAATCATACCTGTAGCTGGACTATAATAAACATACTAAAAGTTATATAAATAATTATTCAAAATATGATAATGATATAAGATAATTGAAAAGAGAAGCAATACAAATTACTAATGTTGTATGTTGAAACTTACAAAATACGCTTTTTTAATGTGTATTATTAATTTAATTAATATTTGTCATTATTATTTTCCAAAATATTAATTAATTAAATTGTAAAAATTATATATATAATTTTTTTTTTTTTTTTAAATAAAACTTGTGAGTACTGTAGCACTTCTAATTACTTTATTTATTTAATAAACCCTTCTTTTACTTCTGACGTGTCAACGGATTTTATTTTTCCATTTTTTCAATGATCTATATTTTGTGTAATTAGTCAATTTATTTCGTCCATTAATTTATAATTGCGTAAGTTGTCTTTATTAGACAAATTTGTCAAAAATTAATTTTAAACGCTCGCAAACACATTAAAAGTAGGCTAGCGCATTGGGGAATTCCCCAATTAGAAGTACAATACATATAATACTCAAGAGTTTTATTTAAAAAAAAAATTACAACCTGACTGGCCAAGGAAACCCAAACAAATATGAAATTTTAATTGCATGTGTCCTCTGTTGAGGTTATGATAAAAATTCCCCTTTTTGATTTTTATTTTTAAATGAATATTTTATTGTATTTTAAAAGAAAATTATTAATCAAATTAATTTTATTTTTAATTTATCGGTTTTGTTTTGAAGTTACTATGGACCTTTCATTATTTTTGTATTTTTTTTTTAAATAATAGTTAAATTACAATATTAATGAATATTGTATTTTAAAAGAAAATTATTAATCAAATTAATTTTATTTTTTTAATTTATCGGTTTTGTTTTGAAGTTACTATGGACCTTTCATTATTTTTGTATTTTTTTTTTAAATAATAGTTAAATTACAATATTAATGAATTAATAAAATAGATTTTATTTTTAGTTTTGAATGAAAAAACATTAAATTAAGAAAGTGAATACCAAGATTATAATATTAATTAATTAATAAATTTTGATTATATAATTTTAATTAATTTTAATACTCATGTCTGCTTGCTTTCTTTTTTATTTATTTCTTCCATTAAAAAATATATATTACTATTATTATCCACTAATTAATTTACATTATTGATCTATTAATCAAATAATTTAATTAAAAATAGTTTTTCTATTCATCTAATAAAAAAAATTAAAATATTTGGAATAAAGAAAATAAAACATTAACATAAGCACAGCACATATACAGGGTATATCCGATATAAAGATAAATATTTTAATATATAGCAGCTGTAACCATTTACGATCAAAAAAGTCTTAATGCACAGGGGGTCTATCTGTAAACATTAACGAGAAAAAAAAATTTATAAATGCCGTGGGCTAGAGCCGCACCTGTGCCCAACCTAAATGCTGTCCCGAGTATACCCCCACATAGCACTATCATTCAGCCACTACCGCTGTTAGTTTTGTGTGGATCACCGCTTGGAACATTTTATTTAAATTCTTCTCTTCTCGAAAAAACGATCCTTTTCAGGACCATCATGATTTCATATAAAGAAAATCGAAGCTTGATGCTTCGGCAAAAGCGCGGGAATGTATAGATTCATTTTCGCGCGACATCATAGTAAAAAGGCGTGTTTGCAAATTTTCTGTAACTACATTTATTTCTGTGTAATTCGATTCAATTCATTTTGCGTTATTTGATTAAATAAATGCAAAAGAAATAACTCAGATTCATGTGGTACCGTTTATTAACAACTAACTCTCGATTCGACAAAGCAAAAGAAAAGTATTTACGTTTTTTGTAACTAATGAAGTCGCATATCCGGTGAAACTCGAACGTCTTATCAGGATATTAAAAATAATACTTTGTAGATTTACGTAGAATGCTCTTAACAAAAAAAGGAATGTTTATTTTATAAAAAGAAGAAATTTAAAATGCCTCAGCTTTACTATTTTTATGAGGGCCTTTATTTATTCAGAATGACGTTAAATAAACTTACGGCATACCATTAAGAATAATACTAAATGTGTGCAATGTATTTATACATAATACCACGTTTAGCGGGCGCTTAACATGATGTTTCCTTGCATCAGGCCCGGACTAAAGAATTTCTGGCTCTAAATTTTCCTTTTTTTTATTTTTTAATGATGAAATCCGGTTTCGGTGGGTTTGTGCTTTATATGTCGTGTAGTTAACACCGAAGCAAAATTTACTTTTTTATTTGATACACCCTGTATAAAACAAAATTTTAGACAAACCTATAAGAATTTAATTTCTGACGATTTTGCAAGAAACTTAGACCAAAATTTTTTTTTTATTTTTCTATTAGAACGATAAAATGATTCTAAAGGGAATGCCAGAAAGAAGTTTTTGTTTCAGAGAGCGCTCATCCTTTCATGTTTTTGTGCTATAAATACTTAAACATTCATGGTTAATTTTTTAAATTTCAAAATGAAAAAACAGCAACTTCCTAACAATTTTTAATTCTATATTTTAGAAAATATAACTAACTCAATTTCATCAAACTTCTTCATTCACATTTTCATCAAAATACAAAAAAATAGTTAATCTATTTCTAGGATAAAGCCAAGAATGAATCCGAACGCCTTTCAGCCACCACAACTCTGACAGTCAACATCAAAGACGACGATGATCAGAACCCGTCATTCATCTACAAAGGATGCATGCTGCTAGATGGGGCTTGCATCAATCCAGAATATTCAGCATCCGTAAGTCAAATCACCCCTTTAATTTACAATTTTTATTTAACACCTTTTCAAAAAATAGGTATCCAGCGGAGTCCTACATGGTGTCTTAAACATATCCCCGGAAAAAATACAAGCCGTAGACATGGATACCATCAACTCCCCGATAAGATACACCTTCGTTAGTGGCATTCCAGATTCTTACAAGGAATACTTTAGGATAGACCCGGATACCGGCGCTGTACATCAAGTGAAAGCTGTTGATACCTCGACAACGAAATTATTTAGCATTATCATTAAAGTGAGTTTGAAAAAAATAATCCTTTTATTCGAAATTTTGAAACATTTAATTATAGGCGCAAGAAATATCTGAAGCTAAGCGATCAACCACGGCTAAATTAGCTGTTACAGTGAAACCAGTCGATGCAAATCCCCCTGAAATAGTTGCTTCCTCCACAGAAGGATTTGTGAATGAGAATTCCCAAGTTGGAACCAATGTGCTGGATGCCAGAGGTGATCCGCTTTTAATAACTGTCGAGGATAAAGATTTTGTATGTCTTATACGATGTAATGTAGATCTACTTTGTTAAAATAATTTTTAATAGGGAGTAGATGATCCAAAACCTGCGTATACTTTCGAATTGACAACACCATTCTTCTCCATCGATAAATTCGCCATCTCATCGTGAATGAAAATAACCTAGACAGAGATCCACCGAATCCAGGCAAATTCCACTTCCAAATCGTAGCTAGGGAAAAAACTGGAACCGCTGCCAGTGCCCCAATCTCTTTAACAGTTAACTTAAAAGACGTCAATGATAATCCGCCCGTTTTACCCATTATACAACCGATCCTAGTACCAGCGGGTGATGCTAAACGGAAAATTACCAGAGTGCAAGCTACGGACAATGACGAAGGAGACAATGCTAAGATCACTTATTCGATTTACCACGTTTCTAATAATGGGAACAATAAGTTCGTAATCAACCCGAAGACTGGCGATATTGAGACTGTGGGAAAGTTGAATGCCGGTGAGCAGTACAGTCTAACGGTGCAAGCTACCGATACTGGAGGTTTGTATACACAAGCGATTGTTGAGGTTACCATCAGTCCAGGGCCGAATACGCAAAGTCCAGTTTTCGAGCAGTCAGTTTACGATATAGAAGTCAGCGAGGGTGCCACTATTAACTCAACAGTAGCTACTGTTATGGTAAATATATATTTTAGTTTATCTCAAAACCGTTTGGGCAGAGGAATTTTTAGATGTCGACTAAGATGTAAAAAATAATATATAGTATTGCAATGATATCTCTTATATAAAAATTCGTAGGTTAATCATTTTTAAATAATATATTTGGATTTCTATTGTACACTTTTATACAATACCAATATAATTTATTTTATTATTTATATAATAAAAAATTAAATTAAATATTTAAAAATTCCATATTAAATCGTACCCTAAATTGTAAAATGTGACACTTGCAAGTTTCCTATCAAACGATAAAGAACAATTGGTATAATACTCAATGAAATTATGAAAAATTATCGGCTTATTAGTTTCGGGTAAATAGCTATCTTCAGGGCTATGTTAAATTCTTTAGCCGAAACTAGAAAGCCGATAACTTTTTTACAATTTGCTTGAGTATTATCCCAATTGTTCTTTACAATTACATTTTAACTTAATTTAGACATAATATATATGCATTTTCTATCAAAGTTTCAAATTCAAAATATTAAATATTCAATAAAGGTATTCTTTTAATAACGAAATTTATTCACAGTATCCCCAATTAAGATGTGAGGAAGATTTATATACATGAAAATAGCGCATGGCTCAAACCTGACATCAAATTAATGTTATAAAAAGACGATTCCAAAATAGTAAAATATACAGGTGTTCCATTTAAAATTTTCCATAAAAATTATATTTTGCGTTTTGGAACATCCTGTATAGATAAATCAAAATATCGCTACACCGGCTAGGGGGATCAAAGTAAAAGAAAAAAAATTAATTAGGATTTGAAAAAATAATTTTAAAAAATGACGAAATAAGTCGTTAAAATTGGGCTTTCCTCCAAATAAAACAGTAAATAGCTAAAAAAAAACTGACGATCAAAATCATTTAGCACCTTACACAGGGTATTTCATATTCGTTTTCCAAAATCTATTAAATATATGGGGGTAGGGGGATAATTGTTTCTTTTATAGAAATCTATTTAAATATTCAATAAAATATTGGCGTTCCATTTAAAAAAAAGAAGAACTGCAACTTTTATGTGTAGCTGGAAGTGGAATATCCTATACACCGCAAAATATTTTTAAGATTCATGCTGTCAGATACGTTGTTTGATAATTCATTATTAATTTTTTGGAAAAAAAAAACTTTTAGTTTATGAGCAATCTTCCATCCACAGACGGTTGAGACACCCTGTATACTGTAGACAGATTGCACAAAAACAGAAAAAGATCCAAAACCCCACAACAAAATCCAAATCCCTAGAAAAAAAAAGAAATTTGAAAATCTATCGAAAACTTCCATTTAACCCAGTTAAACATTTTTTATGAACCTAATAAAATAATTTGAGAAACGATATATCAAAAATCAATAAAATAAATTAAATTAAATAACCAGTGGACTCACATTTAAAGTGCAAAAAAAAAAAAAATGCAAGTGCAAATGCAGGAATGCACTAAATTATAATTTTGTTTAAATTTCCTTATAATCTTGTTCTTTTTGCTAGAGGGTTTATTATATTAAAATGAAAATCCTAAGTATAGTGGCCTAATTTTTTAATTTAATTTAAATCTAATTGTACAAATTAAAACAAGAAGAACATGAACTGAGTTATAATAAAAACTCAAGCTTTTGAAAAAGATGAATTAATTATCGAAACGTTAAGGATAAACGTAATTAAATTTAAATTAAATTTAAAAATTAGGCCACTATACTCAGGATTTTCGTTTTAATATAAACTTTTCATATTTGTTAAATTATTATTTAATTCTCATTAACACAAAAATTTAATCAAAATGTCTATTGTAAACTACATAATTTGTTAATTCATTTTTCTTTAAATTTTGTGAACCATTTTATTCAGTGGTATGTATTTAAAAAAAAAATAATTAGTTGATAATGAGTAAGAAAACTGAGTTCTTTTAAGTTTCAAATCTTCTTTCTAACGTCTATCATGTTAATAAAATACGATTTTGGAAAAAAAATACTTTCCTTTTTATAATATCACAAATACTTCCGCCACAGCAAGAAAGAAAACTGTATGTTTAAATTATACATAATTTATACTTCTGTTTCATATGGTTCAAAATATTTTTTATTCGCGTAAATAACATAGCAATATATAATATATATTATATAAGAATAATATAATAAAAATAAAATTAAAATTCAAAAATCACAAAGCAGTTTTGGATATGTAACCTGTCGATGAATGAAATGTAGACAAAAGGATCTTTAATAATGTCAAAATATACAGGATGGTCCGTTAAAAAAATAATTTTATTGTATCATCTTTTTTGATATAAAATATATTATATATGGGAATGTTTTTCTAAAGATGCACGCAATAACATTTCACTATTACATCGCATTAAAATAAAAAAATGCTTTTGATGACTTTGTTAAAAATATATACTTGTATATTATGTATGAACACCATTTTATATTGTAGGCAGTCGACCCTGAAGATGATCCAGTCTCTTACTCGATCGTCTCTGGCAATGATCTACGCCAATTCGCTATCGGCTCAAAATCCGGCATCATCACAGTGATCCGTAAACTAGATCGGGAAGATTTAACAAAATATCGCCTGGTAAAAACCCTTCAAGATTATTTTTTCCCAACTTCTCCCCTAACTAATAACCATTACAGATCATCAAAGCCGAAGATAACGGAAAATTGGCGAGTACAGCAACGGTTAACGTAAAAGTAACTGATATCAACGACAAAAACCCGGAATTCGTTGGGGATCCTTATAATTTCACCGTCAAAGAAGGCCTGAACAAAACTTACGTGGGGAAAGTCCACGCTACCGACGCGGATGAAGGCGTCAACGCTCTAGTAACTTATATGATACCTTCGGATTTGCCTTTCCACGTCGATAATGAAACTGGGGAGATCACTACGAAAACAGCTTTGGATTATGAGAAGCAAAAGGTGAAAATTTTGCTATGAAAAGAATCGTTTTACCAAGTTTATTTGATTTATTTAGGCGTATCAGTTCGTGGTTACTGCGAAAGATGGCGCTTCAGATCCCAGAATCGCAACAGCCACCGTCACTGTAAACGTTTTGGATATCGAAGATGAAGTGCCCACTTTCACGAGGGAAGAATATGAGGCTAGCGTTCCGGAAAACGTGCCGGATTACTTCGTCACGGATGTTATGGTGAGAAAAGTCATGTCTTTTTCTTCGTTTTGTGTTAAAGTGGTATGTTATACATCTTAAAGGCAATCGATCCTGATACGATCAAAAAGATCACCTACGTTATCCATCAAGGTCCGACGGACTTGTTCAGAATCGACGAGAACAGTGGCGCCATCTATACGACTCGTGGACTCGATTATGAGAAAGATAGCGAGCACACTCTCGTAATTGGGACTTTGGAGAATATGTCAGACACCATGGGGAGTACAACGAAGGTTATAGTGAAAGTTGAGGTAAATAATTGTTGAGTTTTAATTTATTTTATTAGTTTTTTAAGGTAAAAAATCAGTTTTTCAATGAGTTCTTTAAGTATTATTAAATTCCTTTTCTTTTATGATTGATAACATCTAAAAGTTAAAAATAGTTTGAAATTGTCATATATTGAGAATTATTGACGCAATATGCAGCCCAAGTGCGTAAAACACATTTCACTAATGATTGAATATGACTTTTGGTGCTATTCGTTGTTTAGTTTTTTTTTTTAACAAAAGAAAAGAGGTGATAATATAGGGAATTTTGCAATAGTTGGTAACGTCTAAAAGTTATATAAAAATGACCTGAAATTGTCATAGTCACGATTATTGACCCGATGTTAACTCCAAATGCCTATAAGCACATTCAGTGGCCACTTCAAACTGAGCACTCATTCGTGAAATTTTTCACGCACCAGATTTTTTAGAATATTTTTAGTATAAATAACAAATTCTTTTAACAATAAAATATTAATATGTTCTGGTTTATTATCATGAATTCTTCATACTTATGTATTGTCAAACATAGCTGTCAAATATGTATATTACAAAGTTTAGTTTGACAGTTTAGTTACTATACTTTTCAAATGTCACCATGCATCTAATTCCTTCAGTAAGTACCAATCTTACTTTACGCACTAATGCATAAAATGCTATTTGACGCATTCTTTCGAGTATATGAAGTTGCCTATTATGCAATATGATGATACAAAAATTATGAATGCACTCGCTTGACTGCAACAACAAAAAATATACCAAACCTTATTACTCTAACTGTAAAGGCTTCTAATAGCATTAATATAAGCCCTGTATAGGATCGCAACGATATTCCTCCCGTTTTCACGAAGATACCCCCACCGATCATGTTAGAAGATGATACGCCTATAGGCACTTCGGTGTATGACCTTGAAGCTACCGACTCTGATGGTACAGCTCCCGGAAATAAAGTAAGTATGACAGTCAGTTTCTTCGATTAATAACGTTTTGTTTTCTTCTGGTGGATAAAATTTTGATCAAATTTTTATTTACAACGCCAATTAGCAATGTCGAACCATGTTTGTCCTTCTATGTACTTATAACCGAAGGAGTTCCATAAGGATCTGCTTTAAAACCAATTTTATCTTTAATTTTTATTAAATAATTGATGATTTTATTTAGGTTCCCTACGTGTTTATTACGCTGACAATAGCGTGGCACCGACCTAATTCATATTGTAACTGTAGGAGTACCACAAGGATCTATTTTAGGCCCAATGATATTTAGAATTTTTATTGAAACATTATTTTTTTTACTGACGATACATACTATATCACTTGTGATTGACATCGAACCAATCAACACAATTATAGGAGTGCCACAAAGATCCATTTTGGACGCAATTTTATTTAGCATTTTTATTAAAAACATTATTAAATTTTGTTCTGACGATACGTACTGCCCCACTTGTAACTAGCGCCGAAAAACCCATATTATCATAGGTGTGCTACAAAGATCTGTTTAGGTCCAATTCTATGTAGCATAGCAAAATATTATTAATTTTATCAAATATTTTACTAACGAAATTATGTCACTTGTAACCGACCCTGAACCAATAGATATAATCATACGAGTGCCATGATGGTATGTTAAAACGCTGATGTTACAGTGATGTTTGTTGTAGTACGAGTGATTCAATGTGCGAGTATTACAGCAGTCACTGTAACATGCGTTTTTTTGTACTATTTATTTATGTTTATTACTTAAAATGGAATTTCTTATCGATGCTTGTGTCATGCGCAATTCCATGCAAAAGCCTATATAAAGAAATGTCAAATGTGATATGTCAAACCACCAATATCACCACAAACCAGCTAAACATTTACAAAATACTACTTGTATATGCAGAATAGAAAAAATCTGTTTTAGGGCCTACCCACTTGGCAAAATTTAAATTTTCCACAATTATTTTTAGTAACTTCAACAGAAAGATATCAACATAACTAGCAATCTAATACAAAACCATTGGTAATTTCGTGTTTCAATATTGAAGTTACTAAGAATAATTGTGGGATATTTAAATTTTGCCAAGTGGGTATTTTATTTAGCGGTTTTATTAAAAACATTGATTTTATCAATTTTTTCGAGTATGTATTTATATGCTGACGTGACTGCGTAACTTGTCACTGGCACCAACGTAGTTCATATTATAACTCTAGGAGTAGCACAAAGATCTGTTTTAGACCCAATTTTGTTTAGAATTTTTATTAAAAACATTATTAATTTTAAACTAAAATATAAGTTAAAACTGACGTTTTTGCTTGAAGATACCCAATTGGCAAAACATGGCGCGAAATATACTTGAATAATATATGCAGCTCTTCCACTTTTGTTGCAGTTAAACTTTCTTTTACTTCCACCTGTGAACGTCAAATTGTCAAATATGTTGGATTAGATTGTAAATTTCCTATTGGACAGTTAATTGTAAAATAAAATTATGTAAAAATACCAGTAGATCGGAAAGAGCATTATTTTTCACTTATTCACTTCATATCACGATATCCCATGCAAAGACAATATTAATCATTTTATCTAGTTTTTTACTGACGATATTGCGCTACTGGTATCAAACTAATTCATTATAGGAGTGCCACAGAGATCTGTTTTAGGCCCACTTTTATGTGGAATTTTATTAGAAACATTAATTTTATTAAGTTTTCTCCGGTACTTGTGGGAGTTACAGGAATGCCACCAGGATCTATTTGAAATCCAATTCAATTTATCAGTTTTACGGAAGAACGATATGATTTTTTTTATGTTTTTATAAGCTAAGAATACTATAACGCTTGTCACTGACACTGACGTAGTGCATGTTAAAGATAGTTGGAAAAACGAAATGTAATAGAAAAATATAATTTAAACTTCAATAATTAATATATTTTAATCTACTTGCGATTACATTTTTTTTTTGTTTACAGGTACGATATGAAATTATAGGGAGAGGTAAAGCGACCAAATATTTCCAAATCAATCCAGATACAGGCAAACTGAAAGTCACTAACGATCTCAAAAAAGAAGTAGACAGCGATTATCAGGTATCAAAAAAAAAAAATTAAATACTGGTAATAATGTTTAATGGAATTTTAATGTTCGGTTACTTCATCACACTATTGTACAACAATACGGCTTAATAATATTAATTTATTCCCATTTCTATTACGCGTTCGTACATACATAGATCGACGTGCGCGCCTACGACTTAGGCGAGCCTCAGTTGTCCTCCGTCATCACACTGGACGTCTACATTCAGCACGTGGCCACGGTCGCGCCGGAAGTCGGGCTGCGATTCGCCGACAACTCCTACAGTGTCCAGGTGCCGGAGAACGCAACCATAAGCACGCTGATCAAGACTTTGACGATAGTAAACAGCAGGGCACACGACGTAAACATCCCGTTGCGTTGTCAAATTACTTCTGGGAACGCCGAAGGTATGGTTTAATGTAGCGTTTAAATTGAAATTCTTTCTGAGAAAGTTTTGGTGTTATGTAAAATTCGTTTAAAGTATTTGAACAATACATTTAAATTATTTTAAATATAGCGATTACATACGTAATGCAATTGTTTTTATATTTTCATTGTATGCTATTCGTGTAGGCGACTTTATTACTCAATATTACTGATTTGAAGTTGTATTTTCTATACCGCATACTCCATGCGGTATGGAATTTACTTTACTATATGATAATAAATCGTCCTTCAATACTGTTTAGAACGTTGACACTGTTTTCATTCACGCATATATCACTATTTACCGATGCAACCTTGCTATCTTTAATAAATATCTACCTTATTTAAAATACTACCTGTAATGATAAATGGTGCGGCATAGTAATTATGTTCATTTTTCTATTTCCAACTCCTTAAAGGCAAGTTCGTAGTGAACGTGACGGAAGAACGAAACTGCGCTTTGTACCTGAACGACACTGTAGATTTCGAAGAAGCGGAATCGTACAAGATCGAAGTGGATCTCATATCCCTGCAGGGCTTCTTGAATAAGGAGTTCAGCCGCACGCAAGTGTCGATCAACGTAGTGGATATCAACGATAACAAACCGTTCTTCATCAGATCGAATAACGCGGGAGATAAATTCTACGCTGCTAATCGAACGCAGCTCCCTTATCAACGACTGTCGTACAGATCAAGGTATTTATAATGTGTTTCTTTTGGTTTTCCTCTTTTGTCAAATGTCCCCCTCTTTCATTTATTGAGAGTTTTATTAAAAACAGATATCAGTGTGTTATTAAAGACAACGAAACATCATCTTTGAAACATAATTTGTATGGCGTCCCTCAAGGCTCCGTCTTAGGGCCCATTTTTTCATTATCTATGTTAACGACATCAGTTATTTTGTAAATGTTAAACACGTAGCATATGCCGATGAGACTACCATTTTAATAAGTCATAAGAAAATAGAACAACTTGATGATCTATCGGAGGAAGCTCTTAAGCAAGCTGAATCTTATTTTGCAAGTATTAATTTATGCCTCAACAGAGAGGGTGGGAGAGGGGGTAGGGAGGGATCCGCACATCGTGGAGAGATATAGCTTTTACAAAAGAGAGCAATCAGAATAATTTCAAACATCAACAATAGAGATTCTTGCAAACCTTTTTTCAAACAATTTCGAATTTTAACGATTACTAATTAGGTGATACGTCTTTGAAAAGGTGTTGTTATTAGCAATCTTTTTTTTTAATCGCATCAATCGAACGTTCCTCTGGTTATTAAACCACGCACCTCGTTCGAGATTTTGTTGTTTTGCCTTCTTTCAGCATTCATTCTTCTCAGCATTTCCCCTTTTATCAAAACTATACCACATTGTTATGACAGTATGTAATGTCATAACAAAACAACGTGATATAGTTTTGACAAAAGGGGAAATAATTTAACACACACAGCACGCTCTTCAATTAAGGGGAGGTTTACATATATATATCGGAAAAGTCCAAAAACTTTGAGCTTTTTTTTCAGATAAAGGAAAAGATATACGAAATCGGGTTTTTTGTTAATAAATATATTAAAACTTGAACATTTAAATTTTTTTTTATAAAAAGACCACTATAACGTTCGCTATTTGTATCTAGGTAGCAATGTGCACAGAAAACATAGTCAAACTGCCTAAACTCTAGCATACGCAAAAGTGATCTGAAATTGAAAATTAAAGCAGAGTTAGAAATATATTAAATTTGTTGGAGGTTATACCTAAATTTAACCAAATAAGTCGAAAGCAAACAATGTGGCAGGTACCTGGACTTTGATTTAATTATTTTCTATTTCTTTTTTGGGTGTATGACGATATAAAAATGTGGAATATTGCAAATTTTAGTATATTATAGGTATAACCTCCAATAAAAACGGTTTACATTAAGAAAACAAAAGAATTAAGTAGATATATTGAACATTTGAAGAACTAGAACTTACGCAGATTTGAAAAATCATGTTTCGAGAAAAACGCGCTCAAAGTTTCGCAGTAAAAATTTTTACGAATAGTTCAACATACACTTAGTCAGCTATTTCAGCACCATACATTAATCCTTCTTCTTCTTTATACTTCTGCTTTTGCAAAATTTGTTGCTTCCCTTTGCGAGTTTTGCAGCGCTGGACATACTCTGCTCTGCCCGTTCCATGCGCTGACGATCAGAATTGACGTCGAAATTTTTGGCATCAAGTCCTACTGCAATTCCCAACGCATTCATTATTTGTGATACAGAAAAGTAACCTTCATTGAATAAATTTGCGGCAATGTAGGTAGCAATTTGAATTGTTTGTGAGTCGCAGTGTAAATCTTTTGGAGCTAGTTTCTACACACATGAATTAAACGAGTCGTTTCAGTTTTGACAATTTTTTCCAATGCATCTTTGCAATAAATCACTAGAAACGCCTAGAAAAAACTTCATAAATGGGCCTAATATATTCTTGATTTTTTTTTTTTGCAAAAGAGGGTCATGTTTTAATGAAGCAATCTCAACCTTGGCTTCTGCAACGCGCCACTTACACAGGCTGTCTACACCTTTTGGACAATAAATGTGTCGTGGATCCGCGTCGGTTAAACATTTATAATGAAATGTAGCCCAAATAGCTGCCTTCATTTTTTATGCAGAATCTGGATGTTATCTAATTGCCTGTCCATAGTACACTACTGTTAAATTATCAAGGTAGGTCTCTTGGACAGTAACATCTTCGTATGGCTAAAAATCACAAATTGCTTAAAAAGTTGTCTTGTCTTAGTCGCCTATCCGAAATCCTGCGAAAATTTCTTTTATGGCATCGCATCGACTTCCATTTTTCCTGTGCTACTCTGATGATCCGTAGGACGGTTACCTTTGCCATCATATTACGCCGTACTACGCTCTAGTTTCCAATTGGCGCAATTTTGACAAAGTGCTCATAGCAAGCAGTATCTATAACTTTCTTCCTGTACTTTCCAATTAAAGTAGCTCTACCAAATAACGATGAAAAACCTAATTTTTTTCATGAGCCGTGTTCAGATACGGTATAGACGTAGTGGCTCATTTCCTGCTTTGATACTTTCTTCTTCTTCTTTCCCGGCTTTCTTTTGAACTAATTCAAAAACGGCTTTCGACGAAATATAAAAACTATCGACAAAACCATAGTAAATAAGCTACTGGAGAACTACTCGAACACTTTTTTAAATAAATTGGGCATCTTAATTATAACCGTTATCTATATTTTTTTTTCCAACTTCACACCAAACACTGAATTAGAAAAAAGTAATCGCAGAAATATACAATGCACAAATACAGCCGCGGCCATAAATGGTGAACCCTTTAGTAATTCTAGTAAATACGGTTCCACGAAACTGTATTTATCTGTTACCTTTAATGGCTTTTCTAAGAAATTTAGTGTAAGTAAGTACATCTGCAATAAATTGATACATTTTATGGTGGTTTTCCAAAGCGTGAGAAAGTGTGTTTTAAGCAAATGAAATATTGTTAGATCAGTTTCTTCAAATGTGCGTTTTATTTCGGATCTAACTGCTTCGTATTATTGCAATATAAATAGTTACTCTGTCGTTTATTTGTGACCCCGACTATAGTAACATTTATAATCATTAAAGACAACTATACATATACTAACAAACAATAAGTATGATATTTCGACCCGAGTAGCCCCGAGTCGAATATGGTATTGCATCTAATATGCTCCGTTTGTGTTCAGTACATCCGCTCTTTTAATACGCCGTAGCGGTTTAAACAATGCGAATATTACGAAACCGCTTTAACCATGTATTTTAGATATTTGGAGCTTTCAAAAAATGCAAAAAACCAAAAATCGATTTTTCCAGTCAAATATATGTAAACCTCCCCTTAAGGTGTTAAATAGTTTTGAGAAATAGTGGAATACATTTGACAAAAGAAAAATAGTTTTTAAAATAATTTAAATACATTTTCTAGGCCGACGATAAAGACAGTGGCAAATACGGTAAAATCAAATACATTTTAAAAGGAAACCGCAGCGAGAATTATTTCTCGATCGACCCGACTTCCGGCGTGATTAAGACCAAAAGGAGCGTGGAGGAAGTGGACAACGCAGAACCGTTCCGCTTTACCGTTACGGCCAGGGACAATCCGAACGCCACCGCCGATTATAATTCTGTCGAAGCGCCGCTAATAGTCAATCTGATCGGACGAGTTAATCGACTGATCCTGGCGATTGGGGACGCTAAACCGGACGAAGTAGCCTCAAAAGTGGACACGGTCACCCAGGTGATACAGGAACAGTCCGGGTTGATTATTGGCGTGGAGAAATTGAACGTGAGAGAGTTCGTGGGGGAAAATGGCACGTTAGAAATAGATCCCGCCGGAACTGATATCTGGTTCTACGCTATAGATCCGGAAACGGACACCATATTGCCTGTTAATCACAGTTTGGTGCAAAAGTAAGTGACCATGTATGTGTATTTATGTCTTTTTTTTTTATTTACACTTTATTTATTTATGAAAAGCTAAATTCATCCTAAATCCCATGCTCTACCTGAAGGTACTACATAAGTACTGCATTAATGACGTAACAATTGAAATGTTCCTACCCTATGATTCGCATTAACAACTAAATCAGTCACAACTGTCAGTTGTTATTATGTTTACCATTAATAACACCCAATTTTTCATTTACAGATTAATATTAGATAAATCTGCAATGGCCAACATTACTTTCGACGTCTCAGGACAAATAAAACAAACCGCCTTCAATATACACGAACCTCTAGTGACACCTAAGATCAAGACTGCCTCCATAGCGACCTTAAACGGAGAAGTATTTCCTTACGCCCTAATCATCATAGCTTGTATAATATTCGTCCTTGGCATAGTTGGGATTATATATATTTGTGTTTCGTGGTCCAGGTAAGAATTTTATTTTCCATTTATTTCTAACTTAAAACTAACCGAAATTCCCCTATTATTCAAGGTATAAATCCTTCAAAGATCAGATGCAGCGGCAATATGTCGTACCAGCTAGTCCGGCACGTTACGATTCAGTTTACGTGGAGCCTAACCTTAAAGAGTACGAAACCCAAGTCCTCCAGATGTGTGTTCCTGTCGACGATCAAGACGACTATAACGACTTACACTTAGACTTTAGTAATAAGAATCATACTTTTAGCCTAGAGAATGTTAGTTACATAACGAAAGACAACAACATAACTAAATACGGTAAGTCCTTATGTGATTTTGGTTCATTTTACATAAAATCTCCTCTATTTAAGGCCAACAGAGTCCTGTTAGCAGCGAGTCCGCCACTACAGCTCGGGCTTCCAGCGTGGGAGAGCACATACTGTCCAATAATATGAGTCATCACCCCCTAGGTCGTGATCACATGTACCAGAGGTAAAAACTCGATTAACGCTAGTAATACACTTCGTAAAAAAAGAAACCTTTTTCTAGATCTTCCGATGACGAAGAAATGAACGCCAGTCCTACAAACGAAAACGTAATGTTTAGAGAAAAGAAAGACTACTCCCACATGGGTTTCACTTACGGTGACCATTCTCCTGTCGAAACAACGACAGAATTGTAAATAGTGCGCGCTAACTTGGAAGAAGCTTTCAACATAAATTAATATTACAGAATATCTAGCGCATAAGAGTATGTGCGCTATAGTGAAGGTTTTTATTTTATTTACCTATAAGATTCGACAAAATTGTAATGTAATTTATTGTATATACTGTATTTTTATATTATATGACGATAATTTATAAACAGATTTCCTTAAAATAAATTTTATTTTAATAATTAAACTACAAATTTGTTTTATTCATTATTACATCACCATTAAAGATTATTTCGGCCATCTATTGACTTACAACTGGTAGTAAAATATTTCGTTCTGTCAATCTCATCCTCGACGCCATCTGTTGGCGGCATATGGTACTAAAAGGTACCATCTTCTCATCGCTAGAGGGCCCCATAAAGTTTCTAGCATCAGTGCCACCTATCGGCAGAATATGCAACTAAAGAGTTTCGTCAAACCACCGCAAGAGGGCTCACTAAAAAAAAACCGCTTAACGCCCTCTTCGGTCGCATGCGACACTAAAGTTTCATTTAGCTACCGCCAGAGGGCACCACTAAGTGTTTGTTTCAAAGTAGCGCCCTCTGTCGGTCATATGTGCTACTAAACAGTTTGGTTTTGTTACCGCTAGAGGGCTCTGCCAAAAAATTGTTTTCTCATCACCGCCAGAGGATGCTATTTTCTGTGTCAGCGCCATCAATCTGTCGGCTGTATAAGGTACTAAATAGGTTCGTTTTGACACCACTAGAGGGCTCGTCACTTCGTTGCGGTACCGTCCTCTGTTGTTCGCACATAGTACTAAAACTTTTCTTTTTACCGCCGCTAGAGGGCGCCACCAATTATCGTGATAGCGCCATCAATCAACTGCACGCCCTGTACTAATAATGTTTCCTTTTTTCGCCGATAGAGGGCTTTTCGGTTTTTACGGTAGCGCCCTCTGTAGCTCGCACATGGTACTAAAATGTTTCTTTTTACCACCGCTAGAGAGCGTCACCACTTACTGCGACAGCGCCATCAATCGGCTGCACATTGTACTAAAATATTTCCTTTTTTAACGCCGCTAGAGGGCTCTTAATTTTTTGCGGTAGCGCCCTCTGTAGCTCGCACATGGTACTAAAATGTTTCTTTTTACCGCCGCTAGAGAGCGTCATTAGTTACATCAATCACTCGCACATTTCCTTTTTTGCCACTAGAGGACTCTGCGCGGGCGACATCTGTCGGCTACATATGGTACTAAAAAACTCTACTTTTTTTTATAACAGCGCCCCTATCAATCACACATTGGTACTACAATATTTCTTTTTATCGCCGCTAGAGGGCACTACCAGTTTTTGCGTCAGGCTCATCAATCGACCACACCCGAAAATGTTGAAACAAAATGAATTTTATCGTTACTCCACTAAGGCTTTCTAGCAGTGGCGGCATTTATCAGTTATATATGCTATTGAATAGTTTGATTTTAGCACCACCAGAGGGTTCTATCTATCTTTTCTAGTAGCGCCCTCTCTCGGTCGCACGCGACATTACATGTTTCCTTTTGTCGCCACTAGGGGACACCACCATTTACTGCGACGGCGACATCAATCGACGACACATTATACTAAGACTGTTGGTTTTGTCAAGAGGGTTCTATAATTTTTAGAGCTAGCGCCATCCTTGGTGACAGGTGGTAGTACATTATCGCCGCCAGATGGCGCTAGTTTTGATCAGTGGATTTAGCACATCGAAGAACAGCACAAGGGAATAAAAAATTAGATAAAAGTATATGTACAAAATATTATATATTTACAGAAGTATATACATTCGACGTATAACCTTGTTTTTTTTTCACGTGATACATTCTTAAGTACAAAAGAGGTAATCTAATAAATGCTGCAACTCAGGAAGGGAACTTGGCTTCCGATCTTTCTTTGCGGCTGTCAACGAAGAGCACGCGGGGTTCAAAATGCGAAAGAACACGAAATTGATCGAAGAAGGTCCAAACCCTTCTCCTAATTGGCGAAATGCTCTAATATCACACCTTTGAAATATAATCCTTAGCGTTGTGAATTCAACTCACTCTGAATAAAAATTAATTCCTACAAGAGTCCAAGACGCATAAATATTGAACATTGTTAAATATTAGATATTCTAATCTAATAAATAAGTCTATTTCGCGCATGTGCATTAGCAATAAACGCACCATTTTATTTATTACCACGAAATTTTCTTGAAACGCTCCAAGATATTTTCATATATATGTTTAAAGTGATTTGAATTCACAGCCCCAATTCACATGTATAAAATGGAAAAATTAGTGCGAAATATCTTCATAGAAAAAGAAGAAAGGGTATGACACTTAACAAAGTTACAAATAGTTTACAATACACTACATAAATTTATCTTTTTTTTAGAGTTCTTGTATAATATAATATAGCCCGTGCTTCGAAAAATTGTAACAATACAACTATTTCCCATACTTAGATGCGATAGTGTATAGAGAATTTAACAATTGCAGTGCCCTATTATCCTGATCTTCATCTTTCAAATGTGGATCGACGTAAACTGGGAATGGAGAAGAGCCTTTCACGTATTTATCCTGTTCTGCCACTCTCGAAGATTCGAACAGACTCGCAGTGTCGCCACTAGAAGAACCAGATGGCCGCATTAGCACGATTCTCCAAATGGGTTATATTAGACCCGCATTCACTGATTAGCAATAGTATCAACCTCCTAGTCAAAGGGTTCTGCTCGATCTCTTTCATTTTTAATAAGAATTCCTCTTGCGTCGTATTTAACTTACTCAAAATCCTTTTCAGCTTATTACCACCCTCATCTTTGGTGGAATTTATTATATCCACGAGGATTTTATGCACTTCCGTGGAGTTCATCTCCGTCTTAGGTAAGTCACTTATGCCATAATTAATCTGTGGGGAGATTTCAACCGATTCGCTGGACCCACTCTCTCTAGAATCAACTGGGGCATCGATAGAAATGTTTAGATTCTCATTTATCGCTTGAGGATTAGTGTAGAGTTTATCATGCCATAATTTAGTCGCATTAGCCGAAGAGGTCCAATGATCCGATGGTAAATTCTGCGGTGTCGTGCTTGCTTCTTTCCCGAAATGCTTCTCCTTGATGTAATTATTAAACTGCGACGCGAACGATTGACTGTCAGCACTCTGCAGATGTTCCCCCTCCGGAATTATAGAATTATGTTCGTACGCATTGGAATTATTGGGCGCCAAGATATACCCCCAAGTAGGGACTGGTGCTATGGTAGTCGTGGAGAGACGAGGGAGGTGTGGTTTAATGTCAGCGTCTGAATAATTCAATAATTCGTCATCGTCACTGCCAGAGGTGCCACTGCTATCAGTGGGCGCTGGTTCTGTTGGCCTGGCTTCCTCTAAAACTTTCTTAAACGTGTCTGGATCGTCCAAGTATGATGATAAAGCTTTGGTGAAGACCTGCGCCAACTGTCGTACCTCTAGGAGTAACAGATGTCTTGCTATGTTGTCCTTCCAAATCTTCGGTATTCTCTTCCGGAGCTTCAGTGGTAGTAGCGCCCTCTTTTTCACCTTTAAATAAATCGTGGTATCCGCTTACAGTCATTTTAGTTAATAATTGTTTCACAGCTTCAGCCTCGTCAATAGGTGCTGGGTTTTCTTTTCCATTTTCCGGGTGAACTCCATCTAAAGCGTTAGAGAAATACACAGCTAACGTATGCAAAGTTTGCGGTCCAACAGAAGGGGGTACAACCAATCCTGAACGAGCAGAGACATTTTCCGTATCATTGCCCTTATCGTTGATGATATCCTTCAAAGTCTGCAACATATTCTTCAGATGCTCGGTAATTTTCCCATCGTCAGAAGGATATGGCGTCGCTAACGTCGGCACAACGGTATTGCTATCGCCGCCATCTAGCGAGAACGGTCTAGCTGAAGATATGCTATAATCTGGTACAGGTGCTCCAGTTATCGCCTGCCCATTCTTCGGAAGATATTCATATGGCGTCGTTTCAGTTTCTTTAGGTGGTAGTTCAAAAGGTTTCGGTCGCAAAGCGAATTTCTTCAGGACGTCTTCAGAAATCTGCGACACCCCAGCCGACGTTTTCCTGATTTGAGGAACACGATTTGGTTCTAGCACCTCTTTGTTAGTCAATTTTAGCAAATCTTGGCTATTCTCGCTTAAAGCAAATGGGGAGGGCGTTGCACTGTTCGGTAGATAAGTATGCGATTTGGTTTGCGTGATTCCCCCATTATAATTTTCAGTCGTCGACGCTTGTGTCGGCAGATAAGTGTTAGCGTTTGAAAATCCACTTTGAGACTGCTGTTTAGTTACATAAAAACCGTTACTCGGTTTCTCAGATGCGTTATCAGAATCTTGCCCATATTTTACATTGATCCTAAATATTGTAGAATCGCCAACTGCTTTTGTTGGAGGTGAATTAGTTTTCGAATCGATATTATCTTGAAGATTGTTGACTTTCAATTTAATAGAGTTAGTTTCGGTCGTAGGCACTGAAGTGTCATCAATTACTATTTTTTGCTTCCCCACAACGATTTGATCCTGAGGTAATTCTGTATAAACTATATCGTCACCGCATGCATCGCCGTAGCTTGATTCAGTTGTTTCAAATGCAGATTTCAAAGTATTTTGAGTTGGAATATTCGCATTTGGAGGGGTAATGTCTGAAATGGTGTTTGCCTTGTTAATATTATCGATATTTCTAGAAGATATTGACAAATTTTCAAGATTTCCATCATTATATACCGAAGGTGGTTCAAAATTGGTGCTATTAATGTTTGGAGATAATACTTTCGGTGGTTCATATTCATTTTTAGCACTGTTAAGATTTGGCGGTAAACGTTGTTTTTTTATTTCACTTGCTGTAACTGCATCTCCTGTCGTAATTGTTTCAAATTGATTATTATTCCTATTTGTAAGAAATGCGTCAAAGAATCCCTTTCGGTTTGTATTTGTCGTAGTTTCATAATTACTTCGAGCATGATTGCTATCATAACCACTCTGCTTGGTACTAATTTCCAGTACATTCGGAGAAATCCCTAAATTATTTCCATTACTTTGTACACCCGATTCTGTTCCGTATTTAGCACTGGTAGCATATACAACTGGTGGATAGTAACTATCCTTAGTAGTAGTTTCATATCTTGATTCGAATATCCATCTGTAATGTCAAATCCACCGTTTCGACTTGTTTCATATTTACTAGTTGTCGGTGTGTGTACTATATCGTCTAATCCAGAAAACGTATTTATCCTCTCCGTGAATGAAATACCCCCACTCCTATTTGGCTCAATCCTATTGGAATTCGGAGTCGTGTATTGAGATTTATTTATGGTTACATCATATGTACTGCCACCAAAATCCCCACCCCCATTTGGCTCAATTCTACTGGAATTCGGAGTCGTGTATTCAGATTCATGTATGCTTACATCAAGTGTACTTCCACCGAAATCCCCACTCCTATTTGCCTCAATCCCACTGGAATTCGGAGTCGTGTATTCAGATTCATGTCTGGTTACATCATGTGTATTTCCACCCAAATCCCCACTCCTATTCGGTTCAATCCTACTGGGATTCGGAGTCGTGTATTCAGATTCATGTACGGTCACATCACCTGTCCTTCCACCGAAATCCCCTCTCAAATTCTGAATTCCCGCAGTTGAAGAAGAGACATAACCATTAGATTCCGCCTCAACAATGATTCTTGGTCTCGCAGTTGTGGTATAAATCTGCTTAGATGTAAACGGAGGTACGGTCGGAGAATACTTAAACGATTCCGTGGTTCCCCCTATTATAATCACGAGTAGTTCCGCTTGAGAAACTACTAACTTGGATGTTATAAGCAGATTTCGGCGTCGATACAACAAAAGGTTTTCCATCATTTAGTGGAATTCTGTTAGTGGAATACGTTTGAGGAGGTATGGTCTGCGATCCTTTAGTGCTGTAATACTTCGGCTGTGTTATTTCAGTGTAGGTCTCCTTGTGATTCGCATATTTATGAGTCGTAGGTTTATCTGATGGTTCTATCGTATTATGTTTGTTATTCTTATAAAACGACGCTGTTTCTTCAGGGATTTGCGCTTCGTCACTATTGCCGTAATCGTTATCTTCAGTTAATTCGTTGGGAACGTTTAGATTATCGTAATTTCCTTTGAATTTCCTTCCACCCCTATCACCATTATCCACCTTCTTCGGCACATCGACATGTTTGCACTACACCTTCGTCGTTAACACGGTTATTCAAATCACTTCTCCTATTGCTGTTATTATCATTTTGGTACTGAGGTTTATTTCGCCTAGAAGATGACGAATTTCGATGCTGTGATGGTGTTTTGCGGTGGCTATTCTTGCGTTTCCACGATCCTTCGCGCAGTAACTCAGCACTTTCCGAGTAGAAACTCGGCGAATTGGTACAATTAACTTTGAACCACCATTCGCAGATGAGGTCTGATTGTTGGAATATTGTTCCGTTGGGGCATAAGAAGGAGATCTTCGCACCACCATTACAAATGTGGAATACCTATGGTGTATAGGAATAATGTTTGAAAATTATTTTTAAAAAAAATACCATATTAATACCTGGCAACTAGTCTCTAAATCGGCGTAGTATCCAGACTCGACTTTTCTGCAACTGAAGCTGGTTTTGGGTATCCTGGCGTATACTGGGAAATCTATTCCAGGTTTTCCCTGTACACCTACAAGCAATATTTGAAAAGTACATGATAAATATATATAATAAATAACACAAGCTTGCGATCAAAAACATTTTTTTAAAGTAACAAGTGATCTTTATAGCTTGTTGGATGGTTAATCCAGGAAAAAATAATAGATAAAAAAATCTATCGGCTTTTCTTTTTACAAAAATCATTTTCTTATTGGTTCTTATGAATTTTTTTTTTAAATTAATAAAGCAATTTAGAGGCATTGAAATAGACTTTGCTTAATCTAGGTATCTTGTTTTGTGCCTTAATATACACAGTCTAATCGTGATAGTTGAAGATTATACTTCTGCACTCTGCCTCAACAACTCGGCTCACTTTACAGAAAACTGCCATAATTGCCAAACAAAATTAAACATATAGATTGGAGACTCTACTGAATACTGGATTAGAAAAGCTTGGCTAACCTGATAAACGGTTCAACAAAGAGTCAACAAAGGAAAACCATGTTCCATGAAAACGATACCAAAAAACTCTCTCTGGTAAAGTATGTTAATAATAAGAGTATTTTGAATAAGTATCCACTCTTCATATTGATTTGAAAGTTTTGATGTAAATAGATTATATACATTTAGCTGTATTTATAGCTCTACCCAAAACTGATGATTAGTTTAAATACTTCTGTATCAAATTTTCCCATTTGTTAAAGGCAAAAGCAGAAGAAGGTATTTTTGTGATACATGAAGACGAATGTTCAATGAGTAATTTCAAATCAGAATGTTTGTTTATGAGAGAACAGTATGTAATGCTTTAAAAAATATAAACTAAGTCTTTTGGGAATAACAAAAAATATCGTAACAGCATCAACATTTTTGAAGAGATTCTTAAGAAAATGGCCGTACTATTGCCGGACTAGGCACCCTTCTTACACCGTCGATGATTGAAAAAGTTTTCATGAAATGGGGTGAAATTGATAAATTCGGCCTTTTGCCTTTTTAGAAAATAGTCACACATTTCTAGACGAAAAAAGTATAATGTGAACCAAGCTTAATAGTTGTGCCAAAAAAAGTTCAGTGCGTTGTTGGTCATCTCGTAAATATAAATTACTTGTGAACAAGTAATAACACATGGATTTGCCAAGACGTGGGAAATCTTGGCAAATCCATGTGTTTATGTATGCCAATGTATGTAACAAATTATGAATAAAACTTCAAAAATAAGATTACCATTGCCTCTATATATAAGAGCGTGGTCAGCTTGCTAAAGTGTATTATCATAAAGGTCTGATTCCATTTGTTACAGTTATAGTTGATTATCAAACACATTGTTAAAGATAATTACGATGTATCCAGAATGGCCTTTTTTGTGTTAAATATATTGCCACAGCAACTCACAATGATGTCAAACACTGTTTGTGCAAGTGCTTCTTCAGCACCATTTTGTGGAGATGCAGGTGTACCCAGGTATTGGTTATTTATTAAACTTGTTAATATTGTCAAGACGTTCACACAAAAAAAGACTATTCTGGATACGTCGTAATTACCTTTAACAATATGTGTTTGATAATAACTAATTATAACTGTAACAAATAAAACCAGACACTTTATGATAATACACCTTAGCGGGCTGACCACGCCAGAGGCAGTGATAATTTAATTTTTGAAGTTTTATTGATTATAAATAATCATACATTTGCAAACATAAACACATGGATTTGCCAAGACGTTTAAAAGTCACTTATCTTTACGAGATGACCAACAACGCACGATCTTTTTTTGGCATAAGCTTTGTGCTTATCTTTACACTTCACTTTTACTACTTTACTTTTTTGTATTTTAATATAACAAACGATTTCTAATTGGAACACAATGCAATTCCAAAAAATGGAAAGGCAAATAGTCTTCTGTAGTAAGGATTTCGATATCTCTTCTCATTCCTGAAATATCGCAAAAAAAAAATGTGTTTTTAGGGAAAGTTTGAGCCCCTTTTACACCCCTTAAAACCAAATATGGGACGCTAAAAAAAGACGCGTCAAATATTTTTCGGTGTTCTACATTCCAATCAAATTTTATCGAAGAGATCAACTTTGGGTGAGTTAACGAGTAGTGACTAGTACTCTTTGAAAAAAAAAACTAATAATAGCTATTTTCATATTAGTATAAGGCCGAACGAATTATCAATTTCACCTCATTTGAGTAGCAGTACCATATTTTTTTTGTAGGCCCTGTACAATTTACCTTGGTAATACACATATTCACCACCGTTGGAATCCTGTTGCGTTGCTAAGGCATATACTATCTGTAAAAGCAATTATGTAACCATGTAATTATATAGAAATTTTAAGAGATTAAAATACTTACAGTCGCTCTTCTGTAGTAGATTGCATAAAAGATTATAGCTATACCTGCAAGATTTTAACAAACATTAGTAGGATTTTTTTACGTCACCACGTAAATTATTATTCTAAAATAACATACCTAATTTATAGATGTGATACCGTTCCATGTTAGTTTAGGGATTCTGAAAGAATAAATACAGATATCAGTGTGCTGAAAGTGTAAAAGTAATTATAAATCAAGACTGTATGTATGATCTTATCCCACTGACAGTGTAGCAAATCTACTGAGGGGTAATTCCTGAATAGCAAAAAGGAAAGACCCCAATTAGAACGGACGCTAATTGTTCTGAATGGTAAAAATACCGAACAACCAAGAAGTTAGAATTAAAAAAAATGTTCAAACAATGAAACGTTGTACGTTAACCGTGAATCATTCTCATTTTCTTATATTCCTAAATGCACTCCTGCAGATTCTCGAGATAATAGCAAAACAACGTTTGTTGAAACTATAAATTTGCAATTATTTATTTAATGATAGTTCCAGTAAAATATGACATAAGTTGTGGCTCTTTTCTAAAAAAAAAAAAGTACAAATAAGGATGCTAAACAAGAAACTCTTGCCAATCTTGTTTTATGTAAAGCCGCGACCTTCAAATTTGCGCATTGCAAAAATAAATACACGTATTTTCTCTTATGTTTATATTTGAATTACAAGAATTATGTAACGTTTTAATCGTGACTTAACAGAGAGATGACCAAATTGGTTATTTTTAATAAGTACGTCGCAGGTAGTAGCAACTTGCCCATATTAATTTTATATTTAACAAAGTAAAAAACTATGTGTGCAAAAAAAAATAAATAAAGGTTTTTGGCCATGAATATGAATCATCGCGGAAAATAGAGCATTGATACACTGAATGAAGTAGTTTTAATACTAAAATAATAATAATAAAGGATGTTTAATGTCTGCGAAATTGCACACTTCATACAAACAATATTGCACAACTGATATGTTTTTAAGGAAGCGAATATGTAACACAATCTTCAGATCATTCAATTTAAGATGAGAAAAATTGTTAAATATATTTCCCTTTTGCACTCTATTAGCACATTAAGCGTGAAACAAGTAATTTCAACATATCTCCAACGATTTTTCCAAAGTTTACAGAGCGTATACATTCGACCAATACATACATATCAGAGTTCATTGTTTTTTAAAAGCATTTGGATCTATTGTAATGTAATCTTAGCTAATAATAGAAACAAAAGCGGTGAACAGCATTCTGACCAGAGGAAGTTGTGCATAAGGATTTGAAGCGGTTATGCAAAGATTTTTAGGATCTTTCGAATCGGGGGGGAATTTAGTGAAAGTAAACGGGAGAAATTGAACAATCGTCTCATATTAACGAGCATTTCGTGACACGGGCGTTATGTGGAGGAAAGGTGAAGTCGGTATATAGGGTCAAGTTCAAGACCTTTTGCGTGCGAAATGAAAGGGGAGAATGTTTTTCTAACAGTCGATTTTAAATTGTGCCGGAAATTCTTTGATAAATGTCAAAAATATAAAATTGCACCACACGTTTAGAGGAATTTGGGACAATATATTTTTGAATGACAAATTAAGCTGGTTGCTTTTTGATGTGGATATACAGGGCATTTCAATTGAAACTAGCGACTTCAAATAACTGTTTACCTGTACTGTGATTTATATAAACTTACGAAACCTGTATTGACAGCTTTTGACAATTGACGGGCCTGATGATTTCAAAGTCATTCCTGGAGGCGCCTTAAAATTTGGATAGGAAAGATGGGTCTTGTGATTACTCACTCAAAAGGTCTTTTAATAATAATAATAATAATGTGCTGCTAATTTTGTGGACAAAGCTAAGTAAAGATTACACTAAAAAATACAGGTACAACAGACAAGGAATACATAATGTTGGATACACTAAGCTGTCAAAGTAAAAGAAAAAGAAAAAAAAAATTGCGCTGCCCGAGAGAAAAAATAAATAGTAATTTAAATTCCAATTTTACGAACAATGAAACAAGACGTACTTATTTCATTGTTCCGTTTGTCTGTTTGTTTGCTATGATAGTCATTTACACATTTAATGTGTTATATTACTTATATTTGTGTCTTTAAGTGTAATGTCAAATTAAGAATTCCCTCATCAAACTTAATATTTTATTTGACACATCATTTTATACAAAAACGAAAGGGTTTGACGTTATTGCCTGATGATGGTTGTAAAACCGAAACATGTTGCAATAAATACTTGAATAAACAGGATTGGAAATCGATCTGATTTAATATACAGAGTGTATCCGATATAAAGGAAATGTAGCAGTTGTAATCATTTACGATCAAAAAGTCATAATGCACAGAGGGTCTATCGGTAAGCATTAACGAGAAATATTTTGTAAATGCCGTGGGCTAGAGCCGCACCTGTGCCCAACCTAAATGCTGTTCCGAGTATACCCCCACATACCACTATCATTCAGCCATTACCGCTGTTAGTTTTGCGTGGATCGGCGCTTGGAGTGCAAGCCACTTCGAACATTTTATTTAAATTCTTCCCGTCTCGAAAAAAAACGATCCTTTTTAGGACCATCATGATTTCATATAAAGAAAATCGAAGCTTGATGCATCGGCAAAAGCGCAGAAATGTATAGATTCATTTTCGCGCGACATCATAGTAAAAAGGCGTGTTTGCAAATTTTCTGTATCTACATTTATTTCTGTGTAATTCGATTCAATTCATTTTGCGTTATATGATTAAATAAATCCAAAAGAAATAACTCAGAATCATGTGGACCGTTTATTAACAACTAACTCTCGATTCGACAAAGCGAAAGAAAAATATTTACTTTTTTTGTAACTACTGAAATCGCATATCCGGTGAAACTCGAACGTCTTATCAGGATATTAAAAATAATACTTTGTAGACTTACGTAGCATGCTCTTAACAAAAAAGGAATGTTTATTTTATAAAAAGAAGAAATTTAAAATGCCTCAGTTTTGCTATTTTTACAAGGGCTTTTATTTATTCAGAATGACGTTAAATGAATTTACGGCATACCATTAAGACTAATACTAAATGAGTGCAATGTATTTATACATAATACCACGTTTAGCGGGTGCTTAACATGATGTTTCCTTGCATCAGGCCCGGACTAAAGCATTTTTGGCTCTAAATATTACTTTTTTTTTTAATGATGAAATCCGGTGTCGGCGGGTTTGTGCTTTATATGTCGTGTAGTTAACACCCAAGCAAAATTTACTTTTTTATTTGATACACCCTCTATACACCAATCCTCTTGAGAATTTTACATATTAATTTTTAATGTTGTTTTTCTCCAATTTTTTTACTTCTGTTTTCAGCTTTAGACACTTATCTTGCACGGTATTAGTTCACGTTTGCATTGTTTACTGGAATGTTCTTCGGCGAAGTGTATTTTTAGTTTAATCGTGAATTCACAATAAATTAATTAAAATGGTCTATTTTATCCAAGAACGTGTGGAATTAGTGACTTTACACTATGAGAAAAGGAGGTGTGCAAGATCTACAGTTCGCTTGTTCAACGAAAATGATGCAGGCCAAAATGTGCGACATAAATATGTACGTACTGGATTAATCTAGGAGTTTTGAGGAAAGGGCTCTATACATAACAAAAAACTAAATTTTCATCGGGTTTTGTCAATGAAGGAGATATATCAACGTCGAAGTCTTAGGTCAGGTCGTAATGCTTGGAAATGTGACGTCGATACAACAGGTATCTCAAGCAGCAGGAGTAAGCTGTGCATTAGTTTGTAGGATACTCAGGTACTTCAAACTTCATCCCTTTAAAATTATGACGATTTTGACAGGAGATTGGAAGGCTTGAACCGAGGGCTTCATAATAATCGAAACTTACTATATAACATCTGTTTTTCGGACATCTTTTTCATTGATTGGTGACGTAAATAGTCTGCAGTAACTGTAGTAGTAGTAACTGCAGATATAAGAACGACACCAACCCCCATTTGACACGAGAAACACATACCTACACAGCGGGCAGAGAACTTTAATGTATAGGTTGGTATCATTGGCGACCATCTCTTAGGACCCCTATTCATCGACGAGACCTTAAATGGTCAAATGTATTTGAACATGCTGGACGATACAAACAATCCTTTGATCGGAGAAAAAGTGGAGCAAGATCCCTATTTGTTTGAGAATGAGATAGTATTTCAGCAAGATGGAGTGTCTCCATATTACGCTGCTGGAATACGACAATTTCTGGATCATCACTCGAGTGGTCAAACGTATCTGCTTACATGGGCCGCACTCGCCTCGCGCTATGCGGAGCGTTTAGCCATATTAGTATCTCTAGGGCAGTAAAATCACTCCCTTCGATTCGTGTGTCTAGTATTTAGTATCAGTGTTAGTCGAGTCTTGATGCGAAATAGTACCATTCTCTGTTAACGTTTTATGCATTGTAAATGTAATACAATGTCGGGCGTAGAAAATCCCAGAGAACGACCGTTGCTTTATAATGTAGAAAAGTATATTGGTGGATTCCAGGATTTACATTATGCTGGCAAAATAGTTTGTACAGTAGTGTACGATAAACAGTTACTCTGGCTAGCACAAATCGAACTACACACTCTCGACACTGTATTGTATACTTGTGTCAAACGTTAATGTCACATATATGAAACTTAGTACTAACTTGGCGCGCAGATGAAAGTTGACTACTCTATCATTACTTTTGCAATCGTTGGATTGGCCGAAGATAGAATCCAAAATTTTTCATTCTAATCGTACTTTATTACGAAGGTTGCAAATTGTGCATTTTTTTTACTGGTAAACGACTTTTTAATACATGTTGCCCTAAAGAGAATTAAAATACCTTTCGGATAAATGGTCACAAGACTCATCCAAAATTTAAGGGTGAACGCTGATGCGCCTACAGGAATAATTTTAAATCGTCAAGCTAGTCATTAAAAGTGGTCCCTCTTAATATGACAATTGATAGCTTTCGGAATTTTATATGAATGACAGAAAGTAAAAAGTTATTTGAAGTGGCTTGATTTAATTAAAATGCCGTGTATACACGAGTAGTATATCTTGTACACTGAAATACAAAATTCATGTCTCCCTAAAACTTCTTTGTGAGCGAATAATACATTTAATTTAAACGTAAATATACATATCTCAGGCAGCACTCCACAAAAACTTGAGCGTTTAATGAAACAAGGGCCACAATTTAAACAGACACATTATTAAAAAAAAAATACAAAGAAATAATACCTACTAAGGGAGACACGAGTTTTGAATTTGACTGTACATAAGCATTGCTTAATCGACAGTATCTTTTTATATAATCGAAGTAATTAAGTTAATAGTTCTTTAAACATTGAATTATGTAACACTGTTTGGATATGGGAAAAGTTATACATAACATAAACAAATTAGTTCGTTATACATTCAGATCAATAAGTATCACCTAATAAAAACGATTTTTTATTCGGATTATCTCAATATATTTATATGAAGGAGGACGTGTGTAAATAAATAAGTTTATTATTGTTTTAATCTATTTCTACTTACACAGCCATCAAGACAAAAGGAAAAGTTACTAGCATCATTATGAAGATTTATTTAACGTGAGAAATGGTAATCATCACTAATTAGCAAAATCACACATAGACACAATTTAATTTACTAGAAAAAAATCGAAAAAAAAAATCGAAACATCAAATGTATTTAGGTATGTCATGTCATGTATGTACATATATAAAATTAAGCCTGTCCACAAAGATGCAAATTGGAGAAATAGAAAGTGCAACCATTAATCGAAAGCATCTTAGAATGAAGAAGTTATGACACAGCAATAAAGGTAGGATATATTAGCGAAGGTGTCATGAATTTCCTCATAAAATCAAATTTTAATATGAAGAGATTTAACTAACGCTAAATAATTTAGAGCATAATAACTGTAATCATCCAACATAACTGTTTGTTCCTGGCAACTATTAATTTTAAGGTGCGTATATACTTGAAAGAATCCCAATGACACACTTATTGTCTTACTCATGCTATGATAATCAGCACTTTGAAGAGTTTTTTACACTCCTCCCATCACGATTAGTTAAGTCGTCTTCGGTCATGTTTTACTCATCTTCTTCGACTAACAAAACGCGCTTATATATATACAAAGTCTTAAAACGTAAAGCGTGTTAAATGTGAAGGACGGTCTGGAATAACTTCGTACAACTACTTTGGCAATTGAATATTCGCATTAAAATGATTCTGTAGCTATTTTTATCTGTTATAAACAGTCCTATGTAAACATGTAAACATTGGTCGTAAATTATTTTAAAAAAGGTATTTTTAATGTTTAATATTAGAAATAAATATTACATGTAGCTAATATACAAAATAAGGAAGCATATTTACATTACTGTTTCTTTTATAAATAAAGGTTTGTGTCAAAATTGTTTTATGTAATGGGTATTTATTTTAAATATATACAGGGTGTATCAGATATAGAGGTAAATATAATAATACGTAGTAGCTGTAATCATATACAATCAAAAAGTCTTAATGCACAGGGGGTCTATCTGTAAGCATTAACGAGAAAAAAAATATTTTATAAATGGCGTGGGCTAGAGCCGCACCTGTGACCAACCTAAATGCTGTCCCGAGTATACCCCCACATACCACTATCATTCAGCCATTACCGCTGTTAGTTTTGTGTGGATCGCCGCTTGGAGTGCAAGCCACTTCGAACATTTTATTTAAATTCTTCCCATCTCGAAAAAACGATCCTTTTCAGGACCATCACGATTTCATATAAAGAAAATCGAAGCTTGATGCATCGGCAAAAGCGCGGGAATGTATAGATTCATTTTCGCGCGACATCATAGTAAAAAGGCGTGTTTGCAAATTTTCTGTATCTACATTTATTTCTGTGTAATTCGATTCAATTCATTTTGCGTTATATGATTAAATAAATCCAAAAGAAATAACTCAGATTCATGTGATACCGTTTATTAACAACTAACTCTCGATTCGACAAAGCAAAAGAAAAATATTTACGTTTTTTGTAACTACTTAAGTCGCATATCCGGTGAAACTCGAACGTCTTATCAGGATATTAAAAATAATACTTTGTAGACTTACGTAGAATGCTCTTAACAAAAAAGGAATGTTTATTTTATAAAAAGAAGAAATTTAAAATGCCGCAGTTTTGCTATTTTTACAAGGGCCTTTATTTATTCAGAATGACGTGAAATGAATTTACGACATACCATTAAGAATAATACTAAATGAGTGCAATTGTATTTATACATAATACCACGTTTAGCGGGTACTTAACATGACCTTTCCTTGCATCAGGCCCGGACTAAAGAATTTTTGGCTCTAAATTTTACTTTCTTTTATTCTTTAATGATGAAATCCGGTTTCGGTGGGTTTGTGCTTTATATGTCGTGTATTAACACCCAAGCAAAATTTACTTTTTTATTTGATACACCCTGTATAAATCATCAAGCTACCTGTGATTTTTTTTGATAGAACAAGACTTGATAATTGTTGGAATAATTTCCCTTTGACAAGAAAAAGAAAAATTATGGCGTTTCTTATTTTGAGCAACTTTAAGTCGCGTCTTAATTTTAAATGATGCACATAGTTCAGGTAGAAATTGCAACCAATAAACAAGTTGAAACATTGTTTGGTTCTGACATAAGTACCTAAAATTATCGTAAGAATTTCATACGCTTTTAAATGAACACCCGATATGTTTATGAACGCGTACACAAAAATTATTAGATTTGGTTAAGGAAGAGGGCAAAGATGACAAAGCGCCAATTGCAAATTACTTAATGGTCATGTTCCTTTCACAAGTTTGTAATCCATAAGCGATTGTGAGCTGCTATCCACGTGAACCTAACCTATTTGAATCATATAATCTTTCCTTTGGGTTCCAAACTACAATTTAAGTAATTAAGTAAATATATAACAAAATAAATAAGAAAATAAATAAATAATCACTGAGATGTAAGAAGGACAAGGTATTACATACAAAATTATTTGTTGACAGTTCTGGCGTTTAACTTTTATGTTGGTGAAATAATTGTCATGCCCTATTAAAAATAGGTCTAATTATTTCTGCTAATTATCATCAAATATCATTCCTTTTTAGTTTTATATTTTATTATCTGATACTAATATATATTTACTAATTCGAGGTTTTATTCAATTATAAAAAGTTTATATACTAAGCCAACATGAAAACTGATGGAAACTCCCGTTAGATTTATTTAAAATATTATTAATTATAAAAATTAAGTACGCGTTCTCCTACTTTTGGAACTTATTTTTAGGTTATGCAGCATTGAATTAGAGACACCCTAAAAGCCGTTTTACACCTAGCTATTTATTGCGCAATTTATTGGCTAATTTAAAATTTTACACGGATTAAATACGTGTTATACACGTAAAATTTTAAATTGGCCAATAAATTTCGTAATAAATAGCTAGGTGTAAAACGGCCTTAAAACGTGTTTTTAAGTGCGGTAACATTAGTAGGGGTTAATGCTTCTTTTTATATTCATGTAAAAGTCCAAATAATCCATTAGATTGAAAATAAATATGCGCAGAAATCTAGTTAAGTGTAAAAACAATTACCCCTTGATGTTAACAACGATAATAACCACGAAAAATAAATAAATAAACTCATAAACATACTATGGCTAATACAAACTAATTATTCTTAATATAATCATGCAGCACCTATTGTTCCTTTAAAACCAGCTATTATCATCACCTCTTAAAAAATCGTTTAACTTTACGACCATGCGCTGAGAAGCATTTGCTTTAAAAATTCTCACATCCTCACTCACTTTCAATCTAAATCCCTTGTCTCTATACAGCGCATCCTTGAATGAAGAAACATCGGAACGTTCCCTCTGAATTAGATGTTCATTAAATGTACACTAATTGCAACTGTAGTGACCTTGATCGTTGATGATCGAGAAGATGATGTTCATGACTTCGTTTTTAAGATATTTCGTTTTCGCTTCGGTAATGTATGTACTATTATTACAGGTACATTGATTTGGAAATTGTTTTAACATTGCAAACAAAACATTTGACCTATGGCATCTGCTTTCACTTCGTTAGGGAATCTTATTATATATACGTGTAGGTACTTTATGCGTAATATTTTTTTATTAAAAGCACATCTATTTATTGTAATTATTGCATTGACTTATTCACAAACGCATCGGTATTATAAAGCGTGAGATATTGTGTTATTATGAAATGTTTGAAATAGGAAAAAAATTGTATATGTATACACATCAACAAATCTAACGGAGAAAGTTACATACACAAATGGTAAATGTCGTTATTTTTTACTACTATACGTTTACGATTAATCCTATTCAATGTATTCAATCACTGCGCATCGCTAATACCATAGAAGTATACTACCACAGTCGGTCAAGACAAATAAAATAGCTAATACAATGTCGTTACATTTTCGACTTAAATTTGCTTTGCAATTCAGAAGTTTAATGTTTGAAACGATTTTGGCTTACATATCATCGACGTGGATAAAGTTATTATATATTTATTTAATTATTATATAGGATGTCCCACCGAACTGGGACATTAGATTTTTTTTGAATTTCTAGTAGAAATTTGAAACTTGCAGTGTAGACATGGCCTACTGTGATCTATTTAAGGAAAATATTTTCAACTTTATAGCACTTTTTTATACCTGCCCACAAAAAAAAAGCAATAGGACATTAGTGTATAGGAATTTTTTTGTTAGTTTTCGCCCCTCTATCTCGTGGTGCTATGCATTGTAGTTTTTTCTATGTCACCCTGTATATCTCGTTCATAGTCATACCTAAAAAAAATATTTCATTAACTCGTTTTATTTCATTATTTTGTAAAGATATATTGAAATCAACTTGCGTTGCATTTTTAATAGTATGGAAAATTAGATATTTTGTTTTATAACCACTTAAATATAGTTTGTTGTTAGTAAACCATATTGTCATATCTTTCAAAGCCGCATTTAAATGATTTTCCATTTCTAAGATAATAGCACTAGTATTATCAGCATACATAATTATTTTGTAAGTAACCAGAAAGTCAACGATGTCATTTACAAAAATTAAGAAAAGTACAGGACCCAAAACAATACCTTGAGCCATTTCTTTTTCTCTCTCAAGATTTAAAATTATTGCAGCCCTCTGTTTTATGCCGAATATTTACCAGTTAGAGCCTACCACGAAAATACGACTCAAACCATTGTGCTACTACCCACTTGGCAAGTAATGTTGCAGATATCCCAGTAATATTACATTATTTACTAGACAGCGATGTTAAACAAAAACATGTTACTGAAATTTTGTAGCAACATTAAATAATGATAGAAATATTGCAGGCTATTACAGTAACATTTCAATGTAATCAGGAAAAAATATTTTAAAACAATGTTGCAAAAACAAATACTTTGTTGTCAGAAATGTTGAGGTAATATTTAGTTCTAACATTGCCATATTTACAAAATTTACATTTTATAAAGTGTAAGATAGGTACGTATATATGTTTCTGCAAATTTAGAATTTTGAAAACACAAAACTAATGGAGCAAATTTTTTCTATAAAGTAAATAATGGTGATGAAATTTTTTAACATTTTTTGTAGCCTATAATAATCATGTTAGTGGGGTTGTGGTTGCGCACTGCGCACTGCGCACTTGTAAAAGTTTGTATCGCTTGCCATTACAAGTTTTTTCGTACCGTGCATACACGAGTTGGCGTGAACCTGTGAACCCCCTCTTTCACAATATACGGTAATCGTGACTGGACAGGGCGTGGATAGGACCATCTTGGGATTCTGCGTCGCAATTATTTTGATGGGAAAAAATTCCCGTCAATAATGAATCAACATTATCAGGTAAGTTTTATTTATAATGCTAAAGTACGTATGTTGATCCTTTCAAATTCATCGAATATCTTTAAAGACAGATATGTATTATGTATATCATAACCTATATATGTTATAGTAAAACCTACCTGTTGTGCTATAAGGATGAGCAATGTCACGTAATGTCATTCTTAGAATTGATAGTAATTCTTGATCAAATACAAATTTTACAATAATTATAAACAGTGTTATATATAAAATATACAGCTTATCCTCAATTTTCATATAAATAAAATAGTTTTTCTGATCTCTATTTTTGACGGTGTCTTTTTTTTTTATTTCAGAGGGAATTAGAAGAAATATTGTACCCACAGATACAGAATACGAAATAACTGTCATGGAATGGTTTCGTTATGCAAAACAAAGATTTGATAGAAAAAGAGCAAAATGTTCAAAGGAATAAAATGCATTCGGGGCGTTTTTCTTATGGGTTGTGAGTTTTTGTTTAGATTCTATTCATGTTAATTTATATGCCCCATAATCTGTTTCCAATACTGAAGTTTATTAAAATGGAATTTAATGTACTTTTTTTTTAATCAATAAATGCCTTTATTGTCTTCTGTAAGCAGCATTTTACTTTTTAAGGTATTTATTATGTATGCCGGTTACTTAAATAGCTATTCATAATATTATTCATAGTATTACTATTTAGTTTTTACATAGAACTACATGATATATGATCGATCATTTTAATGTATCTGCAAAAATAACTACAAAAAAAGACTTAAAATGTTATATTATAAAAATGTCTTATCCATTATATTTTTCTGGCATTAATGTTTAATGTTAATATTGTAATTTTAGTAAGTGAAGATAAATTCGTATAAACAGAGGGGCCCGATTTATCGAGGGTAACATGAAATTATAATATTAACATTGAATTTCAATAAGACTGATTGAGATTCCGTTTTATATTAATTAATATAACCTCTCGATAAACCTCAACATCATGTTTCTTGTATAATACAGCAAGAACTTTTAGAGTAAATAAAAGACCCTAATAGGAACATTAGCGTAGATATATTTATAGAAACATTTAATTGCCACACTGTATCAATATTTCTCTTTAATATATGAGAAATGTTACGGAAGAGCTGTACTTCAACATTAATCGTCACGTTAAAGTAATGTTACTCGAAGACCTCGTATTAACATTACTGGGAAATATTGTTTCGTAACATCGCTTAGGCGGACATTAAACAGTCGTAGAAATGTTACTGCATGTGGTACATTGTATATGTTTTTGTAACATTTCGCGTTACAAGATAACATTTAGACGACGTTATAGTCATGTTATTTTGCCAAGTGGGTACACCCGTAATTGTTGTAATAATTGTTTTGAACAATTATTTAATACCGTATCCTTTAAATACCAAAAGTAGAAACATCAACTAGATATTTGCGCACTACATTAATTCTAGGTACATTTCAAAAGATACCATGCCTTGAGATACAAAATATTAAACAGCATTTATTATGAGTTAAAAAGACGCTGAAAATGTTGTCACTTATTTTGAAGACACAGTCGACCTCTACACTTCATGTTCTCAAAACCATTTACGAGGACTTGTGGGGTTATGTCGGCACAGGAACCTTTAATAGCATTGCGAAGCTCTTCGATTGTGTGATGTCTGATCTTAAAAAAATGTATTCTTTAATTATGGGAAAATGAAATCTTCAAATTGTCAAGTCAAGAGATCTTGCAGGAAAGGAATTTGCTTAAACAACAGTCTACTCTAATCAGGTATTTCAAAGCATGGTACTTCATTCATAATAAAGATTCTTCTAGATTTATATAGATATTATTTGTAATGATCGACGTCTTCTTAATCTTCCTGCCAGGTACTCCAGATAACAAACATTATACTAACATTACAAAACACTTCAACACTTACGGCCGTTTGCACCGTTCGTGATTAAGTTATAATTAAAATTTAATCATAATTAAAGTTTAAATTCCCTTGCACCGACTGCTTAACTAATAATTAAATCCTTAATTCGTGATTATCTTTAATCAGTACCCAAGGTACGAATTAACTCATAATTAAAGTTTGCGCAAGCGTAGTTTCTTTGTTTACAATCGTATTTATAGGCGATTATAGGTTATGTTATGCGGTTTTTGGTTATAATACAAATATCTGTGACTGTAAATTGAAATAGCTAGCTAATTAAAGTGTTCACTTTGAAGCTTAGGACAAGGAATAGGGGCGTGCAAGAAGTGTATATTTGGCTGGGAAGAAGAAAGTCCAAGGTAAATCAAAAATTAATTCCCGAAATAAAAACTAACAATAAATGTATTTGAGGATTATTCGTGGTTTCAGGTGGAAATGACCCAGAGCAGGTATTTCGTAATAGGAAAGGATATCTTTCTATAAATTCACAATTTTTATATGATGTTAATTTAAAAATAATGGATATCGTAGTACGATGGCCAGGGAATACACACTTTAACGATCCATTCTTTTCCATAAGCGACAGTGAATGTGCCTCAATTGTTATAATGAAAGCCATATTATAACACGGAATGTCATTAAAAGCATGTTTCTAAGAACAATGTTTTCCAATACTGGGATATGGTTGTCGCTTAAAACTAGATACCTTTATGGCAGTAATAGTTGGTACCTCAGTATTGCACAATATAGCCATAAATGTGGGTGAAGAGGAAATCAATGAAGAAAAATTAAATCAAGAAATTTTAAATGGACAACTTGATAAGATTAATTCTGACGCTGTTGATGATGTACCTGCTGCAACACAGGCATTACTAATTAATAATTATTTCAACAATTTGTAATTCATTGCTATATAGAAATTAACTTTTGAACATTTTTTTGTATTTGTTTTCTTTGGCTTTTGTATAAACGAAATATATTTTATTTACTCTAAATGCATTATCACTTTGATTTTTTTAAAAGAAATATTGTGTATGTAATTAACCATTTATATATGAAATAAAAGGAACAAAATATATAAGGAAATGATGGTAATAATAAAATAATTCTAACAAGTAATAGCAGAGGTCAAATAAAGTATCAAAAATTGGAGCATTTGCAGAACAAACAAATAAAAGAATTGCATAATGAAAGAAAAACTGCATTCACATATTAATTTCCATTTTCAAACTACTACTCAACTTTTTTTTATTTCAATATCTAATTCTGTAGCAATTTTCTTCAACTTAAATTCCAATAACTTTCAAATGCCGCTTAAAATCGCGCATTCGCATAGCGGCAATTTTCATTATGAAGGAACAGTGTCCCCAATATAAATACAATTTTTGACTAAAAACTAAACTTAACCCACTAGCAACCTATATTTCTGTCGCAAACTTTTTAATTAATTAATCATTAATTAAATTTGTTCGGTGCAATCCTATTCATATTTAATTCGTAATTAAATTTAATCTTTGATTACTTAATTAAAATGTTAATCACAGACGGTGCAAACGGCCGTTAGAATAGTACGTTATTGTCTTACTTATAACCTTACTCATATGAAAAGTTACTTTATACATGAAATGAACATAATAATCTTGATGAAAGTAATTAGTTTCTTGTGTGATATATTATTAATAAATATCATTTCCCTCTTGTGAATCACATATCGAAGCACCTATCATTAATGTTATGTTTATAACATATTGTAGGCAGTCACCTACATACCTACAACATAACATCAAATCTCTCTAACAACAACGCAATCTCTAAACGTTCACCAAAGCTTAAGCGCTAATTTAAACCTATTAAAGAGAGCGATCCACGCAATAGCTGTTACGGACGACCGTATACCCCGTCGTCAAACTGCCGAAGCAATCACGCTCTGAAGAAATTATATGTATGCATGAATGCGATGAAAAAACAATGCATCAAACATTATCTCACTATCAACGTCAGAATTTACCATATATACGACTCGAATCGGAAGCTCCAAGATTCTAGAGCATATGCGAGGTGTGAAATGAGCATCTTTAAATCCGGTTTAACGTCTATATAAAGGAAGAATTAATGTGTAATGCAGTGATGTAACCGTATATATAGGAGCCATCAGATGACATAAGACAATGGGTATGGCGTATAAATAGATTGATCAACGGTGACATTTTTTTTTTTTGAGTTTTGGAAAGTTGAATCGTCTGAAATGATACACTATACACATATGTATACAGGATCATTCACGCTATACGGCATATATAACGTGTGTATAAATTGTCGCAAAAGCTACACGTAGCGACATACTTCGTTCGTTTCTGAATCGAAAATCTAAATGGTAAAATATTGTACTATGCTTCATAAGTCTTCACGAGGTTCTTGAAGTTCGGTTTTTTAGTTCCTTAATAAGCGTTTGTGTTCGTTATTTGCTTCTGTATAGATAGCTGCTATTTGAATTTAGACGATTTCTTATTCCTGTTTTTTCGTAAACAGTTTCTTTTTGATTTTAGAGCCTGGTTTCAACATTTCTTCATAAGCATCCTCTCATAAAAAACACATTTGGCAACATTGTAGGACAATGACTTTGTATTCCAATTTGATTTCAATCATAACCATTACTGTCAAATTTTGACATTAATCTGAAGTGTTCAATTTTATGCAAGCTCTGCTCTTTTTCGTGATTACTCGTATTCTCTTGATTAGTTTTTCTGTTTCAGTGTTTTTATCGTTCTCGTATTATTGTTTTGTTTATTTACAATGGTTTTTACATTTAATGAATATGCCGATATGTATATGGTATACGGTTTTTGTAATGGAAATGCTAACATGGCAGAACAGGAATATCGCGTACGTTTTCCAAACCGGAGACATCCTACTGGAAACGTATTTCGACGGCTGGACCAACGTCTACGTGAAACTGGTTCGTTTAAGAAAAGAAATGCCAACGCTGGTCGACCTAGACAACGGCGTACATTACAACTGGAAGACGAAATTCTAGACTCAGTACATGAAGATCCCTCCGTCAATACTCGACAGTTGGCGTCCACACTCAATATCCGCAGTAATAAGACCGTTCATTTGGTTCTACGTGAAAACCTTCTTTATCCATACCATATAACTAAGGTGCAGCTGCACTATGAAAACGATAACATATACCGTTTAAATTTTTGTCATAGTATCTTAAATAGGATTCAAGAAGATGGCGACTTTTTAAGAGGTGTTCTTTGGACCGACGAGTCTATGTTTACCAGATATGGGTGTACTCAATACCCATAATTTTCACCATTGGGCAGATGAAAATCCTCATGCGTTTCGAGAATACGGTCACCAAAGAAAATTTTCAGTTAATGTTTGGCTGGGTATAATAAATCACCGTGTCGTTGGGCCAATCTATCTGCCAAATCGACTTGATGCCAACGGGTATTTAAATGTATTAGAACAAGTTATTGCCGAGATGCCATTGAATATACGCCGTAACATGTTTTACATGCATGATGCAGCTCCGGTACATTTTTCTCGTAATGTGAGAAAATGGTTGGATGAACACTTCCCTAACAGGTGGATTGGTTGCGGTGGTCCTATCTTATGGCCTGCAAGGTCTCCCGACCTAAATCCTTTAGACTTTTTTGTTTGGGGTTTCATAAAGGTGAAAGTTTACGCAACACCTCCACAAGACGCTGACGATGTTATAGGACGAATTAACGCGGCAGTATTAGAAATTACACCGGAAAGGCTTGAACAAGTAATACAGACAATACCTCGTAGACTGCAAATGTGTTTACAAACAGACGGATATCAATTTGAACATATGTGTAGGTAATAGTGTCGCTAATTTATTACAAGAGATGCGTTCGAAAAATCAAAACTACTAATTCTGTTTTAATAAAGCTTTCTTATTGCTTTTCCCTATGTATCATTTGTGTTATCAAATTTGTCATTTGTAATTCTGGTCTGTCAATTTTAACAAGCATTGTAACTACCATTACGGTAGTATGCGACTACAGTGTTGCCAAATGTATGTTACTCTCAAGTGGCTCCTGAAGACGCATGACGCATAGTACCATATTTTACCATTTAGATTTTCGATTCAGAAACGAAGGAAGTATGTCGCTACGTGTAGCTTTTGCGAGAATTTATACACACGTTGTATTTATATGTAATATTATAAAATTCTTATACAGGGTGTTCCAAAAGTGTTCAAAGTATCAAAATTGTGTTTTTAAATGGCATTTCTTAACCAAAATCGATATAAAAACTAAAAAAAACTAATCAGCGAAACTTACATTGTGTGGAGTTGTTACACAAAATAACTATTATTACCTGGAATAAAATGATCTCCACCTGCGCTTGGCAAAAACAATATTTCTATGTAGTTATTAGAGAATTCTGTTTATTTTTTATTCTTTTATTTACTTAAGCGGATGCGATGTTTGTATATTCGTTATTTCTAGAAGGCTTTTTTTGTCATGTATTTAACGCCCTATTTTTCAACTTAGGTACTTTAATGTACTTTTTAATTACCTATCAAAAATGATATTTATAACTCAAGCTTAAAATCTTCGCATTTTTACAGAATAAGCTAAATAACAATTTTTTACATCATTTAGTGTTTTTTGTGTGTATCTAGTTGCCTCTGGTATTTAGAAATGCCAAATAATTAATTCATTTATTCTGTCATTTTAGCCTATTTTTTTTAAATAATGGTTTTTCTTTTGTGGCTTTTTATAACACTTCACTCCTTTTTAAAATGGTTTGAATATTTTATAGTGACACAACCCCGTTTGTTGTGAAAGTAGCTTCGTCACCAAATAAAATATTATTTAAAATATGTCTGTCATTAAGGTATTCGCTTTGATTTTATATACAAAATTCCAGGCATTTTCTACTATTTATTTCATTATCTTCTTTTAAATTTTGTAGAAAATTTGGTTTAAATAATTTCCTTTTGCTGATTTCATAGCATATTTAGATCTAAGCTGGACTAACATTTAGGTTATTCTAAAGTAGTCTTACACTGTCTGGTTCTGCTCATTTCTTTAAATTGTTTCTTAAGTTGTGTTTAGTTGCTGCAATTTCATTATGTATTTTATTAATTTTTTAAACTAATAGGAAAACAATTCGTGAATTGGGTAAATACTATACAGGGTGTTTCTAAAATGATAGCTCAATTTGTTAAGAGTAACACAGCTCACTGAATTAAATTCAACTATAGTATTTTTTTTGTTCTTATTTCTGTTATTTGCAGAATATTTTTTTTCAAATTTCGTAAGAGTATATGCTTAACAGTAAAATATTTATTGATAGTATAAATTTCATTATTTTTAGATTATTTTTAAATATTAAAAAAAAAGTGATTTTTCCTCAATTTCTAATAATACTTAAATTCATGATTCATTTTTAAAAAAAGATTGTTAAAGAAACCCCGGGAATATGTTCTACATCTTTCGAAAACAGAAAAATTGTGTAAACTAATTTAAAAAATTGATTTTCTTAGTAACTTGACACCACATCCGTCATGAAATGTATTAGTATAGCTTTTACATCAACTGTTTTGATCAAGTTATATACCGTATTTTTCGGACTATAAGACGCGCTTTTTACATAGAAAAATGACTCAAATTTTGGGTGCATCTTATCGTCCGGGGACGCCTTATAGCCTGAAAAATACGTCTTATCATCCGGTGCCTCTTATAGTCCGAAAAATACGGTAGTTAAAGCATGAACAAAGCGGTGGGTCACAAAACAGAACCTTGAGGTACGCCGAGTAGATTAGTTCACTGATAAAAATACATAATAAAAATTGTAACTAAATAGTGTTTAATATCATTAATAATATTTACGATACGTCGTAATACAATGGAATCTCTCTTACAGCGGACACAGTTCTACACTTAACCTAAATAATAGCAGTGTAATTTTTACTTTTTTGACATTACCACTTTTAAATGTTGAATTATATTGAGCTCAGAACAATAAATGAATCGCTAAACTCTTATTTCAAGTGACGTATACAAAGTTACATTTGATTATATTTTTTTCTTTCCGCTCTTTATTAGTATCTAAAGCTTACTTCGTGATTTGCGAAAATTTTGGTGTTAATGAATAAAGTTAGTTAGTGCATAAAGAGAAGAAATAAAAGCAGATTTTAATTAATTTTGTAAAAATACAATTTTTAATTTAAAAAGGCTCACTTTTTTCTTTTTTTTTTAAGTTATTATTATTATTATTATTATTATTATTATTATTTTGCTTTTGTTTGAAAATAGCTGTGACAGATTTTTGATTTATTTATAAATATTTTGACACGATAATCAATACATAAAATAGATATTTTATGCCTTTCTAACATATTGTTATAACATTACCTACCTACATTCGGTTTGTGTAGTGTACTAGTGTAATTATTAGTAGTAGTTCTAATTGTTAGTCTTATATTAAGGATTTGTTGTGCGCGGACCACACGCATTTTTTATTATATTTTAGTTGTTCTATTTCTGTGTTTACCTTCAACGTTTATTGAACTGTCCCTTCATTTCATTTTACGACTCTTTTTCCAATTTTAACGTTACTGTCTTTTTACCATTACGTGTTCAGTTCCAAATTCATTGTATTACCTAAAATGCCTTTTGCTGTTTATATTAGTTAGATCGTATACAATTGTAACCACCTTACTTTGACATTCACCGACAATTCTATACCTCAATATATATTTACTGTTTATAACTTTAACACCCTCCAATCGCATAGATCCGACCGTTTTGTTTACCAAAACGCGACAGCGAAGGACCACCCGTTGCGTTCGATTCTGGGAAATATTGCCGACCTAAAGGTCATATAAGGATGCCCCTTCAAGGAAACAAGTCAGAATCATCCTGTTGTCCAAACACTCCGTGTATCTCCGCTGTTACATGTATTAGACAAGTGATTGCAAATTGTCCTAAGTGAAATCACTCTTTTCAAAGCCGTATATTGTATTTTGTGTAATAAACGTAGTTAGAACAAGTGAGTATTTTATTTAAACCCGGACAAATCGGTTGTGGACGAGCGGAACCATAACAATATTTAGTCAATTTAATTTAATGTATTTTCGCTAGGATTTTTATTTTGAATCTTTTTAAGTTATAAACCATATTCAGACATAAAAGCAACATTATGTAATATTAAGCTAATCAAATGGAGAATGTTGGTTAAAATTCCAATCTTATTGTTTTAAATACTCGAAACTCGAATGGAAAATAATTGTTTATATACATCACTTAGTACTTATGTCATTTCATAAATATTTGAAGCAAAAATCAAATTGTGTTAATTAGAGTACCATGATAATTGAAGTACGTAGTTTATCTAAAAAAAAATAGGTTGCTAATTCCGTTGTTGTACATTAATCTCTCCTCTTAATTAGATACATTCGCAGTAAACCAAATTCAAATTTCCCGCAAATTATATTTAGTAACTTCAACTTAAAAGGTATTCAAATAACTATTAATCTAATACAAAATCGTAGGTAATTTCATGCTTTAATGTTGAAGTTACTAAAAATAATTGCGGGAAATTTGAATTTGGTTTGCTGGGTTCTGCGAATCTTCCATTTGGTTTTAGAAGTAAAAATATTTTATATTTTATTTAGTTTTTTTTCTATTAATTGTCGTTGATGTTCTTAAGCAGGTATTCATTTTCCAAATATAGAAAGTCATTTTTTTTTTATTAGTAGGTTTTGAACAAAGAATAAAGTACTTTTTTTTATTTGGTCAAGGTTATGTGCCATCAATGCTTATTGAAAATGTTAAATACGAAATGCATAAATGTCAAAGATTGTGTTAATAAAGTGTCGAATTGTTTCTGAGAGGCAATGTTTTGAGTCTTCGTTTATTCAAATTAAAAAAGCAAATAATATCTTTATTTACTCAAGCTGAATATATTACCCGTCTTCTTCTAAAAGCGTTATTTACAGAATTTATTAAATGTCCATATCACCACTATAAACTTTGTATGCCTTTTACACTATTGCGTTAATATCGTATTTAGTGTTGACTCAAACTTAACCGCGTTTTTTTCAGCTTCATTTCCCTGTTGGTGGCAAGCTGTAATTATAAACAATGGTGCGATTTCAGTCACCCAGAGTTCACAGTTTACTTCGACGCGTACGAAAGATTTCGTAAAACCCGGTCATTTTCGGTATTTAGAAATTGTAACGGTAATTGTCGGCAGCTTATCGGCACAAAATCGTGTAATTCGTGATCTCTAGATAATTGTGGTAACTCCCCTCTCGCATCGACATCCGCTCAAGGGAGAATGGACATGCAAACACCGAAAATCATGATTTTTTTTTGGGTTTTACATAAGCAAGAATTATAAATATATTATTATAGGTACCTTATTTTTATATTGCACAAAATATAATGTTTTTTTTTGTTCGCTATTTATTTCTAAACATTACGACATTGAAATGCTTGCGCAATAAAGACGCTCTGTTGTTTAAGAGTTTAAGAGAATAGAAAAAAATTCTCTCGACCTGTCACAATGCTTCTGACATATTCTCTTAATTAAATCTTCTTTTAAAATGTACACGGTCGTTCTTTAACGTAAATCGGTTACAAGGTTCGAATATATTTTTGTTCCCGGAATAGAAGGAAAAGATCATTGGATTTATAGCAAATAAAAAAAAGTTTAATAAAAACCTGGCTTCTAGTTTTATGTACTGTATGTTTTCAAAGTAATCTGAATTATTGTTGTTGGTTGATTTGTTATGTTATTTATAGTTTTGTGGCGAAAAGTTCATATGTATACAGTGTGACCCACTTGAAATGGAAATACGTTTGTATATAGGATCTATATTTTAGATTAGAATGAAATTATTTTTCGTTAAGGGGAGGTTTACATATATATATATATCGGAAAAGTCCAAAAACTTTGAGCTTTTTTTTCAGAGAAAGGAAAAGATATACAAAATACGGCTTTTTCTTAATAAATATATTAAAACTTGAACATTAAAAAAATATATTTTTTTTTAAAGACAAGACCACTATAACGTTCGCTATTTGTATCTAGGTAGCAATGTGCACAGAAAACACGGTCAAACTGCGTAAACTCTAGCATACGCAAAAGTGATCCGAAATTGAAAATAAAAAGAAGAGTTAGAAATATATTAAATTTGTTGGAGGTTATACCTAAATTTAACCAAATAAGTCGAAAGCAAACAATGTGACAGATACCTGGACTTTGATTTGATTATTTTCTATTCCTTTTTTGTGTGTATGTGGATATAAAAATGTGGAATATTGCAATTTTTAGTATATTATAGGTATAACCTCCAATAAAAACTGTTTACATTAAGAAAACAAAAGAATTAAGTTGATATATTGAACACTTGAAGAACTAGAACTTACGCAGATTTGAAAAATCATGTTTCGAGAAAAACGCGTTCAAAGTTTCTCAGCAAAAATTTTTACAAATAGTTCAACATACACTTAGTCAGCTATTCCAGCACTATACATTAATCCGTCTTCTTCATACCTCTGCATTTGCAAAATTTGTTGCTTCCCTTTAGACAGCACAGCAAGTTTTGCAGCGCTGGACATAGTCTGCTCTGCTCGTTGTATGCGCTGACGATCAGAATTGATGACGAAATTTTTGGCATCAAGTCCTACTGCAATTCCCACCGCATTCATTATTTGTAATACAGAAAGTAACCTTCATTGAATAAATTTGCGGCAATGTAGGTAGCAAGTTGAACTGTTTATGGGTCGCAGTGTAAATCTTTTGGAGCTAGTTTCTACACACATGAACTAAACGAGTCGTTTCAGTTTTGACAATTTTTTCCAATGCATCTTTGCAAGAAATCACTCTAGAAAAAAAATCATAAATCGGCCTAATAGCATCTTGTTTTTTTTTTCAAAAGGGTCATGTATGAATGAAGCAAGCTCAACCTTGGCTTCTGCAACGCGCCACTTACATAGGTTGTCAACACCTTTTGGACAATAAATGTGTCGTGGATCCGCGTCGGTTGAACATTTATAATGAAATGTAGCCCAAATAGCTGCCTTCATTTTTTATGCAGAATCTGGATGTTGTCTATTGCTAGTCCACAGTACACTATTGTTAATTATCAATAACTTTGTCAGTCAGTTTACCAGCGCCCTTTCTTCAAAGTCCACTCATTCTTTTTTGTACATCTCCAACGCATTCTCTTTTTTTCTTGAACAGTACATCTTCGTACGGCTAAAAATCACAAATGCTTAAAAAGTTGTCTTGTCTCAGTCGCCTATCCGAAATCGTGCGAAAATTTCTTTTAAGGCATCGCATCGACTTCCATTTTTCCTGTGTACTCTGATGATCCGTAGTGCGGTTATCTTTCCATCATATTCTAGCCAGCTTTTATAAGAAATTTAGTGTAAGTAAGTGCATCTGCAATAAATTGATACATTTTATGGTAAGTAGTTTTCTAAAGCGTGGGAAAGTGTGTTTTAAGTAAAAGAAATATTGTTAGATCAGTTTCTTCAAATGTGCGTTTTATTTCGGATCTAATTGCTTCATATTATTGTAATATAAATAGCTACTCTGTCGTTTATTTGTGATCTCGACTACAGTGGCATTTCTAATTATTAAAGACAACTATACATACACTAACAAACAATAAGTATGATATTTCGACCCGAGCAGCCCCGAGTCGAATATAGTATTACATCTAATTTGCTCCTTTGTGTTCGGTACACCCGCTCTTTTAATAAGCCGTAGAGCTTAAACAATGCGAATATACGAAACCGCTTTAACCATGTATGTTATATATTTGGAGCTTTCAAAAAAGCAAAAAACCAAAAATCGATTTTTTCAGTCAAATACATGTAAACCTCCCCTTAAGCGCATAATAGGTGAAATATATTGCTGTGGTTTGGCACCCCGGGGTTTGTAAATTCAGTGTTATTTTATTTATAGAGATTTATCTTTATCAATGTGCCGGGAAAATTCTCTCAGAAATTAATATTTTTTTTGTGTATAAGATTTCGTTAATTGAATTGATTTGTTTAATTTGTTTATTTAAATGTTCAGTTGGTTTAAATTAATTTCACTCTGTAATATATTTTTATTTGATCATGTAGTTTGTGTCCTTCTTAGAAGAATTCTTCTTCTATGATCTTTGCATTTATGCGCTGCGTTTGGCACGCATCTGTTCGTTATTTGTATGCGTTGTTTTACCCGGAGGGCCCGAGTTCCTTGAAAGATAGCGTGTAAGTACATTCAAATTTATTTTCATTGCTGCCATTTTGGTATTTCATTTTGATTTTAAATTTTGTTTCGTTTATTTTGATATTATTTCATCAATCAGAGAACTCATTCGTTAATAATTGGCATTATATTGTTGTGTACACAGGATAGATATAAGATCTTTTATTATTTTACGTGCAGGAAGATATTGTTAAGTTTAAAGAATTAATTTTTCGTTTTTCTTATATTTTGCTGTTTTGTAATTGTTTTTAATCACCTCGGGTAAGGTGAATAGAAGCATTGTGCTTGTAATTAAGTTTTCCTATTTTTAGTTCACTTGTTTTGTCCACGTTTAAATTAATTTAGGTTGTTTTAATTTTTGGAACCACGTGGATTTTTGTTGTAATAAGGATTATCTTCCTGGACTGTTTTTCTTTTTGTTTGTTGAAGGATTTGCATTGTCCTTTTTAATTGTAGAGTCTAATGCAGTTTTTGTTTTCGGCCAGAATCTTAAATTCATGGTTTTGTTTCTGCATCATTGTAACTAAATGTTTTTTTTTTCTTTTTTTTTATAACAATAAAAATTAATGATTGTTAACGTCATTCAAAATTTCTGTTCTTTTATTTTAGATCAAACCTTTTCAATTTTTGCAGTTTTAAAGAAAGTCAATTTTTATATTTATTATTATTATTTATATGTATAATTATTTGAAAAGCTCGTGTAAAATTTATAAGTGTGTAAAAGTGATTATTTTTTCAGGTCGAAAACAGCAAAATGTTATGAACAGTCGCAATTTAAATTTGAAGCCCCTAAAATGGTTTTAAGCAAAATTTCAATTAAATATGTTTATTAATAAAAAAGTTGTGAGAGAATTTTATATAATTTTATATAATAACATCTATTGACCAATATAAAGTAAATTTTAAAGAAATAAGCTAATTGCCTTTTTAAATAATTTTATCTTGCTTTCATTCTAGGCAGTGAATTTTTGTATTGCAATATCTTGAGAAGATATATTCATTTTGTATATGTATTATTTTTTTCATCCAAAAAATACAAACATAAATAATATTAAAAGTAGACTATAATGATGTATATATAATAAATGACATTGACAGTTGTTATAAAATTGTTGGTTAATTAAATTATAAGTTGTGTGATGGGAGATTAGGCTAGGCTCAATAATTGTTGAAGTTATTCTAAATAAGGAGTCGCATTTCTTTACTCCCTCATCAGGTAAAAGTTGATTACGGCAGTCTAATTACACTATGTAACAATTTCTATTAATTTTTTTGTCTTTGGGTTGTAACTGTCATTTCCTATTTTCTTATGTCAGAAAAGTATAAAAACAGTCGATTATTTCCCACAAACTTTGCTTTTGTGACCAAGACAATGATATTTTAATTTACAAGCAAACCAAAAATGAGAAGTACATATTATGTCGTTCGACGTAGAATACGGCAACTAAAGACATCAGTGACGGAAGTGAATTCATTTACGATAGGAATGACAGTAAATATGTCTGTCAAAGTGACAAGTATCTGCATTTTCGGCTTGGGATTTGTTTTTTTTTTTTGGAAAACAAAACAAAAATATCACAACGAAGATGTCTCAACCACTCAACCTGCTTTGATAATTTAATTGCTATATTGTTCCGGCGCTATTTTAAATTTTGACAGATCCAATGTTCCAACGTCCTCCATTCAAACGTGTACACTCCTAAAGCTGATATAATAGACTCGTCCCACGATTTCAGTGCTCAAAACGGTGTGTATATGTACTTCTCATTTCGCTATACCTATTTTCTAATTAGATGATGACTTCAAGAGGTTGCAAACATGAAGCAGACGCGTTTTACTATGTTTGATTTGCAATTCCAAGCATTTGGCGGGAATCCATTAACCACTCAAGCAACTTACCCGTAAGGAGAAAATATTGGAGAGATATACACTGTGTCCACTTAAATATGAGACTAATGGGGCAGAAAAAATATTATTGAATCTATAAAAAAATTATATAAAATAAAAGCGATAAAATAGCATTCGTAATTTTGCTATAATTAGAAAAAAAAAAAAGAAATTGTTTGAGAATAAATCACCCTTATTTTAAAGATATGAAGAAGTTCCATTAGAAAAAAAAGTACTTCAAATTCCTAAATATGCCAAAATACCAACTTTCAAGTAAAAATCGAAAAAACATTTTTATAAAAAAAAAATTAAAAAAGTATTTAGTAGTAGTAAGTATATGTTTGGCTCATATTGTGTAATTTTATAGAATTCCATTTCTTTGATTTCTACTTTGAAAATTTGTATTTTGGCACATTTAGGGAGTTGAAGTACTTTTCGCTAATGGAGCTTTTTGGTATCTTTAAAAATAAGCATGTTTGGTTCTCAAGACAATTAATTTTTTTCTTAATTTATAGCAAAACCACGCATTTTAACTAAGTTTGAATATAAAATATGTTTTTAAAGAAGCACCAACTTTTATTTTACATAATTTTTTTTATAAATTCAACAAAAAAAAATTTTCCCGTTTGTCTCATACTTAAGTGGACATACAATATATATATGTGGGTATATTTCAAATTTTCGTTGTCCTAGTCACAAAAGCAAAATTAGAGGGAAATAAAAGTACTTTTCTATTGTTTTGAAACATAAATAAGTTGAAAATAACGCTTACCACTTAAGGACAAAAAACGTGTTACATAGTGTTATCATTACTTAGAAAAATTTAAATTGTTTTTTTTTCCTGGAGACAATAGTCGAAATGTACGAAAATATATATACAGAGTGTAAATTAAATGTTGTCACGTCTTTTAAACAAAGAAAGATTATTAAAAAATAATGTGATTATCTCTATGCGAGAAAATTCCAACAATTAAGGGAACCAAGATATAAATTCTTGAAGTTACCCTTAAATATTGTTTAAGGGGAGCACCCCACTTTAAGTGGTGTCTTTCGACACTAGGTAATCCCTTTCTTTAATTTTTATTTTTTCGTCCACCGCTTATTGAATCTTTCTGGAACTTTATATTCTAGTTTTCTAGGATATAATAAACAAGTTCTATATACAAGAAGTCGAATTATATTTAGAGAAATTTAGTTTATGAAATGTTGAAATTTTGCTTTTTTTTTCAACAAAAATTAACTGCGTTTTAGTTTTACATGTACCTTTTCTCAGAAACTGTTAGACCGAAATTAATCAAAAATTGCACGAATGCTCTTGATAGATTTTTACATCGATAGACGGGGGCATTTTTAAATCCATTCGAAAGAAGAAAAAAAATAGGACGTTTTAGACAAAAGACAAAAAGAAAGGCCATATCACATACTTGGAATTTTTTCTTTTCTTTGTTAAGAAAGTACAATTTAATTTTAAGGCTAAAACATATTGACAAACATATAAAAAAAATCAACATTTTTTTATGTACCTACATAATTTTTGAATAAATTATAAATTATTTTTTCATTTTTAATACCACCATTGAACTAAGATGTGGAATGTGTCAAAAAAAAATTGGATTATCGTTTGTTAAATTTGCTAAACCTATTCCTATTTTCTTTAATACATTTAAATAATAAAAAAAAGATATTGCAACACTTATACCGGTCATAGTAAACAACTATTCGAGAAAAGCCACAATTCATGTGCCAATTTTTAAACGAGATAATATATCAATTATATGATCAACAGTTTCTAATCCAAACCGCAAGTCTGGGTCATTAACACAACTATACTCCTTTTATTTACAAAACTAGTGAAAACGATAGTGAAATTATTCAGTAAATATCACCATTTAAAACAATTAAATTCTCCTGAAAAATAAATTAGAAAAACAACGTAGGAATACTTACATTAAAAAAATTACGGTACCCCAGAAAATTCTTATTATGTCGCATAGAAGATTCAATAATCACGTAAACCAAAAACACACCTGATGGGACTTAATTCGTGAGGAACCGAACTCTCGGACTAGCACTAGGTAGACTGAAGACATGCACGCAGAGTTTGTGGGAGCTAAGCCCGGGTTCGGAATCAGTGGAAGATCTCGAGATGAGCCCAAACATACAATTCACTCTCTCCCGCGCACAAACAGTAGGTAGCGCACTATAAAATTTCCTAATCAACCGGCAACCTTTCACAATACTCACACGCATGAGTTAAACAAGAGAAGAGACGCGAAACATCGTCGCGGAGAGCACAAAAGCCGCGGGATTGCTAAAGTTCACTCGACCAATGCACAATCCGGGACAAGAACTGCTGTATTGCTATTATACTAATATGCGCGTCGCTTATCACCGCTAAAAAATCTTAGCCGAACCAACACGGACGGACGGCGTTCTAACGGCCACGGAGAAACATTTAAAAAAAATTAAACCGTTTAATTTGGATATCAGCAATGATAATTGTCGACTTTCCTGCATATCTAGAACGTATATGAGAGTAGATCTGGATTAGAAAGTGATGAGACAGTCTCATTCAGTTGATATTTATGGGTATTCACTTATTATATCACCATCTGTTTATCCCTATCTAATATTTCTATGTCCAAGATGAATAATGCATAACATATTAATAATTTAATAATAAAACTCAAACACTGTTTAACAATGTTTATATAATAAGGATAGGAAATGGAAAAACGCATCGAACAAGTCCTTTAAGTTAAAAAAGTCATTTCATTAATGTGGATTAAAAAAAAATCTATATTCATCAGAGGAAGAGGAAGAATAATCACTTAACATATCAAAAAAAAAAACGAAAATATTAAATCTATCTTTTATGCAAATTATGCAAATCAGATTATACCTAATCAATAAGAAAATCAATTGCATAACCTAAAATTAGCAACAGCCATTTCACATCAAAATAAACTCCTTTTTTTGCTAAACCATATCCATTTCGGTTTTTGAAAACAATGACACATACCTATTTGATATTTGTTTAGACAATTCGCGTGAACTCCACTCTATGTAAATGTATTTGCGCATAAACAAAATGAAAGGTAAAAAAGAAAGCATTGATCAATTAGTGGGAAAATTGAGATGCAATGTACACAATCTTTTAGCATATATAAAACGGATATTGTATTGAATAATACATGATTGGATGTGCAGATGTGCAATAGAATGAACAACTCACAACATTTAATTCCGTATTACTTTTATGCTGTTAATTGATCCACGGCCATTTTTTTGTTAAGCTTGCGCATGCATGCATTAAAGATAAAACGTACAAAATGGGATATAAAGACATTATTAGGAAGACACTGGTATTTAACTTTAGAGAATGCCGATTCGGGAACACAATTCCGTACACATGGCAATCGAAATACGGAAATTATTACTTAACTTTCGCAAACGCGAACCGAACATTATCACAAAATCACTTTTTTCTGCGAAAATTTTACAGTGTTGACAGCGTTTAAAACTTCTTGTTATTACAAGCTTAATGGTGGCCAGAACGTGCAACTTTAAAATTCAAAAATCTACAAACTAGAATGAAATTATCAGCCACACCATTCTTTATAATAGGTACTTCTCATTCGTAAAAATGTCATTATAAAATATAAATACAGAGGAATAAAACAAAAATATGTGTTCTTTAGTTCAATCCGGCAAGATCTTGGAATAAAGTTGTACAATTAGTAACTAAACATTATTTTAACATAAAACATAAATTGATTATATTATTAATATACCTATAAACTATTTTACTATACGTACAATTAATCATATTAAGCAAAGAAATACGTTAATTAACTTTAATATAATATATAATGGGTAATGAAATTACCACCAAACTCTCTATTATTTCACAAACTATAAACCATTATCCGATTGTTAAAGCGAAAAATATCACCATTGTCTCCTTTTTTTTCTCATACTCAATATCTCATTATTCGCCCGATATTGTTTATAGAATGTAAGGTTGAATTCTGCATTTGGGGGTCGGAATGTGCACGTCTTAAAATCTGCAGACGTGCAAAAAGTTCGCAGTTATTTTAATAGTGGGTTAAATTGAATGATACAGAAGCGGTTTCACACCGCGCTTTTTATTGAACATTTTTTTGTTGCGTGTTACATGCGCGTAAAAAAATGATGAATGAATTAATTATAACCTCGTTGGAAATAGAGAAGTTATTTGAATAGTTTGCGCCTAAAAGGTTTTTTTTTGATTGGCCTTGGCCTGCCAATACACGAAAACCAAATATTCCGGTAAACTTCATAATTCCTTTTTTTTACTATCAACGCGTGTTGTCAACAATAATGCTACAGATTTGGTGGTTTAATTAGGTATATTGATTATCTTGGTGGTTTATAAAAGTAAAAATTGTTTTTAGAACTAATTAACGTCCTATTGTAATGAGAGAAAAAAAAACAAATCCAAGTACATACTTCTTTTTCTTCTTTAACACTTTTCCCATTAAGAAAAGTTTTCCGCGTGAGGGATTCATCTGTTGATCTTTGTATAAAAAAGATTGATACACTTAATACCTTTAAGATATCTTACGGCAAATATAGGTATTTGACGTTTACAATATTTTGAAAAAGAATTCTTTAAAATTTTAAACCGATCTATTTCCGGAATTTCTCCTAGCTTAAAGGAACTTTGATATTCTAAATAGCACATGATATTATTGTTGATTTTAATTGGAGGGAAATTTGATCTTTACAATTAACACCTCGTGATTATTTTATTACATAAATTATAATAATACACACGGATACAATGTTTGCAAGTAAACATGTAGCTTAAATGTCAAAAGCTTCTGAATAACATCAATAATGATGTCACAGCCTATAACTGCGTTCATTTTATACGTATATAAGTAGATAAGTTAAAAAAATACCTTTAAAAAATTTACATTATTAAATTAATGATATTGTCTTCAAGTACGATATAATTGAATTGAATCAGAGTTTTTAATAGGATATGAACGTTTTTTACCCACTGATGTTCAAAGAAAATAAAATATAGTTTTTTTTTAATCCAATTGATAAAAATAAATTGGCGATTTTACAGTGTTTATTGCGACAATCATATATATATTAATTAAGTATAGTTAGAAACTATGAAAATGTAATTGAGAGCAGTTTTAATGCTATATAGAAAGTCCATGGCTACAACTATGCGAACTTGCCGGCAATATACGTATCCTTTGTTTACCTTGTTAATTTGTATCGTTGCATCCTTTTCTACCTTTGTTGCACTTTTCCCAAAATTTGTTTTAGTAACGGATTGAATTAATTATCAAAGTTACGGCCTGCTTGATAACTCTGGTAGCTTGTTATGTTTTATACGGCCTGTCGAATCATGAGCTGCACATGTTCACAGATGGCGCCACTTATCGCACTTTTTTTGGGAAAAATGCTTACCCTTCGGTTGACAAGATTATGATACTGAAATGTCATATTGACAGGTGGTGAAATTAATACTTCACAAAATTATTCCGATTAATCTGTTTGCTTCGTCAAAAGTAGAAATATTAGGTTCTGTAAAGCGGTATTTTACTTTTTATTGATGTTTAGTAAGAGTTTTTTATGGATATTATTTGACAGCTAAAAATAGCAATTAATTGTTTTCATTTAACCTTATTTTAAACAATATTGTCCCTAATGGCCAAATTTAAATTTCCCGCCACTATTTTCAGTAAATTAACATAGAGGGATTAAAATAACTATTGATGTAGTATAAAATATTGGGAAGTTTTATGTTTCAACGTTGAAGTTGCTAAGAATAATTGCGGGAAATTTAAATTTGGCTATTAGGGTGTGTATCTGCACAGGGAAATTTCAGGAACATAATAAACATACATTTGCGCAGTTTTCGGTTTTTATTTAATTTAAAATATAACGTAATAAACAAAATAATGAAAAAAAAAAAACACAGGACAACGATTGCTCTTTATCAGCGTTGCCAACCTCCTCCTCGTGTATTACCAACCCTATTTGAAAAGATTTACACCAATAACAATAATTTTCTCTCTAATGCCATAATTTCATAGAGATTTTTTTAAAATACAAAGATTTTATGTTATCAGGCTTATTAACTTAAACTATTTTTGTGCATTCACGTGAGATTATAAAAAATTAAGAACAAGGAATTAAATAATCCTCTGATCGCTTTCTACAATCAAGCAAACCCACATAGCCAAATTCAAATTGACCGCAATTATTCTTAGTAACTTCAACGTTGAAACATAAAAGTACCTACTATTTTGTACTACATTGATAGTTATTTTAATGCCTTTACGTTGAAGTTACTAAAAATAGTGGCGGGAAATTTAAATTTGGCTATTAGGGAAACTCGATTTCTCATTGCTATATGCTTCATCGAATTATAAATAATTTCCAAATGGACTACAATTGACAATTTTACATTGACAGTTTATGTTGACCTATAGAGGTTTGATATTACTTACCTGTGCGGTTAAAGCGTTTTGTTACCACAGATAACCTCTGTATACGAGTTTCCACAAAACAATTTTTCGCGCATGAGCAGTTATGACAATTATGAAAAAGTTGTTTAGGGATGTTATGTTATAACTACATCATCTTATTTACACTATTGTGTGTACATAAGAACGACGACTTACAAATTTAAAAACTGAATATTTAAAATTCAAATATTAAAGGGTAGTAAATAAAGAACACGATAAAAATCCGAATTTTATTAATAATTAATAAGTAAACTTAATACAAACGTTTTTACAGAACGAAACCACTAAAAACTAAATTAATAGAAATCAATAAGAATAAAGTCGAGTTTAATAATTGTATATCTTGAAAAATTCATTTTATATAGCAACAAACGGGTATTCCCTTTAGTAAGAAAAAAAAAACTTTAGTATAAAAAATTAAAGAACACTAAATAAATATTAAATAAGCATCAGCGAATAAAAACGGTTAATATATTTTAAAATATATCTGCATCATGTTAATTTTATATATATATATATATTTCAATTAATAATCGTTACCAATTGAGAGGGGGTAAGCAATACATCTTTGCTTTTGAAAAATAAAAAAAAAAAAACAATTCTAAAGCATAAAATCTGAGATGAATTAATAAAAACATTAAATCGAGATACGAAAAATAAAAATTAATAAACCGGGGAAAATTAATAATAATAAGGTATAATGATATTATTTCAATAATTCCAAGATATACAATTATGTTAATTATTACAGTTAAAAGTATCAATTTGCATTGTACTTAAGTCTCGTCAAAAGACACAGTTAAGGTTATAATTAATTTTATAAAATTTTAACGAAAGAAATCATGTGTTTCCAATAAATTAATATAATATCTAAAATTTAAAGGATAAAAACTAGTAAAATCTAATACAATCTAAAATGCAACCACACACTCTGCATCATGTGCTATTATTTTTTTATATATATATTATATATATATATTCCGTATCAATTAAAAAAGAATTAATTAAATCGAATTAATAATACTTTGAAGTACCAGTCGCGCATTCGTTGTGAAAATATTCTCTCTCTAAGACAATTTAACATTTCCAACTTAATTAATAATATATTTTATGTATGCTCATCCGTCTAACGTTGAAGCATGTATAAAAATCGTTAGAAACGAGCTATGTACCACATATTATTTTGAAGATCACACTTACAGACTAGATCGCATTAAAAATGGGCGATGAAGCCGTTCTTATTGATTGCTCCGTTTCCTAAAATGGGGCGGCTATTGTCGTCATGCCCTAAAGGATTTTCCATAAGCATCGTGGTGATTTCGTGGCCGACAGTGTAACTTAATTCGTAGCCATCTTCCACCATATGGACTTTGGGATGAACTAAATGTCTAAATGCGGGGAAAAAAAAATGAGTTTTTTTTTTAGATCGTTGAGTGAAGGAATTATAAATTATAAAGAGATGCAACCCTAGAAGCACTTGTGAAATCGAAAAGAGATTCGGCCGCTAGGTGGCGTTACGTGTCTTATGGGATCTCAGATTCTCGATTTCAAATCTCAGATCCCACGTTAGTCTAACTTGAAGTTTGAAGGTGCTAACGTAGTTTGTATTAAATATTGCAATACCAGAAAGATATGACTATGACTACTGCAAATCATATATCTGTTTATATAAATCGTTTTAGAAACAATAAACAAGACAAGAACATAAGTTTTTTAAGTTTACCGTTTCAAAATACGTTTCAAAGTGAGGGGGATGTTTTTTGTCCGGTAACAATAGGTGATAATTGAGAAATGAAAGGATAAGAACTAAAAAGGGGCAAATGCAAAGAGAGCAAGGTGAAAAACTTTATGCTATTAAAAACTCTGAATTCCAGACCTAAATCTGCACATATAACTCATATACATTAAAAATGCACTTGCGTTTTTCGCCTTTTACCCTTCAAATTGTTTTGGTTAGGTTATCTCGCTCTGTGTATCTGTTCCTGATTGCAAGTAATTAACACTTTAAAAAAAAAATGTTTCAAAAGTACATACGCATTTTAGCAAACGTAAAAGTGCTGACTTATAACATGAAATCGCTTAAATTTTTTTTTGTTATCCTGCGACGCGAAAAAAACGATTTGAGATATAACTAATCGGTAGATTTGACATAACCTAGAAAATTTGAAAGATTTTAATTTTTATGCTTTTGTATTGGTTTCTTCTGGTCTTTTTATCTTCGCTACCATCATTAATTTATAAAGTGTTTTAGTAAAATTACACTGCGTGACACGATTTTCGTACCTGAAAAACTGATTACTATTATGGTTATCAATTAGTTACAAATGTAAACAATGATGTTTTTTGTTTCTATCACGTCTTTTTGTTTGAAGTATACACTGATGCATTAGATAGGCCTATTGCCGAATCCTTTTGCCCACAAAATCTTGGATTTTCAATGGGGGTAGAGTTACATTTTATCCCCTCATAGATACAATATGCATATCTACATGTCACTTCGTGCTCATACACATATGAAAATTTCACCTGACTATAACATACATACCGGTGTCCCGCCTAAGATGAACAGTCTATAGCCGATTTATTATGTCTTTTATGGAAAAATGTTTCAAACTAAACTTTGATTGCTCAAATCATATTCTACCACATTTTAAAATTAGTTTCAGTAATGGCGGACTTCCGGTTTTACCGGAAAGTAGATACTTTATTATTTTAAATGGAAATCCTGTATATTACTCTGTATTTTTGATTCCTTGTTAATTTTAAATAACAATATGTTAGGCATACATTGGGCTAAGTTGTACGTTTCGAATTTATATGACGTTTTTCGAAAAAAAAAAATGACGTTTGCAATGTCTGCGGTGTTTGCCAATATCTTCCGGAAATACGAAAGTTAGAAACATGCGGTTTTCATTTCGCTTATTTATGAAACAGCACACGTCTTTTATTTTAAAATCGTTGCGTTTTACATTACAGAATTATTAAATAGGGCTCTTGTAATTTTCGAACTCTAAAAATCATGGATAACTTGATTTTTTTTTTAAATTGAACGGTTATAGCAATTTTACGTAAATTGATGTAAAATTTGATTTTCTTTCGATTTTATACGAGTGTCATTGTGTCTATCTCCAAGGGTTTTGGAGATATTCGCGATTTTTCAGTTTTTCATGATAGATACGTATTGCGTATAACAAAATAAGTTTTGTCGTTAGTTTTAATTTTTTGTCGTTAATTTAATCGAATTATTTATAATTAAATAAAGCAATGTGTATATTTTTTAAGTTTTTTACAATAATTATAATTATTAGTTACCGCACCCAAAAAACAGTACGTGATAGAAAAAAAGTACATAGGTGTTTTTATTAAGCGATTTGTATAAATAAATAAAAAGGAAAAGTTGAAGTGGGTACTTAATTTTTTTTTTAATTTGTAACGTAGTGTTATTATTATTATATGGTATCATTCGATTCTTAAATTGTGAAATTAAAAAAAAATCCTTTATATTTGTACAAGTTTCGTACTTTATAGATGTAGTGTGTGTATCTGTGTTGAGCACTTTTGAGTGAGTTAAGATATTGCCCAGAAAGCATCAATTAGTAGGGAATGTATTAGCAAAAAATCCCGTAAAAGTGATTGAACCTTACATGTACTAGTTGAAGAATAGGGTCAAAAAGCTATAGAGACATGTAATATTAAAATATTTAATTTAATTCAAAATATAAATAAAAAAAGGAAATCTCAAGTAAAAAAATAACAGCAGAAACAATGCTAAAGTACACTCAAAAAATATAAAGAACATAAAAACCACTGCTTATTTCATGTGGGTCAGTTTTAAAAGAAAATATTTTCATAATAAAATTTAAACTAAAATAGAAACCGCATTCTTCAAAATATAAAATAAAAAAGGGAATCTCTAGTAAAAACTTAAAATAACTAAAGGAAACTCAGAAATTATTAAATGAAAACGAAAACCAATCCTTCTGTATGCACATCCATTTGCATTGATAGATTACTGCTACGATCATCGCCTGCCGAATCACCTAGTCGCATCGATAAATTTAGTTTAGTTATAATACTAATAAAATTTTGTACGACAGATAATCGAACAGGACCGAAACTACAAGCCTGATTATAACATTCTTTTAAATATTATTTATCTTACAATTACTCTTTTATTAATATAAAAATAAAACAAAAAAACTTTCCCAGTAAACCAAATTAAAATTACCCTAAATTATTTTTAGCAACTTAACATTAAAGTACATACAAAATTAGCTACGATTTTGTATTACACTAATAGTTATTTGAATACCTTTAAGTTGAAGTTACTAAATATAATTGTGGGCAATTTGAATTTTGTTTACTGGGTTGTGATTGAATTAAGTTTAATTTTTGTTCAATCAAGCAAACTTATTGTTGAACATAAAAATATCGATATAAATGCCATTTTTTATTTTTGGAATAGATTATTTGGACCTGCTTCGGTTACCATAATGACAAAATGTTATAGGATACATTTTACAACCCAGCACATATTTCATAGGGTTTGTTCGAACATGCAGTTCGCGAACGGTTCATAATCACGTGAACCAATCAGAGAACAGATTGGAGTTCTCGCGAACTGGAAGGCGTTGTCTGATTGGTTCACATAATCGTGAACCGTTCGCGAACTGCATGTTCGAACAAACCCTATATATTATCCGACTTCCCGAGTACTAGATGGTAAACATTATCTTTGCTTTACATACATTATATTTAAATTATTTATAAATAATAAGCAGAAACAGAAAATCGAAATGACATGATTAAATCTTTCGCCTCGCTTTGTAGCGAGATGTTAACGATTCCCCGCGATGCAAATAGTCGCAATTTCAAAATATCATGAAAATACCGAATGGAAACAAGCCTTTACGGTTGCTAAGCAACGTGACGTCATGAAAATACAATTTTATTCATCGTTATATCCACAGATCACCTAAGAAGAGCTATTGAACTCACCCGAAATCCTGTGCATCTGGGAATTAGTTCGGTATTCAGACACCAACGGCGTTTTTTTTTAACCGGTTAATTTGAAAATGTAATGATTGGTCTTCAAATTATTTATTATTTGAGTAGGGTAATAGCCGAGAATATAACGCACAGTCTCACAGATTATAAGAATAGATATTGAACTTGACCGAATTCTGTGCACTTGGAAAATAGTTTCGTATTCAGTCACCAGCAGCGTTATTTTACCGCGCTAATTCAAAAAAATAATAATTGTTTTTTAAATTAATTATTATTAATAGAAGATACTTTATTGCCAAACAAAAATTATGTTAACTAAAGCTCATGCTTTCATTCATCGATATCTAATTAATATATAAACAGAAAAACACTATAATCAATGTACCTATCGATGAATAAAAAAATACGCCTTAAACCTAAAAGAAGACAGTCATAATTTTTTTTATTTTTAATGCTAAAACATTCGGAAAATGTGTATATAAAATCCCTACGAATATTAATTACTAGGGGCAACAATTGAATAATGTTGAATGTTTTGTGCTACAGAATTATACAGGGTTATTATTGTATAGCACTTTTTAAAAAAAGGGGTAAAAGATATACATGGGCAATGAATATATACAAAAATTTACGGTTCTAAGTACACGGAGTACCGAGAAAATGATTTTTCCTTATTGGAGTCCGGCCCTGACTCATGTAGCATACCGGTGAACCATCGGTCGTCGCTACACTTTAAACGTTGAGATTACATTTAGTGTGCACTTGCTATTCGCAGTGGATGCATGCGTTTGCAATGGCAGCGTATAGATTTGAAACACGCTACATAAAGTTAACAATCATACATTAGTTTTATTGCAAACATAATAAGTTTATTTTAAAACAAATTTAACCTTTAAAATGTACTACTATTTTACGTGATACACGAGTTCATGGCAAAAGCACATCATAAAAAAAACACCTGACTGCTTTGTTTGCATCCTGGTGCTTCCGTCTTATCTCAGTTTAAATCTTGTGTAAATAACATCTGCTTTGAATGAATTCACTATGCCCAGCATTTAATTTTTTCGATGTTTACTTACAGATGGTTGAAATTAATTCCTATCAGATTTATGTGTATACAAATGGGTAAACACAGATGTGGGCCGTCTTTAACTATATTTTGGGCCCTAAAATTTGGAAAATTACAACATGCACATAGAACCGTAATTTTTTGTATATAGGCATTGCTCATGTGTATCTTTTACCCCCTCTTTTTAAAAAGTGCTATACAATAATAACCCTGTATACACATTTTGGGGATGTTTCAACATTAAAAACAAAAATCATTGTCGTCTCCTTCCAAGTAGACTTGTTTTGCAATAAATTAACTCGACCACTTTTAACTCGAATATTCAAGTCGATTCGTCAATGTAACTTTAATAACATGAATGTTATATTCTATTACAACAAAAATGAAAGTTCTTTTCAGCGTTGCCGACGTATTTCAGTAAATTCAAAAAAAATGAATGTGGTGTAACCGAGTTCACACATAGTTGGGCAGCCATTTTAGTCGGCCTAATACAGGGGTGGGCACATAAGAGGCCAACGAGAGCCGCAATTTGATTTTTAGTATTTTGTAAAGAGCCCTGCATAAAATCAAAAGTGTTTGTTTAATGTAATTGCATATTTTCACAAAACACATAATATAGAAATATAATTATCAAAAAGAAAACAATTATTTAAACATTTTAGTATTAAAATTCAAATACATTCGAATTTCTATAGGACGAATTTTTCTAGATGTCGATTTTTTCGATACACTATGGAGATTCGACTTAGAGAAGTTCGACAGTATAACAAAAACAAACAATTCTAGGAAAAAAAAGAAATTTTAATGGGAGCCGCACTTAAGGCAATGATGAGCCGCATTTGCCCACCGTTGGCCTAATAGATAAGGACAAGGAGTACAGCTGCTATAGGGACTACCAACTTAATACGCTAGGTAAACGTTTAAAAAATAGAAATACTAACTTTCCGATTGCAGCGCTCCTCTCGGTTGGAGATAAAACTGAGGGTTTGCAACTCGACTAAGTGCTTTACTTTTCAATGCAAAATCTGGCTAGTTTACATGGCATGGTTATATCATTGCACAGATTGACAAGTAGACACAATTACACCGATTATGTGTCTTCAAATATTAAAACATCGATATATGTACTTCATGAGCAATAATGCAGCTGAACGACTGTTTAACGTTACTTTAGAAATTTTCCGATAGGGGGCTGCACTTTCCGCAAGTATTATTTTTATTAAAAAAAAGAGAGATTAGAAACGATGCACATATTGCGTCTCTTTATAAAGTTTAGATATTAAACGTTGAATTACCTAATTTTCTCATAACTGACAGAGTTAGTTCCTAACCACTCGATTGGGCAAGGCACATTCGGTTGTCCGCGATTTGTATTGATCAATCTCGCTACACCTTGAAAATAATTGGTGCCCCTCACGTTAAATAACAGAACGATAAAGAAACCTTCCTGAAATTTGCAAAACAGAATACACTAAAGATCAAATCGAATTGGTTATCAGTTTTTTTACCATAAACAAACGGAAAATTTTCTTTTCTGTTTGCGGTGAGAAGTTCCAGGTCCCTTGGGAAACACTTATTATAATATTGCGAATCTCTGTCGGTCTTATAACGAAGAATCTGGCATTCGTAGGTATTATTATGTTCTTCGGCGCTATAGCATTTATCAGGATCGGACTTGCTGTATCGCTGAAGTTACCCCTATTTTGATTACCGGGGGATCCCCTATTGGAAGACTGTTCATTCCTCCAGGAATTCTGACCGCAGCCATTCCCACCACCATAGAAATTATTACGCCCTGTCGGTCGGTAAGGATGTCTGCCATATCTCGTACCGTGAAGATTGAAGTCATCGTTCCTTTGATGGTTGTTATTATGTCCGTTAAGCCTCATCGTTTTATTATGCCCGAACGGAGCGTTATTTTGATTCGGAGGAGATTCGCTCGCTTTTTGATATATAAACAAGGGACGATCGCCAACTCCCGGCGGATGGAACAATCCTTTAGACGAGTCCTCAGCGGAGAGTATATTATCGAAGGTTTCCAAAATGATCTCTTCGCTTCTACTGAATCTTAAGCGAGATTTTTCACCTTGCGCTGAACCATATCGTCTAAGAGTTTTCGGAATTTCCAAATATACGGAGAAGTTATATTAACTTGTAGTTTATCGTCGATTATTATCAAACCGTTCTGATCGTCGTATTGCCAGGACGATCCGCAACAAAATACAACCTAAATTAATCGAATCGTAAATGATTATATTTATTACATCAAATATTATTTGGACAAATTAATAGCATACAGTGGGACCTCGTTAAATCGGACCACGGGAACCCGGATCTTCAGATAACCCGAATTAATTTTTTTTTTTAGAAATGATAGAAAATTGTATCAAATAGTTTTGTCCTTATTGTTTAAAATGAGTTTAAAAATATAATTGTTCGGTTTCTTTTGTATGTGTATTTGTTTATCTATGAAACGAAGTCATTTGTCTCTAAGTACATACTGTCTTATTTAATTATTAATTTTTTTTCCTTAGTGTCCGTGTAACTCCGATTTTTCTTAACTTGGATCGGCTGTGATTCCAATTAATCCGGCTTAACAAGGTTTCACTGTATATTGTCTTGCAGTAGATAAATTTTTATTTTGTTGGAATTCAAAAAAGTTCCTTTAAATGTAGTAATAATAATTATCATTATGTTTGTTAATTTACATAAGTATTTTTTATATATGTACATCACACTTATGTTTGAAAATATAAAATTTAAACATATAAAAATACTCATTGTTATCTTAGAGAATGGAGTGTGTATGGTAAAATGAAGAAAAATAATAAATCCTTTCCATTCAATATTTATTATTATATAGCACTACTAGTTTCGGTTTTCTGCCTTCTTCAGGTACTCTACAATGCATCAAATGTAAAAATCAATATTTAAATTAAAGATTAATTGTATATATCATTAATTCCATATTATATTAGAAACAAGACACAATAAAACATTCCATTTGGCAAACATTAAAAAGTGCAAAATTTTTAAAATATGCTCTTTTAAAAGGCTGGACGTCCAGAAACTCAAAATACTCTCTCACAGAGTAAAATGCTTTATATATTAATTTTTTATGATATTTCAAAATATTATATTTAATAAAATTAAAAAAAATACATATATAATAATTAAATAAATAATATTTAAAAAAAAGATTAATATTTTTTTTTTTTTTATTTTATAAATGTAGTTTCTTACCTAGTAATTTTAAAATATCTGTTTCACAAAATAAAATTTTAAGAATGTAATGAGAAAATTAAATCTCATACAATTACGGCGAATGAAAGGTATTTAAAAAAAAGATGAGAATTAGGCAAGTAAGACAAAGTTACTCTGCATTTAAAAACTGAATTAGTGAAATATTTACAATGTTTGATATTTTCATAAAACTGCATCGTTTGTTATGATTTTCGGCAGTGAAATGCAGGATATTGTGATTTTTATAATATTTCTTATATCATAAATTACAGTGTTTCAAAACACTAAAAAAATTACAGAATCTTTGATTTATTAAATTTCTAATTATCTCAAAAATTCTTCCATTGTACTTTTTTAATTATATTTTAATCAGCTCAGCAATACCGAATCTTCGCTAATTTAACCGAATTTTTACCTTGAATAATAATAAAGTTAGTAATAACGCGTGAAAATTCTTTAACAGGCTGTACAGTGATATATAAACATTTTCTTGCATGCATCTGCTAATCCAAAAGAATACCAAATTCAAACATTTAACTATAATACGCTAAACATTTTTAAAAAGTTAGAGAACTCTAAAATCACAGTATCCAAACATTATAATCCCCCAAGGTGGATTTTTGGGCCTCTTCTGTTTATAATTTATACAAGTCTTTACCCTAAATGTGTTAAAAATTGTAACATTGAATTTTGAATGCTCACTTACAGGCAATTGTATTTTCATTCATCAGAAATTGTTGAAAGACGTTGACATAGATTTGGAAATTTTTTTTTTTGAATTCGTTCGCTTATTTTGAATCATTTGAAAAGCTGTGGGGTGGTTTTTGAAATAATTTTAAAAATTCTAGTTTTAAGATACTATAAATAGTTTGTATTTGCGCTTGCTTGTATGCCTATAAAATTTTCTAGCATTATGTCTCATTTCCAAAAGCAATTTTTGAGAGATTTCCTAGCAGCGAATGAAAGCGAAAAGAAAATCTTTCCTAGAAATAAATGCTGGAAATATGAATTCTGCTGATTCTCTCCATTATTTCTAATTTTTTTTTTTTTTGTTACAATAATATAGTTTGATAGTTCTAACCAATTATAAAATATCTTACAATACATATGATATAGCCCAACAATTATATTTTCAATACTGATTCTACAAACAACGAAGCAGAAAGAGTTTAAGAGCAACAAAAACTTGTGATCTGATGCTAGCGGTGTTACCAGAGGCTAATGTTGCACATTTGGATGAAAACGAAATTGAAGAAAATAGCTTTTTTTGTAAATGCCCCTGTGATCGAAATTTGTACTGCAATGTTTCAGGTTACATTTTAAGCAAAATAATAAAGAAATGTCCTTGTTTGATTCGCTAACTATCCTACGAAAACAGTAACAAGTATTTTGGAAACAAACATGAGCTTATGTTTTTCAAAGATTATGGTATTTCTGAGAGTGAGTTGGAAGATTAAATTAAAAAAAAATTAAATCATAATTACTACTTCATTATAAACTGTTTTTAGGGAATCAATATGAATGTAACATCTAAACAAGAAATGCCGAAACATTTAGAATTTTAAATAATTGCTATTTCAACAAAATAAGATTCTGTTGCAAGTCAACGCAGTTCTTTAATTCATCCAAATAATAGTAAAAAAAAGAAATATATTGTCCTATTCATTTACCGTAGCCGGTGTAATTGCCGTAACATTTTTAATATTGCACATCGCTCCTAATTTAGATATTTCCTCGAACACGCACCATAATTCGGAGTTAATAACCACATTTCTCAACGAAGACGATGTATGCATTATAACTTTACTTTCGTTACTTGAAATTAGAAGACGATTTTATTACTTTAAATAAATAAAAAAAAAAGAAGATTCATCGACTTACATCGTAATAAACTTATCTGCATTAGGGAACGCTACATTCGGATACAATCCAGACGCCAATACGGCCTTGACGAGTGGCCAATGATCAGAATATCGCGACAATTCTTGCATAGTCTCCCTGCTGTTCGGGGGCACGAATCCACAAGCCCTCAACTGTCCCAGCAAATGATTCCTGGTCACCATAATCATTTCCATGGCGCCGTAACTGATGAAATATTCTTGGCAGTATTGTCTCTCCTTGCGTTGTTGTTTCGATTTCTATATATTAAAACGTTTTAACGGAAAAGAATGGATTTTTTTTATTCCGTTTAAATACCTGCCATCCTTGAAAAGCCTTTAACAAGCACATATGATCACTGAGACTGCCGAAGGATAAAGATTTACGTTTGGAGTTCGCTTGACCCTTTTCCAATCCGACAGAAGGTAAAATAAATGGCTCTCTATTATTAATATGGATTAAATAGAATTAAAATTAACGTTTCATAGTTAAAATATTGACTCACTTGTGTGCTAAAGTAGCTACAATTGTCAAGATTGGATCGATGCATTTAAATATTACAGAATAGATTAACATCTTTCCCAAATGAGGTTCTACGGATAATTGCAATAGATGCGACCCTAAATGGGTTAAATTCTCATTCTGATCCAAAGCCCCCAAGGTTACCAAACCAGTGATGGCAGTGTTGATAGAAGTCTTAGCCGGTTGCTCCAATGCTTTTAGTAAAAATGATTCGATTGAAGCATCGCAGGGGGCTAGTAACTTAGTTTGTAAACATAATTCCTGTATAAAATATAAATTAGTTATTTGATTAATTAAATGATTGATAAATTGATTCGTTCATTCTTATTGATAATTTTCACATAATCCTGGATATTTTGTTGCAAACTAATATTTTTCGAATATATTCGATTAAGTCCCACCCCTCTTCTGCCAAATAACACATTCTAGCCAATAAAATTTAAATGCAAATAGTGAGATCTGTGCGCCGGAAAATGAGCGTTTTTTAAGGATAAAAATCGTTTGAAATTACATGTAAAGAAAAATATTAGATACAATGCAAAGTTTTCAATCAACAAGTTCAGATATTTTAAATTTTACTCTAATTCAAAGCTGTACTGGATTTTAAAAACAAGCAATATTGGCTTTGCGTCTACATATTGTAAATAAATATTTTTTTATTCACTTTACAACGGATACAATTTGCTTGAATTAGTTTCCAAAATATTTCAAAGCAATCGAAACTTTATTTCAATTTTACCATACTGAGGATTTTTGTTATTATTTATTACTAAAGCACGGATATATACAGGTGAATTTTTAAATGGCAAAATTCATTTATTAAATAACTGTTAGCTGAATTAAAATTTTGATAATTCGAATATATATTGTTGTAACAGCTTCATAATTTGAAAATACAGCCGCGAGCAAATTTTATAGATGCCCTTGATAAGATCAATAGATTTCATGTTTTTTTGCTGCATTATTTTTGCAGCAGATTTTTTAAATTTTTATGGTTTTAAAATAACCTTTATAGGTACTTTTTGTAGATGTACTAAATTTCTATATATTCCTAACCCATTTTGACAAAATTAAATTTCCCACAATTATTCTTAGTAACTTCGACATTGAAACACGAAATTACCAATAGTTTTGTATTAGATTACTAGTTATTTTGATGTCTTTCTGTTGAAGTTACTAAAAATAATTGTGGGAAATTTTAAATTTGCCCAAGTGGGAAGTCTTCAAAATTTTTCCTGCCATGAATAAAAATAACCAAAACCCGCAACAAATTAATAAGATTCCTTAATAAATATTATTTATAATGTATTTAGGCTATAAATTTTATGTTTTATTCATTTTACTGTGATTATTAGCACAAACTTTAGGGCGCCTGTAATATTTGATCGCAACTGTATTTTTAAGTATACCGAGTGATCCGTAAGCTTGTAAGGAGTAATAAGATATATTTTTTAATGGAACACCCTATATATATAAGTAGCTTATTGTGTTCCATATTAAATTCTATTTATTTATTTATTAATTATCTCGTAAGTTATAAATGATGGGTATAGCATATGCTTAATAAAACCTTTAAAGCTCATTTAGCGCTGTAAGATTCCATAAAAAATACAGGTGTTTCATTTAAAATAGACAAGTTTTCGGCAAGTAAAGTTTTCCCGTTGCAACCTTGGTTTGCGATCACACAGTACAAAAATTATAAATTCTAATGTGGCTTTAAGATGCAGAGAACTTTATACTGTAACACAACAGAAGCTGAGTGTCCAACATTTCGAAAGAGATTAGACAAATCCGTAGAAGCGATTCCGGTATTTTTTAAAGAGAATTGAGAATAATTGGAAAACTATGCCGTTTTCGAAAAAATATTTATAACGAAAGATATTTAAAATTTAATATGGAACACAATAAGCTACTCTTATATATATAGGGTGTTCCATTTAAAAAAAAAATATCTTACTACCTCTTACAAGCTTATGGATCACTCGGTGTACTTAAAAATATTTTCAAATTATGAAGCTATTACAACAACATATATTCTAATTATCAAAATTTTAATTCAACTAACAGTTATTTAATAAAAAAGTAAAGGAATTGCTCATGGAAAGGGAGTGTTGCAAGACTGAAGAGTTTCTATATAATTAAGCTAAAATTTTTTGTTTGTTAGTTTGTTGTTGTGTTTGCTGTTTGTCATTTACATTTATTTATTATTTTATCTTTACAAGTTTTTATCTTTAAATGTTATTTATTTATTTTTTATATTGACTAAGGTACATGCGTACATATTTACATAACATGACGACTTCTGTAATGGTGTTATTGCGAAATATATCATTTATTATTATTATTATTATTAAATAAACTTTGCCATGTAAAAAACTTATCCTGTATATGTACGAAGAAGAGACACAATTCTGCAAAAATGATATTAATTTAAAACTGCGGTCAAAGCATTATGATATCGTACATTATTTTAATTTTGCTCCAGTTACAAGTTGTGATGCAGAAAGATCACTTCATCAATATTTAATTCGGTCAATTAAATAGAAGGTAAATCGAGCACTGTGAGATATATTGATAACTAACAGGAAATACCAATAAACTTCAGTCTCACAAATTCTTTAATCTTCTAAAACACAAAAGATTAAAGAATTTGTGAGACTGAAGTTTATTGGTATTTCCTGTTAGTTATTTAATTCGGTATTAATGTGACAGAAATGCGCTAACAAAGGAAAATTTAGAGAGATTTTAAGAATTAAGAATTCTAAACACATTAAATTATAATCAAAACTAACATAAAATGATACTTAATCTTAAAAAAAAAAAATCACCTCTAAACGCAAATTTAGATAAAAATGTCGAAAAAAAAATATGAACATTTCAACAGAATATAATCGAATACCGACTGCATAAATAGAACCAGTTTGCATTTAAAATTCAACGGTCACAAGTGTGGTAGTTTCAACTTCTTTACATTCAACTGCGAATAAGATAGGTTGGGCTTGAATATAGAGTTGATCAATTGGCACGCTGGTTATTTATAAGCATCCAAAATTGGTGCGAAAAATAATACACTGAATGAACAATCAATTTCAATTGGGCTTACGTGTAAAGGAGTTCTCAAAATTTCAGGAATAGTATGAATTTGTAAGGATTCGTAACGTTTCTTCGAGAACATGTGAAAACACATGCCCGGCTTGGTACGACCTGCTCGACCAGCTCGTTGTCTGACACATGCCATCGAAGCCCATTTTGTAACTAAGGATGAGGTACCGCCGATCTAAAAATGTTTTATTATAAAATAACGTTGAAATAAAAGAGAAAAAAATATACAGTGACCGGCATAAATATTGCAACATATGGGAAATTTTTTTATTAGTAAAATATTCCAAATTCCTTTTGGGGGGATAGGTTGTGCATGTCTAGGAACCCCAAAATTTATTTTGACATACGTTACGTGACCACTAGTACGGCGGTAAATTTAAAAAAAAACATGGTGTGAACCTCCAAAAAGTGAGGTTAGATGGGATGATATCCAAAAAAGTTATTTGAAAAAGTTGCTTAGAATTCAATTCTGAGATTATGTGCAAATTTTCGTGAAGATATTTAAAAAAAAGTAAAAATCACAACTTTTCTAAATATTGTTTAATTGAATTACATATTTCCATTTTTTTCGTTTTTAGCAGCTCAACAGCAGTAATATATCTAAATCTGGTTGATACTCAAACAATTTTGGCCATTTTTTCATAATTAACAGAACGAAAACGAATTAGACGTTTTTGTATGACAATTGTTGTGCAAGGACGGTTAAGTTACTAATACATGAAATTTCACAAAACATTTCATTCTAAACCACTTAGGCAAACATTTTTTTATTGTAAATGTATAATATTTTATTTTTGTTTCTGCATCAAGTTGAAAGGCGTTAGTGCAAAACTAGTTAACACTACAGCGCCCACCGAAGGTATTAAGTGATTTAAATTAAGAACAACGAATAATAAACGCAGGTAAATAAAAATTGTATAATTACTCATTTACCAGAAAATTAAAGATAGTTTATTAACATTATTTTTTGTTTCTTAATTTTAAAGCTACCTTACTTATAAGAAACAGAACGATATGTGTGCTTAACAAGTTGTTCATTACTATTAGTTATGGTTTAAATGTTTTTGCTTAATAAGTATTCTTATCAATAGCTAAAAGTACTGGTTATTTATTTCTACTGAGTTTTGTAATTTCAAAACCTACTTAAATACCTTCGGTGCGTACAATAACAGTGTGTGGGCTAAGGTATGTAATGTTATTAGCGATCGGGTTAACTGATGTGGTTGCGGTATTTTAATTCTAAATTAGTGGGACCTTTTTTCTTAGAAGTAGTTTAAATTCCGAACGTTACTTATTATTTTTACAAATAACACTGACGGATGTTTTGGATAATATGCCGTTAGTAGAAAGAAGGAGTTTGTATTTTCAGAAAGACGGAGTCAGTGTTCATTCCATAGTTGATGTAAGAAGATGGTTACACAATCAGTTTGAAAACAGATGGATAGATCGGTACTATCAAAATGCATGGCCGACTAGATCTCTGGATTTTACACCAATGGGATTTTTTTTGTGGGGCTACCTAAAAAACTTGTGCTATAATCACTATCTATTTTAGAAATATAGAATATCTAGTGAACCGTTATTCGAAACTGTGCATCTGAATCTTAAATCCTAATATGCTTAAATAATTTTTATAAGAAATGCACAGAAGAACCATTGTGTATGGAAAGAAATGGTGGACACAGTGAATTTTAATTATTTATGTTTATTTAAAAAAAAAATTGTATAGATGATAAGTTTCCAATCCGAATTACTTGCCCATTTTTATTAGTTATTGTCCATTTAAGTGTATTTATCTATTTAGGTATTAGATATTCGCTAAAATAAGTAAGCACCTACCTTATTATTAATCATTTACTTTTATTGAGGTTTTCATAGGCATTAACTATTTTTATTTTACCTTCTATTTATTATTCTTGTTCTCTAATTTCAAACCTTACTTTTATTTTTATTTTTTGACAACGCTAGTCTTTAATGGCATTGGTTTAGACAATGGTTTCATTTTCAATAAATATTTCAATGTTTTTCTAAGTTGTTTAAACTAGAAAATGTTTCGTTAAATTTTATTTATTCTTCTAGATAACAGTCCTTGCAACAACAACTGTCATCCCAAAAACGTACTTTTCAGTTTTCGCTGTGTTAATTATGCAAAAATTGACAAAATTGTTTGAGTATCGACCAGATTTAGAAATATTACTGCTGTTGAACTGCTAAAAACGAAAAAAAAAAAAAAAAAAAAAAAAATGAAATATGTAAGCAACTTTTTCAAATAACTTTTTTGGATATCATCCCATCTAACCTCACTTTTTGGAGATTCACACCATGTTTTTAAATTTACCGCCATACTAGTGGTCACGCGACATGCGTCAAAATAGATTTTGGGGTTCCTAGACATGCACAACCTATCCCCAAAAAAAATTTCAGTATATTTTAATAATAAAAAAAATTCCCATATGTTGCAATATTTATGCCGGTCACTGTATATAAGGAGCTTAATAAAGTTTAAAAAATGGTGTAAGGAAATAGAAACAAACGGATTAAAGATATATATGAAGAAGACCAAAACAATTAAAGTAGATTTAGGCAGATGGATAGAAAGAAAGAAAGTAAGAAGCGAAAACAAAGAAAAGATTTGGAAGAAAACGTCAAAGACTAAAGCGAAAACATCAGAAAACAAATGCCTTTACATCAATGCAAAAACAACTTACGAAACACAAAAAAAATTAAATCTTACTGATTCATACGTCTTCTCCTTAACCTTCCCCGAATCAATCACGAAAACCACATCGTCTAAAGTGATGCTAGTCTCAGCGACATTAGTCGATAGAATAATCTTCTGCTTCTGCGGACAAGGCAAGAACACCTCATGCTGTGCACTTATATGCATGCCACCGTGCAGCATGCACACTTTAATCTTCTCCTGGTCGATCTGGGAGTTGTAAATCTTGTCGCAGCAGCTAATGATATCGTCGTACCCCGGCAGAAAGACCAGAATACCATCTTTATGGCTAATTTTCGTTTGGATGTAAACAATGATCGCCACTATCAATTCGTAGTCGATTACGTCGTCCGAGACGGTCCTGTCGTAGATCTCCGTCAATTGTGCGTGCTTCAGACGGTGTTCCGATTCGCTCGCGAACCATTCAGGAGTTCCACGATCTCTGTATGCCTGAAAGATGAGGCGTATCCGGCTGCTGTAGTAGCCGTTCTTACATTTGAAGGTGACATCGGCTCCTGCAGATTTAATATGGTAAAATGAATGATTGGAATTATTAGAAGAAAAAAAAAATGTTTCAGTAAGTTAATTTTTACTTATTTAAAACATTTAGTTTCAGATCTCACGGTATCGATTTTAAATCGATTAAAGTGATAAAAAAATTGATAATAAAACCTTAACTGAAGAATTGGTTAAAATTTAAAATATTTTTATCTTCCAGAAATGCTGTTATTAATTCTCTTACTTAATTGCATTTATTGAGTTAATAATGAAGATTTGTGTGCACTTTTTGCAATAGATCAAGAAAGTAACAAGTAGTTTGCATCATAGTAAAAGAATTAAATGTACTAAAAGTACTCACAACTAAAAGAACAAATTTGACAAATTAGTATTTTATACATCATCGCCTATATATTTCAATTTTCTTTAAGAAACAGTTGAAGGGTTTATTGTAAAAATGTCATATGCCACAATTCTTGTATAAATAAATAATAAAATATAAATATTAAAGGACCTATTTTGGACCCTTGCGGTACACCAGAGAAGGTCTGATAAATATAGGGTATAGAGAAACAAATTTTAAAAAACTTGAAGAAAGGTAAAGGAAATCAAGATGTGACATTTTTCTCTTAAGAACGATAATAAAATACATTAATAGCTATAGTGGAATCAAAAGTTATCTTCGGGATAAGCAACTTATGCAACGCTTATTCATGTTATATAGGCAAATGACAAATTTCACGTATATGATTCTTTTATCAATCAAATTAATTAGAAACTTTTTAGTATCAGTCGTTGTAATTTGACACTTAAAAATAATTGGGTGCATTCAGAGACCCTTGCGGTACTCCAGAGATAGTGCGATAAAATAGAGGGTATAGAAAAACAGATTTTAAAAAACTTGGTGGTGATATCCCATTTTCTTTTTTAATAATTGTAGAACTTTTTTATTTGCTTAGAAGTAAAAAAAAACTAGTTTGTTTAAGCAAGCAAATAATACTAAGTTACACCGTTATCTGTCATATGCATTCTTCATAATAATCGTGATCTGTATTTAAGAAGAACAATGCCTATTTGTGTGTATGAGGTTTTAATGTGTAATTGCTAAGCTATTTTTATTCCTTTCAGCGCCTGCTTGTGGTACTATAGAGATGGTATGACAAATATAGGGTACAGAAAAACATATTTTAAGAAACTTTTTTTTTTTTTTAAGAACGATAGTTCAAAAATATATAATAGCTTTAAGTTATTTCAAAGTACTTGGGATTAGGCAACTTATACAACACTTATTCATGCCATAAGTGCAAAAATGATAAACTGCTTGTGTATCTGTCAAATCGTTTTAATTTGATACTTAAATGATTCATAACGCTTAAAAAATAATTGGGTGCATTCAGAGACTCTTGCGGTACTCCAGAGATAGTGTGACAAATATAAGGTACAGAAAAACAAAATTTTAAAAAACTTAAGCTAGGGTACAAGGATATCAAAATAAGACATTTCTCGCTTAAGAACGATAGGTCAAAGATGTATAACAGCTGTAGTGAAAATAAGTTATTTGAAACTCCTTGCGGTTAGGCAACTTATTAATTAGGCAGTCATTTATGCTGTACGCAAATGACAAACTTCATGTATGTACATATATGTACCTTATCCGTCAATTCGTGGTAATTTGACATTTAAATGATTCATAAAGTTTAAAAATAATTGGGTTCATTCAGAGACCCTTGCGGTACTCCGGAGATAGTGTGAGAAATATAAGATACAGAAAAACAGATTTTAATATAAATGCAGCGAGACTGTTAGATACATTTAATATATATAATCTGTATCATATTATAACTGAACCAACTAGAATTACTAAGACATCAAAAAATTTGATTGATAACATATTTGTAAATAATTTTGACTTTGAGTCAGTAGTTATAACCACAACGCTATCAGATCACACTGCCCAAAAATTATCATTTACAGTAACAGAAGAATGCTCAGAGAAGACAATAATTGAAAAAAGATTTTTTAATAAAAATCATCTTGACGTAAATGGCCAATACTGACTGGAAAGTGGTGACGGAAACAAATGATGTAAATGAAAGTTACAACATTTTTCTAAACATAGTGCAAACAGCGTTATATAAATTTTCAGTCAAAAGAATCGTAGCGAACAATGAGAATTTGAAATTGAATTGGCTTACTGAGCAAATAAAAATGCTATCAAAAATAAAACGACAGCTATACGAAGGATTGATTCAAAACAGGATTGATGAACATATGTATAGGGTATGCCTTTCAACATTTTCAAAAACAAATTAAAGAAAATTCTTAAATCAAATATTTTATATAAAATTGAAGACTTTTTTACAATAGAAATACGTTAGCAAACACTCAAGTTTTTACATTATTCGTAATCGTAATGTGATGTATATTGTGTATGTGTGTATATGTGTATTTCTTTTAACTCTAATTGACATTGACTTGTTCCACACACTTTTGTATTTATGGAATGAAATATAGTATTATTATTATTATTATTATTAAAAAATAGGGCAAAAATATAGCAGCTGTAGCGAAGCTAAGTTATTTTAAACTCCTTAGGGTTAGGCAACTTACACAAACAAATTTTAGGCGTATTAATCTTTTATCTGTCAAATTATTTGAAAACTTTCAATATGAACTCGAATTACTTCGACATTTAAGTGATTCATATCGCTTAAAAATATGTAATTGGATGCGACCAAGTTAAGAACCAGTAAAATCCCTAAATAAATCGCTGTTTTCAACTAGAGCATATGTCGTTAACAGCTGAAACTTTTCGTAAATACAAATACAAAAAAAAATAGATTATGTTCTCATGTAAAGTAGCAAAGACAATTAAAATTTAGCTTTAAGGGTGAATAATAACGATTTGTACTTTTTTGACTATTTGTTGAATGAAAACAATTTAAATCAACAGAAAGCCAGCCTGTAAATTGCTACGTTTGAGTGATTTTCTCAATGATTACACTGCGTGACACGATTTTCGTACCTGAAAAACTGATAATAATAATAATAATAATCTCATTTATTGACTCACAAATGTGTACAACATTTTATGCATATGGGCCAAAAAGACTAAATCATCTAATGATGTTCTTCCCTTAGCCTTGATTACTATTATGGTTTTCAATTAGCTACAATATGTAAGCAGTGGATGTTTTTTGTTTCTATCACGTCTTGTTTTTGAAGTATACACTGATGGCATTAGCTAGGCTATGTCGATTCTGGCACAAAATCTTTGGATTTTCAATGCGGTAGAGTTTACATTTTACCCCCTCATAGATACAATATGCATATTTACATGTCACTTCGTGCTCGTAGTGACAGATTGAAATATTCTACCTGATATACATACCGGCTGTCCAGCCTAAGATGCAACGGTCCATAGCCGATTTATTATTGCTTTTTTGGAAAAATGTTTCAAATAAATGTTGGCTCGAATCATATTCCACACATTTTAAAATTAGTTTCAGTAATGGCGGACTTCCGGTTACCGGAAGCAGATACTTTATTATTTTAAAATGGAAACACCTGTATATTACTGTATTTTTGGATTCCTTGTTAATTTTAAATAACAATACGTTAGGCATATATTGGGGCTAAGTTGTCCGTTTCCGAATTACATGACGTTTTTTCAAAAAAAACGACATTTGCAATGTCTGCGGTGTGTTGCAAATATCTCCGGAAATACGAAAGTTAGAAAGATGCGGTTTTCAGTTTTCGCTTAATTATGAAACAGCACACGTCTTTTATTTAAATTGTTGCGTTTACATTACAGAATTATAAATAGGGCTCTGTAATTTTCGAATTCTAAAATCATGGATAACTTGATTTTTTTTAATTTGAATGGTATAGCATTTTTTTTTTTACATAAATGGACGTAAATTTAATTTTCTTTCGATTTTATACGGGTACCATTGTGTCTATCTCCAACAGGTTTGGAGATATTCGCAATTTTTCAGTTTTTCATGATAAGACACGTATTGCGAAGCGCTGGCCACCTTCCCCTCGCATTTCACCAGGCTTGGGACTAATTAACAAAACAAAATAAGTTTTGTCGTTAGTTTTAATTTTTTGTCGTTAATTTAATCGAATTATTGATAATTAAATAAGTAATGTGTATATTTTTTAAGTTTTTTTACCAATATTATTAGTTACCGTACCCAAAAAACAGTACGTGATAGAAAAAAAGTACATAGGTATTCTTATTAAGCGATTTGTATAAATAAATAAACAGGAAAAATTGAAGTGGGTACTTAATTTTTTTTTCAATTTGTAACGTAGTGTTATTTGTCAATGACAGATCGGATGTTCAGGGAAATCACTTTTGATTTTTCACACTATGAACGTCATTGAATACACACAATAGTTCATAGGAATCCACATATAGGCATCGAATAAAATGTTTTACTCCAAACGGTTTGGTTTAATTTTCAAAGAGTGTTTATTTTCAGCACAGAAATTATTGACTTATAAGCTAAAAATGCAATTTCTCAAGCATATTACAAGCGAAGGGGTTAGAATAAGAAGAATACAAGGGAATTTGTGGAAATAAGTGCTTGTTTTTTTTTACAAAAATAATAATAAATCTAACCCTAAACACAACTTTAGAACTAGAATTCTGTTATTGTTTTAATTAATAAATCTTTAATTAAAAAAATGAGAAAAAATGTAGTTCTAAAGTTGCGTTTAGTGTAAGATTTTTATTTTTTGCAAAAAAAAACAAGCACTTATTACAAAAAATGCATTGATTGATTCCCCAGTTCGAATTTTTTTATATCAAAATGTTAATTGCTTTAATCTAACTTTGATAGATCACGAGAAAAAGATATCACAGACGAGTGAGTAATATGAAACATCTTGCATACCGTTAATTTTTCTTTTTTTTTTTAATTATTTATAGATACTCACCCATATTTAGCAGCGTCTCAACGATATCTTTCTTCCCTTTAGCAGCGGCCACAATCAGAGCCGTATATCCAAAGCAAACATCAGAATAATTAACAGGCACTTTATCAGTTATGATCAATTGTAAAAGTTGGGCAAAATCGTCATCCCTCCCAAAATTTATACACTGCAACAGGGCCGTATCCATCTCTTTTAACAAATTCGCATCGACATTTTCTAATTCCACACTCAACTGATCCCCTTTCATCACGTTTTCCATAGCGTCGGATGTGTAATTTATCAAACTGAGGGTGTCGTCCAGGAACCATTCGGCGATCGAGAAATTCCGCCCCGGAATCGATAGGATCGACGGTTCATTATTGAAGTATTCCATGAATAAATCGATATCCATCGTCGCGGACATCAATATCAATTTTAAATTGCTATACTTTTGAAGATTCTCCCGCAGGTAGATCAATAGGAAGTCGGTGAATTTATCTCGTTCGTGTATCTCGTCGATGATGACGTGTGTGACGTGATTCAAACAGTTCGTACTGGTCATTAGGGTGCGTAGTAACACCCCGGTGGTGCAATAGATCAGAGCGGTTTGCGGACCGAGTCGACTTTCTAATTTAATCTGATACCCCACTGTACTACCCAGAGTTTCGCTTCTCTCGCTGGAAACGCGTTCGGCAATCGCAACCGTCGATATGCGCCGTGGTTGTGTGCAAATCACGCGGCAAGGTTGTTTGAGTTCGCATGCGTTCTCCAAGATATATTGCGGGACTTGTGTCGTCTTCCCAGAACCCGTTTCCGCGGAAATAATCGTAATCCTACTATTCTGTATCGTCTCCAATATCTGATCTTTCATCTGGAACGTCGGCAAAGATTCCCTGACGCGGGCGAAACTACGATTGGTGACTGGATTCACCGTGACGGGATTCCCGAAAAACAACCTCCCAACCGCGTAATCGTGCTTCACCGTTTGGAAGGTTTCGGTCATCTGGGGGATAATATGCGAATTCTTCCTGGTGAAGTTGCTTAATATATCGAAAGCCGTGCGACATAGCGTGACGTTGCAAGAGAACTGATTCCCTCTGTTCCTGAGCTTATAGACGGTCAGGATGCGGTTGGGTTCTTTGCCGCGCGATTTCGATTTTAGACCGAGTTTTCTGCTACGCTCGTGCACGTACTTTCGCTCCACCGAGGAATAGTCATTGGGAAATTCGATCTCGAATACGTCCGGATCGTCTAAGAAGTCGCGGAAGATAGTGTCGATTTGGATGCGGAAATCTTCCGCCTGGGTGTTCGGGACTACCCTTCTGGTCATCTTGAACTGGAAACTATATACCAAATTATGTAACTACTGCGTTCTTTGACAAAAAGAGAATGATTCTGAATATATAATAATAATAATATCTTTATTGTCGTGTATTCTTAGAATATAGACATTGCCAAGAAAAAAAAAATATAAAGGCAAAATTAAAATATATATGTACAGTGAAACTCCCCTTCACGGACACCCCTCTTACACGGACACCTCCCTTAAACGGACAGTTTCTCATGGTCCCGACCGGCTCTCATATAATTTCTATTGTATTAACTCTTTCTTGGACGGACATTCTCTTGAACGGACGCGGACACGAGAAAATGTTCTCTTAACCGGACAAAAAATAAAATAAAAAGAAACGCCTTATCTTATTTTTTTATCGAGAGCATTGCTATTGTATTTCTCAATCGCGCCGCGCGCCAATTTCGCTGGGACTTCCCCGAGTAAACCGGAGATTTACCGACTTTAATCTTTCGGTACAAACGCAGCCTATGTCGCGCATTTCTGCCTGGCGTGAATTAGGGACTTCCCCAAGTTGGTCGGGGATTTACCATTCTTATTCTTTGGGTGCACGCTTTCGATTGAATCTGCATTCAATATTAGTTTGATGTCTATGCGGAAAAGACACAGTGGGCGACACATTCATTGTAGAAATGGCTCCAAATAGAAAAATTCTCACGCTTAAACAAAAAAATTGAGATTGTTGAAGTTTACAATAAAGAGAAATTAAGTGTAAGGAACGTATCCAAGCGTTTTAATATTGGAAAAACACAAGCTGCAGATATAATTAAACATAAAGAAATCCTAAACAAATGGATGTCGAACAGCAATTTGAATGAAAAAAGAAGCTTTTTGACGGGTGATGGTACTAAAATTGACAAATTGTGTTATAATTGGTTTACAGCAGCTCGCCATAAGGGGATTCCTTTAACAGGTATGCATATGATTTTTTTAGATAAGGTTTTCTTGCATTAATGCGTTGATTTTCTTTTCATATTAAATTCTAAAATATGTATGTAGATAAAAAGAGTGAGATTACCCATAGGTTTGTCGTGACAAAAACGCAAAAAAACTTATTTTTTTTTAGGTCCGCTAATACGATGTAAAACAAGAGAAATAGCCGCTTCTTTGGGACATTCTACATTCAGTGCTTCTTCTGGTTGGCTCAGTAAATTTAGAATCCGTCACAATATAAGTTTTAAAGCAATTTCGGGAGAAGGAGCTTCGGTTAATGCTGAAGATGTTTCATCGTTTTTAAAAAAATGTCGTTTGATTAAGGGATATTCACCGAGAGACATCTATAATGCCGACGAGACAGCCCTGTATTTTAGGGCTTTACCCGACAAAACGCTCACATTAAAGAAGGAAAAAGATATTGGGGGTAAGTATCCCAAAGAGAGGTTTACAATTTTGCATTGTGCAAATATGGCGGGTGAAAAAGAAAAACTCCTAATCATTGGTAAGGCAGCTAAACCCAGAGCTTTTAAAAACATTAACATAAATAACCTGCCTGTAACTTGGAAATACAATAAGAAAGCTTGGATGACAGGACAAATTATAACAGAGTGGTTGCAAGACCTAGATTGGAAAATGGCTAAAGAAACAAGAAACATTTTGTTATTTTTAGACAATGCGGGATCTCATCCGAAAGACGTTCGCTTAAATAATATAAAAATATTATTTTTACCCCCTAATTGTACATCAGCTTGTCAACCACTTGACCAGGAGATTATAAAGAATTTTAAAACTTATTACCGAAGTCTAATACTCAAACATCTGCTAGTAAACATTGAAACTGCTGGTACAGCTTTTGAGTTAATAAAGAAAATTACACCACTGGATGCAGTTTATTTGGCAAAAATCGCTTGGGACCAAGTAACCAAAGAGACAGTTCAAAATTGCTTCCGCAAAGCAGGATTTAATCATGCAAATATGCAAAGTGAAGACCAGTTAACTGAGGCTGATATATCTGGCCTAGAAGATGATTTGCCTCTTAGTGTACTTTCAGATATCCTCAAAAATAAGAATTTATTGAAATTGACGGATAATGAAAACCTTAATGATTTTTTGAACGTAGATGAAGATTTGTATGTTGAAGATCCAGATTCAGAACAAGAAATTACAAATCCAGTTGAAATACAAGAACTTTCGGAAGATTCTGATATCGATGAGGTTCCAGTGCCAACAGAAGCTATCCCAAATTATGATAAAGCTATTACCCTGACCAAGCAGCTCAAAAGTTTTGTCGAAAATCACGGAGATACAGAGTCTTTGGAGCTTCTTTCTAAATTAGAAATACGATTTCAAGACGCCATTTTAAAGAAAAAGAGAAGACAAACAACAATATATGAATTTTTGCGTCCTTAAAGTGACTATTCATTTCACTGTTTTGTATTACATACTACATCTATGTATCTATGTACATATTATATTATACTTTGTATATATCTAAAGGAAATAAACTTTTTTTTCTTAAGTTTAAAGTTTCTTATTTATTTTAAAAACATTTATATACATATACGATTTAAATGTCCCAGTTTCTTTAATATATTCATTTTTCGTTAAAACACGATTTTTGTTGTATCTACTACATATTTCTTTTCTGCGGACACCCCTCCTGAACGGACATCTTCAGTTGGTCCCGTTGGTGTCCGTTCAAGGGAGATTTCACTGTATATATTACAAAAGACTTACAAAAGGCAAACATTCAAGTGTATATAACGAAAAATTCGTCCATGGTGTAGAAGCACTTCTCGAGTAACAGCCTCCTAAGTTCAGATTTGAAAATGCTAACATTCCTCGAAAGTTGCAAATTCAAAGACAGCCTATTATAAATATATAAACCTAAATGAGTTGGAGCCTTAGCGCCTACTTTATACTTTACTATAGGAAGATAAAATTTGTTTCTATTTCTGGTGTTAATATTATGTATGTCCGAGTTCAAAGGAAATTCATTTTTGTGTTTGTAAATATAGACGCATAATTCCAGTATATATAAACAGGTAAGTGGTAAAATTTTGTATTCTCTAAACAATAATCTGCAAGAGTGTGCATCACTAACTCCAGCCATTCTTCTAAGCATTCGTTTCTGAGAAATAAAGACGTTCCTAGCAAGTGTAGAGTTGCCCCACAAGCAAATGCCATAGCGCAGATGCGACTCAACATGCGCATAGTAGACAGCAAGTAGTTGATATTTTTCTAAATTATGTCTCAAATTATTAATCAAATAAGTTACGGAGCAAAGTTTCGAGATTAATTTGTTACAGTGAAGTTTCCAATTTAAGTTGTTATCAAAATGAATACCCAAAAATTTACAGTCATCATTACTATTCAGGACATCAGCGTCAGACAATGACATAGGCTTAACATCATTTTGCCAATTATGAAATTACAGAATGCTTGTTTTAGCAGTGTTAAAAGATAAATCGTGACAACTGAAAAAATTAATGGTCTCAATTATTGCGTCTCTACAAACCTTCTCAGCATTATCTTTATTACTATTGACTATTAATGAAAAATCATCAGCGTAAACAATATGCTGAATACTATCAGAACACAGATCAAAATCAGCAACATAAAGTAAAAAGAGTACAGGGCCCAATATGGAGCCCTGAGGAACCCCCATACGAACCCCTAACGGTTCTGAATTAATATTTACGCGTACATTATTATTAAGGTATGACAATGAAACGGTCTGATTGCATTCAAAAAGGTAAGATTTTAACCACTCCAAGGCCAAACCTCTAATCCCATGATTGTACAACTTCGAAAGCAAAACTGAATGGTTGACGCAATCAAAAGTCCTGCTTAAGACCGCAGCAGGGCACTGACCCGCCTCAAGTTTTTCTATAATCAGATCAAAAAAAGCATGCATAGCTGTTGATGCAGACCTGTTCTGACGAAAACCATGTTGATTAGGATCAATAATTTTAAATGTAGTTATAAAATTTAATAAACGATTCAAAAAAGCATATTCAAAAATCTTTGAAAACGAGTAGTTTTCTAATAAACTATGATGATACACCCTTTTAAAAATTGGTATAACCCTACCTGCTTTTAGTTGATCAGGGAAAATCCCTGTTGTAAATGACAAGTTAATTAAGAAAGTTAGTGGTTTAATAATAATATGTAAGACTTTTCTGATAATAAAAACAGGTATTTCGTCCGGACCTGATGATTTTTTGTTTTTTAAATTATTCATCAATACGCCAAGTAACTCCTCTTCCACAAAAGGCTGTAAATACAAAGAATGAGCGTTATAGAGCTGTTTATGTTTATACGAGATATTGTTACTGTTCCGTTGTAGATTATCGACAACCATAGCTGGCGCATTAACAAAAAAGTCATTAAATTTAGAAGCTATTGATATAGGGATTCGTCAACAATTCCCCATTACTATATATTTCAACATTGTCAGAGGGTTTCTGTTTACCTGTTAATTCTGCAACAATATTCCACATTGCTCGACTACTGTTATCGGAATTATTATTTAATTTTGAACATAAAGCTTTTTTGAAGTATTAATTAATTCAATATGATTTTTTTTTGCTTGATTGTAAACAGATGTTAGAGCAGGATGCACACTCTTTAAGTTATATGCGACAAATTTTATGGACCGATGTTCTAAACGGCTTAGTTTTAAGTTACAGGACGTTTAATAGTAATTTTGTTTACTGAGTACAATGTTTAATGATAGGTAGATTGCATGCAATGGACCTTGAACTTAGCCACCAAGATCTTCTGATTTAACTCCTTTGGACTTTTATGTATGGGAATACAAAAAAAATCACTGGTGTATTCGGTCAATGTACAGACTAAAGCAGAATTAGAGCGATGGATTACTAAAGCGTTTGATAGCATAGATCCTAAACAAATAAAACTGGCTATAACAATATTAGTTTATATCAGGATTCTAAAGTTTTTGCATGTGAATGCAGGCCATATATAAAACACTTATAATTTTATTATAACTATATAATACATACATACGGCAATTCGTCTTTGATTATCTTATATTCAATAAATTTTATTTTTTCATATGCACTGTTTTGTTTTTTTTTTATAAGCATTTAAAATTAAAATCGTTTGAAAAAGAAAATACTTTTAGTACTAAGCAGTTAAATCGCAAATCAACCCTAGATTGTGGGACACCCTGTATAATTTTATTTACTTTTTATTCCTTGGTTAAATAATAGAGGACTTACACCTTCCACAGTCAACATAAAAACTCTCTACTTTTTACTGTGTAGATGTTACACGATCATATTTTTTGAGATTTTTTTTTTTACATAAACTAAAACTCTGAAACGGTAACAGATATAAAATTGGCTTTAGAATACCTAGTAGAACCTAAAAATGCACTAAAAGATTTCTATTTATAACATCAAAGTTGGCCATGACTTGGCAATGAAGTGCGACATTGATGAAGTTTTTTTATCTAAATAGATCATAGCTAATTATGCGTAAATCCAAAGTTTCCAAATGGAGATATCATCAGAGCCATAAAAACAGTAAAATCTATTTTTTTTTAAAAAGTCATTTCTGTAATGAGATTTTTAAACAGATTTTATATGCCCCTCAGTTACTTTTCTGATTGTTTTGATCTAAAGTACAAAAAATCACTATTTTGGTCAAATTTGAAATCTATTTGAAAAAAAAAAAAAAATAGGTGTGATTACCTTTTACAGTTTAACTCTACGACAACTGAAGAATATAGTTTTGAAGAAAGTCTGCACATGCAACAGAGCATAAATTAGAAACACATATAAAACGTGTCTACTTTATTAATAATTAACAATTCTCAACGTAAATAAAGAAAATAAGAGGAAGGTTCCACACTTTCTGAAATTAAAATTAATTCTACAAACAAAATAAACAATGAAAAAAAAAAACAGCCAACAAAATCCCACTTTTTGACAACCATATTATATCGAAATCACTACATTTTTAAGAAAAAAGCACTAAATATTTCCAGAAATTTTATAATTAAAAAAATGTACTTACAGAAAAAAAACTATCCCTTTGTAAAGCTGGAAAATGCATGCATGTTAAAAAATCCGTATTTTATTTACGATTTGACCATCAAAATGTAGAAAACAAGTTGGGTTTTTCGTTCATTTCAATATAAAAACAAAAAGTACTGATTCATAAACATTACATATTAAAATTTAACTCCTAAACTTAATGAATTTGATGTGAAAACTTTCTGAATAAAAGCTTACTTTAAACTCTTTCATTTACCCGATTTTCCTCACAAAAAAAAAAAAAAATGGCGGGTTAAGCGTCTGCTAATAACCTAACATTCTACATTCATTAATTAAGACATCAATATATTTTAAATAAAGCATTAAACTAACACAAATAAAATCAATTTCACCCAAAAATAGCTACACCACCTATTTACTACAAATAAGTAACTGTATTAACTTGGTAGGAACGGTTTTAACAAAGATGGCGAAGCAAATCTATTGAATTCTGAATGAAAACCTAGTTTCAAACTACTTTAAACACGTCACAATACAGCCGCGCTAATATAAGCATAACATTCTATCCAAGCATCCCAAACATGTTAAAACAAAATAGTAAAAATTACTCACTTAAAATTCCGCAACTTCAAACATGACACCAATTATCACCGTGGTTGTAAAAAACACAATGGATTGCCATGAACTCCCTTATATACCTTTGAAGAAACAAATGAAAATCAGTTGTGAATATCTGATTTGATTGGGCGATGAGAGCAGCCGATTGGTAGGGATGTTGCAATGTTGGGGATGGTTTCCTAGAATTTCATGTGAACTTAAAATATTTTGAACCTAAAGCAGGAATAATTAAAAAAAAAAAAAACATGTATCGACTAAATCAATTGACGCTAATGCATTTATTATATTTCAATAAATTATTAACTCTGGTAAACAAAAAATTAATACATTACTACATATCATTTTAAATAGGCAGTTCATGAATGAGGTTTCGCTTTTCGATATTATTTCATTCGAAGTCTACTGAATTTTACCAGTACTTACATCAACATTAATTACTTTTTGAAATAATTTATTTGCTACTTATATTACCAATAAGAGCTAACAAAACCATAGAGTTTCTAAAAGGAATAGAGAAAGTAAAACCATAGCCGTAAACATTCAATCGCTTCTATATCATATTCAAATCGATAAATCAAAATCAATAACAAATATATCCACACACAGTAATTAAGCGTATCCTAGATGCATACTTTATAAAATTAATCCCTCTACACCCAGTAGTAGATAATCAAAGAGAACTTTAAACGTTCCAATTTCAATAAAATCAAACATAACCTCTAAACACTGTGTACAAATCAAACAACCATCTTTTGGATATTCCTAATCGTATAGAAGTGGGAGCTGCCTAAAAGAAATAAACGTAATCTTAATATCTTACAAATCATTAGCGTAATTGAACCTTTCAGGTTTATTTCTGGTCAAAACATCATTTTATATAGTGTACACAAACGTAAATCTGACATCTTCAGAGAGACGTAATTTCGTGTATTTAAAACAGAGAATTAATTTATACCTCTTATTTTATGAAGTAAAAAGTGAAAGAAATTTGTTCATGCTGAATAATAAATAAATAAAAAAAACGCAATAAAGAAAATAAATTTCATTTTAGTATAGATTTGCTTGGATTAGGGTGAAATGCATGCGAGGTTTGTCAACCTGTTAGCGGTAAATTTTATAATATAAAAGATGATAGAGTTAAATTTGTGCAATAAACACATTTCTTTTTTTTTACATTAATTTACAGGATAAAAAACATTTTATTTTGTTAATACTTAACAAACACAGTTGCGACCAAATGTGACCTTTGATGGATTTCATGTTTGTGGATTATCTCGGCGGTAAATATTTTAAATGTTTTTATGATGTTGCTATAGCTTTTATAAACACTTTTTGTTTACGTATTAAATTTTAACGCATCAGTTTCTTATCGCCACGAGAAAAAAGTTGCAACTGTATTAAATAAAAGCACATGGCTGTGCAAAAAAAACTATTAGTAAATATATTTAAGCAACTAGTTTTATTTTTTACTCATTTTACTGTAAGGAAGGACATAAGGAAAAACAAGCAAAGATGATTACGGTCTTTCTGCTTTCGTAATAGTAGTAAATAATTTAATCTATATATTTAAATTGTTTCGGGTCAAATTAATTTTTTAATACCGATTTGATAATAACATGTTTAAATTGAGTATGTTTTCACAGATGAATTTATAAATTTTCAAGATGTTCCGCAGAATTGTTATAAAGAACATTTCACCAATTTTATTAATTATAATCAGTAAGTTTTTTGTAAAAGAAATAATGTGTATGCTGTTAACATTGAATTGTTTCAATTTTCGCAGTTGTATTCGCAAATGAACCACCTACACTGGAAATATCTAACGGTTGGTTACGGGGTACATTCGAAAAGTCCTATAACGGCCGCTTATACTCTTCGTTTCAAGGAATTCCTTATGCCAGGCCGCCTGTAAGCGAGTTGAGGTTTGAAGTAAGTATATTTAATTTTTTACAAACGTTAAAGTTAAGAATAATTCTAAAAAAATATTTCTTTAGCCGCCCAAAGCGGCTTACAATTGGACCGGAGTGTTGATTGCTAACGTCAAACATAGCTGCATATATGTATACAAATCTAATGTAATTGGTAAGTCTTCAGAATCTTGCTTCACCTTTTTTTTTAATCTAAACTATATACAGGGAGAAACAAAAAAACACATTTTATAAAATCTTTTTTCAGGGGATGAAGATTGTTTATATCTGAATGTTTACGTTCCAAGAACTAAAATAAGCTCTTCAGATAATCTAAATGTAATCGTTCATATACACGGTGGCGCCTTCGTTGTTTGGGATTCAAATTACTATTCTGGCGCCAAATATCTCATGGATGAAGATGTGATTTTCGTGACCATGAACTACAGATTGGGCGCACTTGGATTTTTAAGCACAGGTGATAGTGTAGTGCCAGGCAATAATGGTATGAAGGATCAAGTGTTGGCTTTAAAATGGATCCAAAAGAATATACGATATTTTGGAGGGAATCCAAATTCGGTCACTTTAACAGGAATGTCAGCAGGAGCAGGTTCTGTCCATTTGCACTACTTCTCACCGCTGTCAAAAGGTGTGTGAAACTGCACATTTCCCATTTAATATTCATCTATCGTTTTGCAGGATTATTCCATAGGGGGGTGTCTCAAAGTGGTACAGGACTAGCTCGTGGGCTTTGATGAGACATGCTTACGCTAAAGCCAAAAATTTTGCTGAAGAAATTGGTTGCCATATCAGAAACTCCACAGATATAGTGTCTTGTCTCAGAAACAGATCAGCGAAGGAAATTGTCGGGGCTCAACACGGCCTTCTGTCTGGTAAATCATACCAACTCGTGTCATTTACACCTGTCCTTGAAGATGATGGGCCGAATGCTTTTTTGACGGAAAGACCTTATAAGATGCTGTTAGATAAGACTGTCACTGATGTACCATGGATTGTTTCCGTTATAGAAGAGGAGGGAACGTTTGCAAGTAATCAAATTGACGTATTTGTGTTTAAAGAACGAATAATACGTAGCGTTTCAGTGGGTGTTAATAGTATAAGTGAATTAATCAAAGATTTAAACCAAAGTGCACCGGAAATGTTTATGTACCACGATTTACCGGAGAAAGATCAGATCACCCAAAGGATTAAGAAGCAGTATATGAGCGAAGGTCAAGATGATAAAACCTTCATTAACGTAAGTTGATAACATCTTTAATTAGAGAGAATGTCATCAAATAGAATTGCAGATTTTCGACGATATGATGATGAAATCACCAGGGGATACTGCAGCAAAATTGCAAGCTTTGGCAAACAAATCTCCAGTCTATTTTTACATCTTCGGATATAGGGGGCAACATAGTTTTTTGGATCATTTACTCCCAAAAACAGATAATATCAGTATGATCATCCGAAATATATTTTCCCCTTCAGTTCATCATTTCTAATTCGCAGGATTAACTCATGGTGACGACTGTTTATACTATTTGCATTCACCGAAAACAGCTGAGGAAACATTGACGAAATCAGATGAAAAAATGAAATCAATATTCTTAAAATGGTTAGCAAGTTATGCCGATGGACAGTAAATAAGTACATTTTGCCAAATAATAGTTTTTGAGAAATTTTTCATTTCAGAGAGCCCAAGATCGAAGGAAAAGTCTGGCAACCTGTAAGTGGTGGGGATGCTCTCGAATTCCTTTATTTCAAAAGGCCCGAAGAGATACGTAACGAAGTAGCAGAAGGTTTTGGCAATACTGCCTTTTGGAACCAGTTGCTTTTGGAAGAACCCAGCGAAAGAAAGAATATCAATAATGAATTATAGTTTAAAACTGCTTTTATTGTGCTATAGGTAGTTTATTTTAAAATTATTACTTTAAATAAACAATATTCTGATGGATTAAAATTCTCTCTTTACTTATTATACGAAAATAATTTGCTTTAAATATTCTTACGACGGATTTTTACCCATAAACTTTATATTCATAATGACGCAATGATTTAAAAGAAACTTGTTTTCCCAAATTATCCGGAAGTTTTCTACTTCTGAATATAATTATATAAACAGAAAAAAAAATAGGCAGGTTTTGCTTAATTTTTTTAATATGGATACGATTTAAGCCACTTATAATCACGTATGTTTGGAGGTCAGCATATAATACAAAAGCTCAGAACGATGGACAGAACATTTGTTGCATATATTTCACCAGTTTTATTAATTATAACAAGTAAGTCTTTTCAAATGCTTAATTAATATTTGCTATCACCTTAATACTAACATTTTTTTAAATCGCACTAGTTGTGTACGCGAATGAACCGCCAAAATTGGAAATTCCAAACGGTTGGTTACAAGGTACGTTCGAAAAATCCTATAACGGCCGCTTATATTCTTCGTTTCAAGGAATTCCTTATGCTAGGCCGCCTGTAAGCGAGTTGAGATTTGAAGTAAGTGCATTTAATTTCTTAGAAAAAAAGGTCAAATTAAAAACCTATTTTCTAGCCTCCCAAAGAAGCATATAATTGGACTGGGGTGTTGATAGCCAACACCAAGCACAGTTGCATGTATATGAAGGCATCCACACTAATTGGTGAGTGTTCAAAATCTTGCATTACTTTTTTTTTGCATCTAACGTATACACAGGAAGAATCAAAAAAAAAAATTTTTGTAGGGGATGAAGACTGTCTATACTTGAATGTTTACGTCCCAAGACCAATATAAATTCCTCAGATAATCTAAATGTAATCGTTCACATCCATGGTGGCGGCTTTAACGCCTGGGATTCAAATTATTATTCTGGCGCCAAATATCTCATGGATGAAGATGTGATTTTCGTGACCATGAACTACAGATTAGGCGCATTGGGATTTTTAAGCACAGGAGACACTGTAGTGCCAGGCAACAATGGTTTGAAAGACCAAACTTAGCTCTGAAATGGATCCAAAAGAATATCATGTATTTTGGAGGAAATCCACATTCATTACCATAACTGGAGTGTCAGCAGGAGCAGTGAGTGTCCATCTGCATTACTTCTCACAGCTATCAAAAGGTGAAGATCACTAACTGTATATTTCCCATTTAAAATCTCAGGATCATTTCGCAGGATTATTCCACAGAGGTGTGTCTCAAAGTGGTGTAGCCTCGACCGTTTTCATTAGAAACCCGTTTACTCAAGCAAAAATTTTGGCCGAAGAAATCGGATGTGATGTCAGAAATTCCACAGATATAGTGTCTTGCCTTAGAACCAGATCGGCGAAACAAATTGTCGACATCCAAGGTGGCTTTATGTCCAATAAAATACGTCAAATTGTCTCCTTTGGACCTGTGCTGGAAAAAGAAGCGCCCAATGCATTTTTGACGCAAACTCCTACAAAATGCTGTTAGATAAAACTGTTACTGATCTACCATGGATTGTCTCCAATACGGAAGTGGAAGGAACTTTCATAGCTGGCAGTAAAGTCTTTGACTCATTTGTGTTAGAAACTTAAATGATTTTTACCATTTAGTAACACCTGTTCCCGTAAGCGAATTGATTAAGAATTTCGACCAAGTCGGTCCGACAATGTTCTTGTACAACGATTTACCGGAAGACGATCAGAAGTTAATCAGTCGAAGGATTAAGGAGCATTATTTGGCCGAACGTCAAGACGATAAAGCCTTCATCGATGTAAGTTTAAAACATCTTTAATTATGAGTAAATAACGTCTAATGGCATTGTAGATTTTCGACGACATATTGTTGAAATCGCCAGCGGATACTGCAGCAAAACTACAAGCTTTGGCAAACAAATCTCCAGTCTATTTTTACATATTCGGATATAGAGGACAACACAGCTTTTTGGATCATTTAATCCCAAAAACAGATCATATCCGTATGTAGAGTTCTGGAATGAAATCTCTAAAGTTTACATAGAAAGTCTCCAATCACCTTTACTTTCTTCCTACCTTTACCCAATAGATCTTAAGTAAATCCAAGCCTAGAAGAGTCTGCTCTTACTGCAGTGCCTGTCTTCCAGTCCTTCTTATCTGGTATTATAATCTAATATTTTCCATCTAGATTGAATTTTTGCACCATGGCATCCCCAAAAGTGTGCCACCTTAAGTCAGCATCGTGCGATTTGCTTATCTGTTCAATGTTCCAGAACTATTTTAGCTAGTCTGTCGGAATGATCCTTACTAACTATTTTTCTTAACTCGCAGGACTAACTCACGGCGATGATTGCTTATATTATCTACACTCATCCAAGACAGCCGAAGAAACGTTGACGAAATCAGATGAGCAAATGAAATCGATATTCCTAAAGTGGTTAACAAGTTTTGCCGATGGACAGTAAGCAAGTAAATTATACCAAACATGGTTTTTTGTGACTTTCATCATTTCAGAGAACCTAAAATCGATGGAAAAGTCTGGAAACCTGTAACTGGTAATGATGGTCTAGAATTTCTTTACTTCAAAAGCCCTGAAGATGTACATAACAAAGTGGTAGAAGATTTTGGGAATACTGCTTTATGGAATCAATTACCTTTGGCAGACACCATAGAAAGAAAAAGGATGAAAGATGAACTGTAGTTTAAAACTAACTTTGTATTATACTTTATTTGAAGCTTACTGCTCCAATAAACAGAACTCAGGGATTAAATTGTTTATTTTGAAAAGACCATGACCTTGACGTTTCTATTAATATATCGATTGCTTACATTAAACAAATAATTTACATCAAATATTCATTAATTCTTATTATAAATACTTAGACAAAACTTGTAACCAAAAACACTATTCATAAAAACGAAATAATTTTAAAAACAAATTATTTCCATCAAATACCACATAAATCCTCTATTTCTAAACGTAATTAGAAAATTTATTTAAGCACATCTTATCTTAATCTTATTAATATCGAACTGACTTAACCTACTTATGACCGCGTAAGTTTATATTTCATATCGACGCCTGATACAGCAACTCAGCATGATGGTTACAACATTTGCAGCAAACATTTCGCTAATTTTATTAATTTTCGCAGGTAAGTTGTTAAATGCTACACATATTTGTTATGACTCCGACATTAAATTGACAGTTGTGCACGCAAATGAGACGCCGAAATTGGAAATATCTAACGGATGGTTACAGGGTACGTTCGAAAAGTCCTATAACGGGCGCCTATACTCTTCGTTTCAAGGAATTCCTTATGCTAGGCCGCCTGTAAGCGAGTTGAGGTTTGAAGTAAGTGCATTTAATTTCTTAGAAAAAAAAAGTCAAATCAAAAATCTATTTTCTAGCCTCCCAAAGAAGCTTATAATTGGACTGGGGTGTTGATAGCCAACACCAAGCATAGTTGCATGTACATGAACGCATCCACACTAATTGGTAAGTGTTCAAAATCTTGCATTACTTTTTTTTGCAGGAAGAATCAAAAAAAATTTTTTTGTAGGGGATGAAGACTGTCTATACCTGAATGTTTACGTCCCAAGAACCAGCATAAGTTCCTCAGATAATCTGAATGTAATCGTTCATATACACGGTGGTGGCTTCCTTATTTGGGATTCAAATTACTATTCTGGCGCCAAATATCTCATGGATGAAGATGTGATTTTTGTGACCATGAACTACAGATTGGGCGCACTTGGATTTTTAAGCACAGGTGACAGTGTAGTGCCAGGCAACAATGGATTGAAAGATCAAACGTTAGCTTTGAAATGGATCCAAAAGAATATCAGATATTTTGGAGGAAATCCAAATTCAGTTACCATAACTGGAATGTCAGCGGGAGCAGTTAGTGTCCATCTGCACTATTTCTCGCCGATCTCAAAAGGTGACAGTCACCAACTAGCATATCTATCTCGTAATCTTTCCAATTTTACAGGATTATTCCACAGAGGCGTTTCTCAAAGCGGTGTAGCCGTATCTTCGTGGGTTTTAACAAAAAATCCTCTCAACCAAGCTAAGATTTTAGCCGAGGAAATCGGATGCGATGGCAAAAATGCCACGGATCTGGTGTCTTGTCTCAGGAGCAGATCTGCGAAAAAAATCGTCGAGACTCAAGGGGGTTTCATGGACGGAATTGAGTTCGGACCTGTACTCGAAGAGGAAGGCCCAAACTCATTTTTGACGCAGATTCCTTATAAAATGCTGTTAGATAAGACTGTTGCTGATGTACCATGGATTGTCTCCGTCGTGGAAGAAGAAGGAACGTTCATTACAGGCGGTGAGATTAACGCATTTGCATTTGGGACATAAACCATTTTTTTTTGGCTCTTCAGTGAGTCCAGTTCCTATAAGTGAAATGATTAAGAATCTCGACCAAGTTGCTCCGAAATTTTTAAAATACGAGGATTTACCAGAAGAAGATCGAAATTTCATTACCACAAAGATTAGGGAACATTATTTGAGCGGACACCAACACGATGAAGTCTTCATTGACGTACGTTTAAAACATATCTAATTAGGGCGAAATATCACCAGATGTAATTGTAGATTTTCGACGATGCATTGTTTAGGTCACCAGCAGACACTTCAGCAAAATTGCAAGCGATGGCAAACAAATCTCCAGTTTATTTTTATATCTTCGGATATAGAGGGCAACATAGCTTTTTGGATCATTTAATCCCAAAAACAGATCATATCAGTATGATGAATCGAAAAACATATTTCATCCTTTGATATTTCTTACTTTTTCTTTTTGAATTCGCAGGACTAACTCATGGTGACGACTGCTTATACTATTTGCATTCCCCTAGAACAGCCGAGGAAACATTGACGAAATCAGATGAGCAAATGAAATCAATATTCCTAAAATGGTTAACAAGCTATGCTGATGGACAGTAAGTAATAAGTTTCTACCAAAAACGGTTTAGGTGAAGTTTTCCATTTCAGAGAGCCCAAAATCGATGGAAAGGTCTGGAAACCTGTAAGTGGTGGGATGTTCTAGAATTCCTTTACTTCGAAGGTCCCGAAGAGGTCCACAATGAAGTGGCAGAAGGTTTCGGCATGACTAACTTCTGGAATCAATTACCTTTGGACGACACCATCCAGCAAAAGAAAATCAGGGATGAATTGTAGTTTAAAATAAATTCTGTATTATATTTGAAATATATCGATTGAATAAGCAAGTCATTGCGTTAGATTAAAATTATCTCTTACTTAATTTGTAAAAGCCATGACTTTGATATTATAATCTTATAAGTATCAATCGTTTCAAAGTTATGTGTTGGTATGTACGATAAACTTTTAAGTAGACTTGACTACGTTGAGAAATATAAATAGTAAAAAGTTGTTGTTAAAAAAATGATGTAAATTAAGCTTCGTGAAAGCATCTCTAAATGCTAGATATCGTTTGCGTTCAATATTTTTTTATTAACTTTTACCAATTCAAATCTTTTATATACATTATAAACAATTCCCAGCCCATCTGTTCGCATCGCCGTCAATTTATTTGGCTAATAACTTAGATTGTGTACGTGACCTCCATTCATCAATGAGTGGACATTCAAATAAAACGCACCTTCCTGTATCCACCCCACCACATTCACATTCGAATCATTAACCCTCCCAATTCTACATGGATATGATTTAAAATTACCGTGATCAGCTATTAATTCTACCACCTGATACGACAAACCCCTTCCCATTTAAAATGGTATCCAAGTTATCCTGCCAATCATTATCATGTTCTATTCACGAGGTTTTCTGACCAGATGAAAAACTCACTACGTATATTTAAGTATCCAATATCTAATACTTTTTATGAAACTATTTTTACGTAAACTTAAGCGCGCGGTGAAAGTAAAGTAGGTTCTTTAGAAAACTCAGTAAGAAATATTCTAAATTAAGCTTGGCAAAACTTTCTCTAAATACTGGATAATGCTTGCATAAATTTCCCATGAATGAAAGTTGTTTCTTTACTTTTAATAATTCAGGAATCTACTTTAAAAAAAGAACTTTGTTAGAAAAGTGGAATGTTATAAAATTGCTAGTTTATCAGGTATATTCCTTAACATGGATACATTAAATAGCCAATTATGCAATCTTAAACTATCAATTTATAACACAACCAATAATATGGAAACAATTGGGGATATCTTATCCCGTACGTAATTATCATCGATGATGCATAACCAATTACTATGCTGATAGGACAAGAATTAATTGTCTCCTAATTAGCTTAAAAGGTATACAATTATATGATCATGATGTATGATCAATACCCAATTATTTTACCTTTCAATTTCTGCCAAACACAAACGTACTTGCGTGTCCATTGTAGGCAGTAAATCGTTTATAAAGCAAGGGGCAGTTTGCTAATGCGTTATTTCAAAGGCAATCTAACAATGGAAATCAAGCTAGCGTTTATTCTGGTGATATTGAGTATTTCAGGTAAGTGATTTTTTTGTACCACACAATAGTATATTTCAAACCAAGCGAGAAAAATGCTCTATTGTACGCCGCGGGCAAATATTACACACCGAGCCGAAGGCGAAAGCTGTACTTTTCCTCCCTCATTTCAGGGAGGAAAAGTACAACTTTCTTCCCTGCTGGGAAAAAATTATTACCTGACATGAACCTCACAGATGCACTTCATCTAACTCGGCAGACACGCGTAACTATTCAAAAGTTAAATCATTGATTACAATGTCAAAAAAATGAACGTTTGATCAAAAAAATAGCACCTTTATAATAATAATATTTTTGACAAGACTTTTTTAAAGACTTACTAGTCTTACGAAGCATGCTTTGGAGGCACCTTCGTACTAAAATACCAACAATATTACTTATATTTCTTACCACATATATTATTTTTGAAGATACACTAGCTAATGAGGATGTGCTTGTGGAAATTTCAAACGGCAAGGTGCAAGGATTTCTAGACAAATCCTACAAGAATCGTGTATTTTCCTCATTCGAAGGAATTCCGTACGCCAGACCGCCTATTGGAGAACTTCGTTTTGAGGTAAAATACTCGAGAATCGACCATCATTTAGTGTTAAATCCGAGTACTTCTAGCCCCCAAAAGAACCCCAAAATTGGACTGGAATTTTGATAGCAAACACCAGACACCGATGCCTCCAATTGCCACAAGGCCATTGGCCAATCTAATCAGTTCGGGTGAGAATTTGATCAAGAAACCTTCATTCACAATCGGCAACATTCGTTTAAAATGAGTTTGCTTCAGGATCTGAAGATTGTCTATATCTCAATGTCTACGTGCCAAGACAGAACCTGACTTCTTCAGATAATCTACCGGTAATAGTTCACATTCACGGCGCTGGTTTCATGGCCGGTGCTGGACACATATATGCTGGACCGAAATTTCTAATGGATGAAGACATAATTCTGATAACCATTAATTACAGATTAGGTCCATTTGGTAAGTTACATTCCCATGAACATAGCAACACAATATCTATCATGCTTGAACCTTTAGGTTTCCTAAGCACAGAAGACAAAGTAGTTCCAGGTAATAATGGCCTGAAGGATCAAGTTTCAAGTTTGAAGTGGATACAGAAGAACATCAAATATTTTGGTGGAAACCCAAACGCGGTTACAATAACTGGAATGTGCTCTGGTGGTGTTAGCGTACATTTTCATTATTTCTCGCCTTTATCAAAAGGCATGTACATTTAATGAAGCTACCTAATTCAAAAATGAATATTTGCAGGACTATTTCATAGGGGTTTCTCCGAGGGTGGTAATGCTTTGAGTCCATGGGCGCTGCAGGAGAATGCTTTTGAAAAAACCAAACGCCTAGCAACAGCTGTCGGGTGCCCATCAGAAACTTCGTCGGAGATAATTGCTTGCCTCAAAACTAAATCTGCGGAAGATATTATCGAGAAAAATGCTATGTTTAGAGCAGTAAAGGGTATCCCTTTAGTACCACTTGGTCCAGTGGTAGAAATTGAAAACGAGGAAGCATTTATAACTGACTGGCCATATAAAATGCTGGTTGAGAAAAAGGTAGCTGATTTACCATGGGTCCATGCGGTGTCTGAACAGGAAGGATATTTCTTCGCTTTATGTAAATACTTTTCAAGATTTTAATTAATTTATATTCATAATTAAACTTTAAATATGTACTATATAAAGGGCTGATGTTAGGGTTCTCCAATAATATAAAAGATTTCCTTGAAAATTTTGACAAAATCGCTCCTCACCTCTTGGAATATAATTTCACCATTGATCAAAACCGAATGGTCGATGTTACCCAAAAAATTATGAAACATTATTTCCCGCACACAAACAATTTGGATGGTGCAGGAAAGGTAATAGGATAAGAGAAAATTCACATCAAAATCGTACTTGACCGATAAATTTTCCAGGTTATAGGAGACAGATTATTTCTCAGAGATGCTGCTATTGCAGCAAAATTGCAAGCTGTAGCTAATAGATCACCAGTCCACTTCATGCTATTCGGGTACAAAGGGGAGAATTCTCTATGCGATTTGATCGTGAAAAATAACTGTGAAAAAATTGGTAAGGTCGTTGTGTGGACATAATTACAAAAACTCCATTATAATTTAAAATTTTCAGGAGCTTCTCGTGGTGATGGAGCCATATATTACTTAAACGCGCCCAATGTATCTCCATTAAGGCTTTCTGAGGACGACGAGAAGATGAAAGACTTTTATGTTGGATGGTTAACAAATCTTGCTAAAACTGGGTAAGTGTCGAGATCATTGTTGAGAATTTACGATACGTAATATATTATTTTAGGGAAGTTAAGCTATCAGGGGTGGGATGGGAACCAGTTAAAGGAGGAGAATCGTTGGAATGCCTTTCCGTTAAGGGACCGAATGATATAAAAATGGAATATATTAAAGATTTCGGTTCGAATAGTTTTTGGAAGGAGATTCCTTTTAAGGAGAATGAGAATTTATTAAAATAAGCGTTATGATAATGGTGCGGTGGTGGAAGCGTTGTATCGATTTTTTTTTAGTTAAATAAATTATAGTTGATCATACAATATATAAATGATTTCCTAAAAAAAAAAATAATTCAGGCATTATTTATAAATGTAACTTCTTCAAATATTTAAAAACGTATTTTTTTAGTTTAAATACGTTGATGAATGTGGATTGGTAAACCAGTTTTTTACAACATTTTCTTAACATTTTTATTTTTTTTTTAATTTTGTTGAAATATTATTTTTTTAAAGTCTTAAAATTTAAAAATTAAGAATTTTTTTAGCCTTTCTTTAACACTTCGTCCAATTTTTTCACCTCTTTCACAATTCATAATACATAGATCTTAATTCACAGGATTCAGAATCCATAATTCGATTTTTTCTCTCTCGTTTTTTATCGTTTTTTAACAATTTTTAATTTATTTTATTTTTGGTTTTTAATATCTTTTTCACCTTCGTTAATTTTTCTTATTTATTATTTTTTTAATTCCTTAAGATTTTCTTTCTAAATCTATTACCCATTTTTATTATTATTTTATTATTATTTTTTAACTTTTTTTTCATTTTACGTTTGTTTATTCTTTATTATTTTTTCTTTTTTTTGCTTTTAACTTTTTTATTTTTTTTCTTTACTTTTTTTCCTTCTCATTTCTTTTTTAAATTTCTTTTTTTTTGATTTTTTAACATATATTATGCAATATGTTGCAAATATTTCTATAACATATTGTAAGCATTGATACCTTCAATAATTAATATAATAAATAGTAATACTTAATATCTAATGGTTACATTAGGTTAATTATTAAACTAGCAACATGTCAAAAAATATTTTCAACAATACTATAATAATTTAAAATTATAAACTCGAATAATGACAAACAAATAATATATATGTAAATAAACATAAACTTATAATGAACGCAAGTAAACCAATAGACGAATGTTAAAGACAATAATTATTGACAATTTCTTGTCAACATATTTTTTTATTATGTTATATTCTTATCGTACAAGTGATCGAATATCTCTCAATTAAAAGGAAAAATGATCCAGTCCTCTTAGAAATTGCGTCATTATCATGAATATTTAAAAAAAAAAGTTACATTCCATGCAGGTACAACACAAACAACTACCGATTTGAATAATGGTTAACTAAAAGACAACTATCTCAAACCTCAAATAATTGAAGATTTTCTTAAATTTTCCATGAGATATTAAGAGTTTCATTAGTTAGACATTAATTTTATTATATCAGTGATATTGCAATACACTAGCATGGTATCAATTCCTTCTGAACGCGTAATATAGAGGGCATAGAAGCTACTCTAGTATAACATCTTCAATTCCGCGGCTGTTAAAAAAAAAGCATTACTTGTGAATTAATGATTCAGTAGCATAATATTATTAACCACATGTGTGTTAGCTTGAGTAACCTACTCAGTTCTATAGAGGTACACTAAGAAAAATAAGGGTATCATTACATCATATAATGGATGTGGCACAATTTAAATTTACATAATCAATTCTATACGTTCCTCATTAGATAGTTAATTTATTATGGAAATTGTTTTAACTATTTAAAATTACTGTTTTTTTTTAACATAATACAATATTACATTAAGAAAATACTGAATTACATTTGAATTATATTTAATTTATTGAAAATATATTCTTGAATTAACAATATTTCTATTGAATTATTCAAAAGAAGATCTCTGGGACAAACATTACGCTCATTTCCTATGTTAATATTGATTTAATGATAGAAGTTTGTTGTATAATTGGTATTTTTGGTAAAGGTTTATAAGAGAAGATCCCTAATCATCTTCGAACGTCCTCACAACAATTATATCTGATCATGAATATAGGTTACATTTACACATAATATACAGGCTGTCTCACGGTAACAGTTTCCGTAGTTAGAAGCAACTTAGAATTCTGAATTCTTTGGACTTCAGGGTTAGTCAAGATGCTCTCTTATTTTAAAATATTTTCAAGGTCGTACCACTTCCGGTTATACCGGAAGTCGCCATTAACTCCCTTATTTTTAGTGGAACACCCGGTATATTATCTCATTTTTGGATTCCTAAGAAAATTTCTTGATGTGTTCCATCTGGTTTCCCTATACCTATTTTCATTTGTTTCTGAGATATCTTGATTATTTTGAAAATTTTGAAATATGGAGCCTTATTTCCAATACTGCGCCTTTTACGCATTTTCCACCGGTGGTAAGCGCTTCTAGAGTGGATGAAAGCATAAGAATTGTACTTTCGAAATTCACATTGACAATTTATTTATCGCATACAGGGCGACAAAAAATTTGATGAACAATTACATCATTTTCAAAAAGTTAAAAAAAATTGGTTTCTTCAAATGTGACACCCTGTATATTATTACATGATCGGGTGCAGAATTTAATTCTGCGTCGATCCCCTATACCTTTCCATATACCTATTTCCAACGGTTTTCTTGTTATTCCATATTTTCTACAAAGCAATGACTCCAAAAGTCCTATCTAGTAAGCATTGACTTTGGCAGGAATTGAAACAATGTAGATTTTATGTGAAAGCAGTTTCAGCCCACAGATTCGTGAGGTATCTATTTAGTTCTAGTGATTTTGACTTATTCTGTGTTTGAACCAAAATGGCGGTCATATAGAACAATTATTGTGATGATTTCGTTTACCTTAATTTATTATTTCGTGTGTTTATGTTACGGTGTTTTTATGTGTTTCATTTGCGTTCGAAATTTTGTTGTTGTTTCCGTTTTGTTTTAGTGTTCTAATTAAGGTGAATTTCTGCCATTTTAATCATATTGTTTTGGCAAGGATTGCAAGTTTTTTACAGTGAGAAAATAACAAATAATGTATTTTTGATTTTAACTGTAATAATTAGAAGCAATTTTTCCCAAGAAAAAATTTTCCTCTCACGTAGGATTCGAACCTACATCTACCCGTTTGCCGGACGGGCGCTTTTACCAATTAAACTAGTAGAGGACGAGGTTCGAGCGTATTAACCGAACATATGTCGATATTAGATTTTAATTTTTCCCAAGAAAAAATTTCGTTCGGTTAAAACGCTCGAACCTCGTCCTCTACTAGTTTAATTGGTAAAAGCGCCCGTCCGGCAAACGACGGGATGTAAGTTCGAATCCTGTGTAAAGAGAAAATTTTCTTGGGAAAAATTACTCCTAATTATTACAGTTAAGAGCAGAAATACATTATTTGTCATATTGTTTTTGTTTCGAAAGATAAATGATGTTTCGGTTTCTGCCAAAGACCATATGAAAATAGAAAATATGGAATAACAAGAAAATCGTTGGAAATAGGTCTAGGGAAAGGCATAGCGAATCGATGCAGAATTAAATCTATATCTGATCATGTAATAATATACAGGATGTCACGTTTGGAAAAAACAACTTTTTTTTTTAAAATGATGTAATTGGTCATCAAATTTTTATCATCTTGTATAGGATAAATAAATTGTCAATGTGGATTTCTAAAGTACCATTCTCATGCTTCCATCCACCCTAGAAGCGCTTACCACCAGTCGAGAATAGGTAAAAGGTGCAGCATTGAAAATACGGCTACATATTTCAAAATAATCAAGATATCTTAGAACACTTCTAACGAACGGCTACTGTGAGAATATATATTGCTTATTATATGCATGATATCTTACAGTTAATTATTACTTATGTCAACCAAATTAATTACCTAGTATATTTGTAAAATATAATAAATTGAGTACTTATAGATATTGTAAACACATACACAATATTAGATAACATTATTTTTTGATAAATTAGCATACATTATGTAATGTTTCTACAGCTTATCTTGCATTTACTGATAAAATTGTTCAAATTTTATCGCCATATTATGTATTTGTACATATAGCAGCTCTGTCTATTTATACCAATCGAATTGAATTGGAGTTGAAGGTTATTATTGTAGAACCTAGCAGGAGGTGTGCCTAACTACTTAAAATTGTCAATTCATTGCACACGCGGTAATGTTGAGCACAATATCAACGAATTATCTCACATTGACACATTTTGTTTTTACGACTTCCTCAAAATACAGTTGCATCTATAACGTGGTTTATTACAACTCAACGATGAAAATCGAACTGGTGTTAATTTTTATCATTGCACACATCTCACGTAAGTAATCCTAATAATATACCATCGGTGCCATAATAATGATGGAGATTTTTAAATGTCACAGACATATTAGCCGATGAGGGCGTGCTTGTGGAAATTTCAAACGGCAAGGTGCAAGGATTCCTAGACAAATCCTACAAGAATCGAATATTTTCGTCATTCGAAGGCATTCCATATGCTAGGCCGCCTATTGGGGATCTACGTTTTGAGGTAAGCTCTGAAGAAATTAATCATTTATTCATAGGGCAAAGGTGGCCATACAGGCCTGGCAGAGAATATAAAATTTATCCATTGGTACGTGATGGTACAGTATGTCCAAACATCACCTATGAACCAATGACAACGTGCTCACAACCACAGCAAAACTTACGTCAAGTGTGTACAATCATGTGAACAATGTCTTTTTTTACATAACTGCCATTAAAAACTTTTTGGACTTACCAAGAAAGGAAAGCCTGATTAACTACATTACTTTGGCACTTAATAAATTAATGGCCACGCAACACTTAAAGTGATTAGTTACGTAAGTTTTTACTCTAAGTTGGTTCGTGACTGCGAGAGCGCCCTAAATCAAGTAGATATCCAAAGGTAACTCACATTGGCCTGGGTTTCTAACTGATTCTTCCTTCGGCATTATCATTAAAAGCTCAATCAATGAATGGATACATGATAAGTCCAAGGAGTGGAGATGTCCATCACCAAGACAAAGACGAACGAAAGAGTTCTTAAAAGAACAGAGTCCTGAATTTACTGAAGACAGGGAGACTATCAAAATGATAGTGCGTCTGCTAACTGGTCATTGTAGACTGAATGGGCATATGTATAACATAGACCTGGCAGATGATCCTATCTGCAGATTCTACCAAGAGGAGAAAGAAACCCCAGTTCATGTGTTGTGCCAAGACAAAGACGGACGAAATAGTTCTTAAAAGAACAGAGTCCTGAATTTACTTAAGACAGGAAGACTATCAAAATAATAGTGGGTCTGCTAACTGGTCATTGTAGACTGAATGGGCATATGTATAACATAGACCTGGCAGAATATCCTATCTGCAGATTCTACCAAGAAAAGGAAGAAACCCCAGTTCATGTGTTGTGCCAAGACAAAGACGGACGAAAGAGTTCTTAAAAGGACAGAGTCCTGAATTTACTGAAGACAGGAAGACTATCAAAATGATAGTGAATCTGCTGACTGGTCATTGAAGACTGAATAAGCATATTTATAACAAAGACCTGGTAGATAACGCTATCTGCAGATTCTACCAAGAGGAAGAAGAAATCCCAGTTAATGTGCTGTGCCACTGCGATGGCTTGACAAGAACATCACAACTAATAGCTACATAAAGGACTCTCTTTAAAAAAATGATAGGATTAATTACAAAAAAGACAAGTTAGAGAGCATCTTCTAGGACAACGGGAATCATAATGGATTTGAAAAAGTCAGGGGGTGAAACAGGTCCGTATTAGAATTGGAGGTCCTCGACTCGCAAGGATTGTCCTCGTTTTGATACCTTATCCTCTTGTCCACCTTTGACAATAGAAATCTTCGCAATGGCTTTTTGCATAAATTGTAGATGGATCATGGACGAAAAAGATTATGTTGGGCACAAAAAAAAAACTGAGTAGGCTGATATCCCCTCCCTCCAGTTTGTCCTCGCCGAATATATATAAGAGGTGGCAACCCTAGTCCAAATGGACACCCCAATCTAATCGCGAGCAAGCTGCGCGAATCGAGTACTTCCTACAGCATGCTGGAAGTACAATTGGAGATGGTGTATATTCGGCCAATGATCGTTGCATTCTTCACTAGCTTTTTTCCTAAACAGAGGAATGAATGAAGATGCCATAAAGAACAATTTGCGCATGCAGACACCTGCTGGTTTATGATAAGTACAAAAACAGAACATTCCTGCGTCCGCACGCAGGAATATTTTGTTGTCAAATCCAAGAATCAGAAAATACTACCACCTTGGACAACACACAACGATTTTTTAGGCACGCCATTGTGATTTGAATAAAAACATTTCTATTTTTATATATCACTGCAGTATCACGAAAATCTTTTTTCTAGATCACTTGAAAAAGGTCTCATTCAACAAGATTCCGAGCTATCTTAATCTGAGCCTAATACTTATTGGATGAACCTTAAGAAAACAACCACTTTACAATAGGCTCTAGTGGCCGTAGTGTATGGGACCATTCTTTTTCAAATACTCAATCCAAATATTTTCAGCCTCCAAAAGAACCTTACAATTGGACTGGAACCTGGGTGGCAAACACCAAGCACACATGCCTTCAACTTGTCGGAGACCCCTCAGGCAAAACAACAGTAGCCGGTAAGATTTTGATCATTGCTCGACGATTGGTAATTAAAATTTGAAATGCTGCGCTCTAGGAGCCGAAGATTGTTTGTATATCAACGTCTATGTGCCAAGAGAAGCGCCAGTTTCCTCTGATAAGCTACCAGTAATCGTCCATATCCACGGAGGCGCTTTTATGATGGGAAGCGCGCACATGGCCGCAGGCCCGAAGTATCTGATGGATGAAGACGTAATCCTGGTTACGATGAATTATAGGGTGGGACCGTTAGGTAAGGCACTTTTGCAACTCCATATCTCGACAGCATTTATCAAGTTTGAAACCTTAGGTTTCCTAAGCACAGAAGATGAAGTAGTTCCAGGCAATAATGGGATGAAAGATCAAGCTTTCAGTTTGAAATGGATACAGAAGAATATCAAATATTTCGGGGGTAATCCAAACGCAGTCACAATAACTGGAATGTCCGCTGGTGGCGCTAGCGTACATTTACATTATTTTTCGCCCTTATCAAAAGGTATGCGTGATTGCCCTTCATTGGTGTGATAGATCTAATTTATAAGAAAATAAAAATTTTCAGGGTTATTCCATAGGGGTTTTTCTGAGAATGGTAACGCTTTAAATCCATGGGTGTTGCAAGAGAAAGCATTGGAAAAAGCTAAACGCTTAGCTAATGCTGTCGGCTGTCCTTTTGGAACATCAAAAGAGATAATCTCTTGCCTCAAGACTAGATCTGGAAATGAAATTACTGAGAAATCGCAGTTATTTACAATATTTATGGCCATTCCGTTATCGCCATTTGCTCCAGTGGTAGAGGTTGAAAATGAAGGAGCATTTATGACTGAGCTGCCATATAAGATGCTAGTTGAAAAAACGGTAACTGATGCACCATGGGTCCATTCTCTAGCTGAGCAGGAAGGACACTTATTTCCTTTGAGTGAGTGCTGCACGTTCTTCGTAGATTTTATTTCTAAAAAGTTTGATTTTAGTGTACTCACAGAAGTTAGATGAATTTTTTGATAACTTCGATAAGATTGCCCCTCATATGTTAGAGTACGCCTTTACCATTGATGAAAACCAAGCAGATGATATTTTTCAGCAAATTATGAAGTACTATTTCCCGAAAACAAAGGACTTCGATGGTTTGGGAAAGGTAAACAAAGACAATAAATATGAGCATTCGAATTCAGTTGACCAATAAAAATTCCAGCTTGCAGGGGATAGATTATTTGTAGCAGATGCCGATACTGCGATAAAATTACAAGCCAAAGCCAATAAATCACCAGTATATTTCACAATATTCGGTTATAAAGGCGAGCATTGTATGTGTGACATGTTCATCAAACATAACTGTGACAAAATTGGTACGTATAAAAGTAATCTAAAAGTTCGGTTATAATTTGATACTTTTATAGGAGCTACGCACGGTGACGAAGTCCTATATTACCTAAACGTTCCATCCTTATCTCCACTAACACTTTCCGAAAGCGATGAAAAGATGAAGAACATTTTTGTCGGATGGTTGACAAGTTTTGCCAAAAATGAGTGAGTGCCAAAATCTTTACTGGAACTTTAAGAAAGGAAGTATTGTTTTTAGGGAAGCTAAAATGTCTGGCGTGGAATGGGAGGCTGTTAAAGGAGGGGAAACATTAGAGACCCTTCGCGTTAAAGGCCCAGATGATATAAAAATGGATTATGTTGAAGATTTGGGTTCGAATAGCTTTTGGAAGAAAATGCCCTTTAAAGAAAATTGGAATTTATTAAACACTGACTCCAAAGACAAAGATGAATTATAATGTTGTTGTATAAAATCGTTTTTTTATTTCTTTAGATAAATAAAAAGTAGTTATTATTTATCATAATATTTTTATTCACTTAAACAAAATATTCTAGCTATTGCACAAATTATACATAAATCTTAATGTATAATTTGTGTAATAGCTACATTACATAATTATTAAGGAGTTATGAGGTAGATCAAAAAAATTTTGGACAATTATCTGAAAATGTAAAAGATTTAAATAGATTTAACGTTTACAACTGGTAATAGATAAGTTTGCATTGTGTTTGTGAAGGTGATCTTTCAAACATATTTTATTATATATATAAAAAAATATCATAGTCAGTCGTATTACATTAATCAGGTCCTCTCATATCCTCTACTTTAGGTTCAAGGATTCTTGGTTGTAGAGTAGTTATTGTGGCTTGATTATCATCCAGATATTCAGGCCTAAGACATGAGGTGGGAGCAGCTAACACGTCGGCCTACTCCCACTCCATGTCGTAGGCCTGAAAATCTAGTCGGCATAGCTCAAACTCCATTCTTTAATTCTAGGAATCAGCAGTTTGAATGGTTGCTTAAACTTAATGGCATGGACTGGTGGCGTAGCGCAAAATCTATGGGCCCCCTCGCAGAATTTTGTCTGGGTACCCTTGACTACTGCTGTATATCTGTAAAATATTGCTAACAATCATATCTGAGGGCCCCTCAGATGGTTGAGTACTATATTCTTTGAGTTTTGACCACCACGTTACATATGCATATAGATAGACTACGGGTCTTAAGTAATCACTATATCATCTTTGACTGTGGCCCTCAAGTGTTCTCAAAAAAAAAGTGTTTAGCAGGATCAATAGACTGTTGCTGCTTTATGGGTAATTCTATATCTACTATTTGTTTGTCCTAGTTTTCTCCTCTCTGGTCAAATAAAAAACCCCAGATATTTGACCATTGGATATAGGGGTTGTTCACCTTTCAACAATACTTGATCCAAATGTATATTCTTCCAGTTTGTTAAAGGTAACATACTACAGTTTTACCGATGTTCATTTGAAGTTATTGTTTCAATAATTATTATTATTAAATTATTTTTCTATAGTATTGCAAAAGGTTTAGATGGCATTTTTAAAGGACAAATTGTTAACATATTAGATATACTTCACCTCACGAAACATACTGAGAAACATTTTAGGTAAGGTAAAAGATAAACCTCACCATAATGAAAGATCGCCATTTACGAAGTCATGTGCAGTGGGTATAATAAGAAGTTTACATTGAACAAAACCTGCTATCGGAGTTAGGTTCAAGGAACAGATAGCGAGTCATTGCTATGGGAGACTTCAATCATCTAGCGTTGCACAGCATATAAACGATACCAGATATCAGATTGATATAGAAAACTTAGAATTAATGAAGAATGTGCAATCACCTAAAGGCTTATTAGACGCCATTTATACGAAAAGAAGAATATTCAAATAACTAGAAGTTATCCACCAGTCAATGTTGATGGATTTATGGGGGTAAGATGATACACATTCGTTGCTAATTCTTGGTATTTCGAAGGGTCAAATAGGCATAGAAAAGCACTTGTAAATATGGTTAAGTAATACATGTTTTTTTTTCTTATTTTACTTAATTTATTCAGTCTTCGATTGATAATAGGTCAAGTGATCGAATATTTATGTGTCTATTACTATACTACAGTCCTTGTGATATCTTTACATAATATAGATGGATCTAATTTAATGAAAACTGGTAACTCATTGCCAAACCAGTTAAAACTATAAAAAGTGGGAATTTATCTACACTAAACAAGGTGTCGTAAGTAGAAAGTTACAGTTATAATATAAGTTAATTGATAACCAGATATTCTCAAGGTGTTTAAAGTATTATGTTAAAAACAATTTAATAATGGAGATCAATGCGGTAGTATTTTTTATTGTAGTATATATTTCAAGTAAGTAGAAAGTATATTATTGCTTTCGTATTAAAAATACCCAAATTCTTTCAAAAAATAATATTTTTGAAGCTATACTAACGGCAGAGGGCGTCCTTGTGGAAATTTCAAATGGGAAACTGCAAGGGTTCTTGGACAAATCTTACAAGAATCGTACATTTTCATCATTTGAAGGTATTCCATACGCTAGACCACCTGTTGGCGAACTACGTTTTGAGGTAAAGTTAATGATTGTTAATTTTTTCACACTTTTTATTTGTTTTCCCTGTATTTGGAGTTGCGTGTCTTCTGTCTGGTTAGCTATTTCCATTACTTTGGTCTTTCTATGTATTTATGTGTAGTCCGTATTTTCCTATCTCTTTGCTCCTTTTCCATTTGTTTTCTAGTTATTCTTTACTATTAGCAACTATCAGTTTAGTCATCGGCGTAGATCATCTCATTTATGAATACCGGTCTAAGCTTTCTGTATCCTAAATGAGTTCCTTTCGTTCTGTTGTTTACCATTTTTGGATATTTCATCCATCACAATGATAAAAAGCAGTGGCCTGAGAACTTCCCCCTGTCTGACCCCTATGAACGTTGTAAAGCTTTCAATTGTTCATTCCCCTATCCTTACTCTATTCCTGTTCTCCTAATGTATAGACTTTTGCTTATTTCGATGAGTTTTAGAGAGTTTTTTCCTTTTGATTTACATCCATTCGTCAAAAATAAAATATATAACAGGAATTATGCATTTTTTTTTGTAATAAATTAATAACAGGGAGGAGCCTCAAATCATTTCAGACTCTATGGCCGAGGAATGTTTTCTTTCCGAATGTTGGGCAGAAAGTATCGTATTGGATAGATTCTTGGAGCAGCCAAAATTTTTGGAGCGGACTCTATCCCAAAATCGGGTGATTCACCAACAAAACATAATGTGTTGTTCTTATAGCAACATAGTCTAGCATGCATAGTTTCATCGAAATTTGTGTTTCCCCTTAGCGGTGTTCGCTAGTTAGTATAGTAATTGCAAAAATTTCCAGCCTCCACAAGAATCTTCTAATTGGACCGGAATTTTGATGGCAAACACTAAGTACGAGTGTCTGCAACTTCTCTCAGGTGCACCAGGGGTATCAATAGTCGCAGGTGAGGATTGAACAACAGGCAAGAAAAAAACATGCTACTAAACAAAAAAGACCCTGCACCCTGGCAAAAGCTACCATTGAAATTGGGCAACTAGGAAGCAAAGGATTACAAGGGCAATTTCACATGTAAGGAAGTGAGCAGAGTTGTGACTAACACGTGAAAATTCCCTTGTATCATTTTGCCTCCAACTTGTCTAATTTCAATAATAGATCTTTACTAATCAAAACTGCATTTGAAAAAAATCGTTTCAGGAACCGAAGATTGCTTATATATCAATGTGTACACTCCGAGAGAAAATCCGACTTCCTCCGATGATCTACCAGTAATTGTTCACATCCATGCAGGCGCTTTTTCGACGCTAAGTGCCCATGCGTAGGCAGGACCTAAATATCTGATGGATAAAGACGTAATTCTGGTAACCATGAATTACAGATTGGGTCCATTCTGGTAAATTATATTCCCAATGCCCGCACATCACTCATCACGTCCTGAACTTCAGGTTTCCTAAGCACGGAAGACGAAGTCGTTCCAGGTAATAACGGCATGAAAGATCAAGTTTTAAGTTTGAAGTGGATACAGAAGAACATCAAGTATTTTGGCGGTGATCCGAACGCAGTTACACTAACTGGAATGTCAGCTGGTGGCGCAAGCGTACATTTGCATTATTTTTCGCCCCTATCAAAAGGTTGGTAAATCTGATAAATCTTCCTTATTCCAAAGTATTTTCTTTAGGATTATTCCATAGGGGATTTTCTGAGAGTGGTAACGCCTTAAACCCGTGGGTGCTGCAAGAGGGGGCATTGGAAAAAGCCAAACGATTAGCTGATGCGGTTGGGTGTCCTTCTGTAACGTCAAAAGAGGTAATTTCATGCCTCAAGACTAAATCTGGGAGTGAAATTGTTGAAGGAACAAAAATATTTTCACTGTTTCCATTTACTCCCACAACACCATTTGCCCCAGTGGTGGAAGTGGAAAAAGAAGGAGCATTTATTAATGATTTCCCGTATAAAATGCTGATTGAAAAAAGAGTGGCCGATTTACCTTGGGTTCATTCTGTATGTGAGCAAGAAGGGTATTTACTTCCAATAAGTACACACTTGAAATGTGACTTTTTAAGGTTTTACTTTTAACAACTTTCATTTTAGTATTCGCAGATAGATTAAACGATTTTTTTAATAATTTCGACAAATTCGCTCCTCATTTATTAGAATACAACTACACCATTGATGAAAATCAAAAAGGTGACGTCCTTCAAAAAATTGCGAAACATTATTTTCCAAAAACGAAGAACTTTGACGGTTTGGGAAAGGTAGAAATCGAGGAAATGCAAAATCAATCTCACATAATCCATGAAAATTTCAGCTCGCTGGGGATAGGCTATTTTTCTCAGGGAGTGATGCCGCAGTAAAATTACAATCTAAAGCTAATAAATCACCAGTGCATTTCACGATATTTGGATATAAAGGCCAATATTCTCTTTGCAATATGTTCGCCAAAGATAACTGCGACAAAGTCGGTAAGATTATTGTCGTAAGGACGAAGAATGAATGCGAAAACTTGATCATGAGTTGGCATTTTCAGGAGCCACGCATGGCGATGACGCTTTTTATTATCTGAACGCACCAATTGTATCTCCACTCAAACTTTCCAAAAATGATGAGAAGATGAAGGATATATATGTTGGTTGGTTGACAAATTTTGCCAAAGATAAGTGAGTGTCAAAAGCGTGATTTTTGGAAAATTATCAAATGATATAATATGCAAGGTAGTGATGTATAAATGTGCTTCTTTACGTTAGCAGCTACAACCTGCTTCTTGAACTTTGCACACCGCCCCAAAGTTACCTATTTGTTACCTATTCACTTAATATTTATTATATGGACGAGCAAACTTTAGTGTATATTAATTAATATTGGGCACGACTCTATTTGATTCAGTAACGGGTGGATATATACACTTAGGTATTGTATATATTTTCGTAACTACGCATATAAATAATTGATTAACAAATGAAAAAGTATAAAAGATGGCATTTTCCATCAATTATAAAACGGTGATTTTAACAAGTAACAATAATGCTACATAGATGAAGTTATATTTTCTAAATATATGCTTGACCCTAACGTTTCAAAATCTGGATATCATTGCAAATTCAAGAACTTTTAATGGGAGGATCCCGTGAATAACCCCATATATATATACAGGGTATTCCATGTAACTGGTTCATTAAAAATTTATGATGTTCTATTATTTAGTTATATTTGAGATTTTGGCACCAGTATCTGTTCCATTGGAACTATAAATGTAAAATACCTTAACCAAAATATCACTTCCGGTTGACCGGAAATGGATGTCAACTTTCTTATTTTAAATAGAATGATATAATTTTTTATTCATTTTTGGATTCTACAACTATAAATACGTCAGTTTTCATTAGCTATTCCTATAGCTACATGTTGCCGTTTTTGAGTTATTTAAGTTTTTCTTTTCTTTTAGTCATAATCATTGCATCATTGAGAAATTAATATCTCGGTTAATACTGCAAGTAGAGACTCAAAATTTGCTATGTTATGAATGTAGACATAACTCTAAGAAACGGTAAGCACACTTTACATTCTAACATACAGGGTGTTCAAAACTGAGGAACAAAGTGACATATTTTCAAATGCAGAAAACTCATTTTTTTAAATAGAACACCCTGTATTTTAATTCAGAAGTAGGAAGTAAATATCATCCCCTATCGCTTTATATTAGTATTCCCCATACCTATCTTTAATAGATTTTGAGATATGAACGACTTTTTGTTAAACAGAGTAGGTAAGTATTCTTTTTTTTTTTTAATAGAACACCCTGTATTTTAATTCGGAATTAGGAAGTAAATATCATCCCCTATCACTTTATATCAGCATTCCCTATACCTAACCTTAAATGATTTTGAGATATGAGCGACTTTTTGTTAAACAGACTAAGTAGCCCTATCTTTGCGTGTTTGTAGCTGGCTCTGAATGGGATTAATGTCACATTCATCGACTACCCAAAAGTGTTTATGTATATCATTGTAATTACACTTTCGTACAACGCAATATTAATAGAAATGACTATACGAACAGACATTCTTGTATGGTTATTCAAAAATAATACATGAATTTGACGTGAATTCCATTCAGAGCCAGCTACAAACACGCAAAGATAGGGCTACTTAGTCTGTTTAACAAAAAGTCGTTCATATCTCAAAATCTATTAAAGATAGGTATATGGAATGCTCATATAAAGTGATAGGGGATGATATTTACTTCCTAATTCCGAATTAAAATACAGGGTGTTCTATTTAAAAAAAATGAATTTTCTGCATTTGAAAATATGTCACTTTGTTCCTTAGTTTTGAACACCCTGTATGTTAGAATGTAAAGTGTGCTTACCCTTTCTTAGAGTTATATCTACATTCATAACATAGCAAATTTGGAGTATCTACTTGCTGTATTAACTGAGATATTAATTTCTCAATGATGCAATGATTGTAACTAAAAGAAAAGAAAAGCTTAAATAACTCAAAAACGGCAACATGTAGCTATAGGGATAGCTAATGAAAACTGACGTATTTATAGTTGTAGAATCCAAAAATGAATAAAAAATTATATCATTCTATTTAAAATAAGAAAGTTGACATCCATTTCCGGTCAACCGGAAGTGATATTTTGGTTAAGTTATTTTACATTTATAGTTCCAATCGAACAGATACTGGTGCCAAAATCTCAAATATAACTAAATAATAGAACATCATAAACTTTCAATGAACCACTTACGTGGAATAGCCTGTATAATTCTCACGTCAATTTAAGAATACCTGTATATTGTATTTTAGGAAAGTTAAGATGTCAGGAGTGGAATGGGAAGCAGTTAAGGGAGCAGAAACACTGGAAAGTCTTTTCGTGAAATGCCCGAACGATATAAAAATGGAATATATAAAAGATTTCGGTTCGAATAGTTTTTGGAAAGAAATTCATTCTAAGGAAAATGAAAACTTATTAAAACACTAATTATAAAAACCAGCACGAGTTGTAAACGTTGTGTTCTCATAAATATTAATATATTAGATAATTGATTCTTTTTACACAAAATGACTTATTGTTAGTGAGAATTTATGCATAACCTAATATGCATTATATAGAGTTGTTGTTTGGGCTATTCCAGTATTCATCCATAGTCAACAATCTTTCGTCATGATGCATTATATATATAATTAAAAACAAAATAATTGGAGTAATCATACGAATGTAATTATTATACGCTCACTTGTATAAGTTCAAAACTTGTTTGTTCTAAAGACGATTTAACCACTTAAAATGCCACAATTACCTATCTACAGTCGATAATTACTCTAAGAAATCGTTGAAAAGAAACTACATATTGGCATTGGATTAGCTCACACAGTAGTAGTTTTACGCGGGTAATTGCAGAATTGTGTAAGATCTCCTTTAAAGACTGTGGAATATAACGCACAATTTATTATGCAAGAACTCTTTTTCTTCTATGTAATCCCGTACTGGCGTAAATTTTAGATTGTGCGCTATTTACTTGATACCTATAGTCGATCTGTGATAGTTGCGATCTCGTATTGAAATCGAAATTAACGCAATAAAAATCGTTGTTGTATTATTTACAAGTCGTTCTTACGAAACTAAAGTTTATCGGTTTAAAGTATGATAATTTCTTCTTGTTTGTTATTTATTACAACGCTCTGTGTCAATAAACTTAGATAATACAGTTATTTATCCTCTGGACCTACTCAAACGGTTTGATAGCGGATTAACATCAGTAATAACGTGAAGATGGTTGAAATGTTTAAGAACAAATTGTTCCCCCTCGTGTTGTTTTTAATGTGTGCAGAAGGTAAGTATATAATCAATTCTTTTAAAGCTATTTTTCTTTTATTTGCACGTTCATTAATTATTTTTTTTTATAATTCTTACTTCTTTTATTTTGTACCCTTGGTAGATTATTTCTCAATTAGTTTTCTGGATGCATTGGCTTGGTTAAAAATAAAAAAAAAAACTTCTGTAAATTAATGTATGTTTTTCCTGAGACATATTAACATTTTTCTTAGTAATATTACAATGTTAAAGATTCTTTTTAAGAAAAAAAAATTCCATTAATATTCACGTAAAATATTTTTTTACATTTACTCCAAATGAATAAGGAAAATTGCCCAAAAAAGTAATTTTTACCAAGAAAAATTACCTATTTTTTTAGTGTGTGTAATGTACACTGGCAGACTTATTTAATGTCGTCGTCTACAGTGCATTGACTATCAAAACTACTTACCATTTGCACAGGTGCGCCTTCGGCTGGCGTCGGCTGTTCCAGGTAAATGATTTATTAGGATATGCAGTTGTAAAACGCTTCGCAGTTATGCAAATCAGGTAGATTTAAGATTATTTAATATCTAAAGCAAACCTTTAATATTGTGGTTTGAACACAATTTGTGTGTTGAAATGCATTAGAAAATAAGAGAGTAACACTTCATTTTAAAGCTTTAAATCTTGACCATGTATATATAATATTTGATTTCCTTTTTCTTGGTTTTTAGGTCTTTAATATTAAAACATGAATGAATACGACGACGACGTTTCGCTTTATTAAAAAGCTTTTTCAAGTAGATATATAAATAAATGTAGAAATTGGTAAATTGTAAATAAAAGGTTTGTTGTTAATAAATGACAAATTGTTGTGGTTTACTATGATTTTGAATATATTATTATGTTTTATTTAAAGATTGCATTTTAAAAATAGGCTGGTTTTGATTATTTGTTTTTTAAATTTGTTAAATTAAATAGTTCTTTACAAATTTTATTTAGTTATAAAATTAAATTATATAATTTTTGTGAAATCTGATATCGGTTTTATTATTGACTGCATTCCTGGCATTCAAAGAAATTTATAGACAACATTAAATTAAAACCAAATTTTAAAATGATATCCTTAGATTGTAAGTATCGCTATACACAAATACACCATTAGACCTAGCAAAACAAATCATACAAAAAATGGCAATAATTGAAAAATTTACAAACACACCTATACACAGAATTCATTATGCAGTAGAATTAACACTAACACAAACATATTTCCAATACAAAAATAATTTTTAAACAAATTTTTGGATGTGCAATGGGTTCACCAATTTCTAGTATCATTGCACAAATTGTTTTAGAATATATAGAAGAAAAATTTTAAATAAAATAAATTTCGAAATAATTTTTTTTTTTTTCAAAAGATATGTAGATGATTGCATAACCGCGTTAGAAGAAAAAAATATACCAGTTTTACTTGAAAATTTTAATTCCTTTCATCCAAGATTAAAATTTACAATTGAAATCGAAGAAAACAATAGCATTACCTTTTTAGACCTCAAACTCATCAACAATGATAACAAAATTTTAACTCAATGGTATACTAAACCAACATGGTCTGGACGTTATCTAAATTTTAAGTCTTCACAACCTTTATCTCAAAAAGTTAGTGTTATCATAAGTTTAGCTGACAGAGCAATAAAATTAACAAATCCAGTTTTTCGATCAGATACTATTAACAAAGCAAAAAATATTCTAGAACAAAATAATTATCCAAATTCTCTTATAAACAAAATATTCAAACAAAGAATTTTTCTTTTTTATAATAAATCAACAAAAAATATAAATAATACTCAAACAATTACAAAATTGCCTATCAAAACACAAACAAACTACAAAACCAAATCTATTCAAAATTAAAATCAAAAATTGAAAAAAGTAAAACATCACACATAGTTTATAAAATAGACTGTCAAAATTGTAATGGTGTATATATAGGTGAAACCATGCAATATTTGGAAAATAGAATAAAAGGACACAAATACAATAAAAATCTTACAGCTTTAAAAAACATGAAATAACTCAAAATCACACCTTTGATTTCAACAACGTAACAATTTTAAACAAAGAACAAAATTTAAAAACACGTAATATACTTGAAATAATTCAAATTTATAAACATAAAAATGCAGTCAATGATAAAACCGATATACAATATTTCACAAAATTATATAATTTAATTTTATAACTAAATAAAATATTTGTAAAGAACTATTTAATTACAAATTTTAAAAACAAATAATCAAAACAGCCTATTTTTAATATGCAATCTTTAAATAAGACATAATAATATATTCAAAATCAAAGTAAACACAACAATTTTGTCATTTATTAAACAAAAACTTTTTATTTACAATTTACAATTTCTACATTTATTTATATATCTACTTGAAAAAGCTTTTTAATAAAGCGAAACGTCGTCGTCGTATTCATTCATGTTTTAATATTAAAGACCTAAAAACCAATAAAAAGGAAAAAATATTATTATTATAATTACACACATATAAGAAATGCCGTAAAATTCCTGTTCGTAAGAAAATCACACATGTCCTGCAGATCATCCATTTTGTTAAATAATGCTATTTACAGGGCAATTGTATTAAGGGAAAGTTTTAATAAACTACATAAATCATTATCACATTACTAAAAATAAAACTTTTCTTTGAAATATCAATAGCCAAATTACAAATTCATTAATTCTTTATATGCATTTCAATCTGCGGCAATTATAAAATTCGGCCGCTTACGACAATTAGTATACATCCTCTGTGTAATCTAGCGAGTCAAATTTTGCTGAATAACGAGCTCATATACCTTCAAGCATACATTTTTAAAAACTTTTTTTTTTAATATTTATATGATGAATGAATTTACATGATGAACAAAACTACATACTCCTATTATTCCTAATTAGAAGGATATACCTGCAACACAAAATTATTAATAAAATAGATATATAAATATGTAAAAAATACATAAATATGCAAAAAACATTCATATAGACTCATGTTATTATTTTTACAAAAATAAAAAATATTTGAATGAATCCATTCTTAAATTTATAAAATTTTAAAATGTATTTATATATAATTATATTTCTTCTAATATTCTTAATAATTTGGTGTTTGCGTTGATTTATGTATTTGTTTATATTATACACTTAATCGCAAAATTAACGCACCACTTATATATTTCGATTTATTATAATTACAGTCAAAATTATCATACATTTTGAAAAACACATTAAGAATAGAATACACAAACAGAATTATTTCGATAATAACAATAAGTTTGACTTAAATGAATTGTAGGAAATAAACAAAAACTGAAAATATGACTTCTTTAACAAAATCATGTAAAATGATCATTATTATTACGAACACAAAGATAACTTCTTTGAACCGTATTTAGGTATCAGTAACTAGTGTTACCACCTCTGGCTGTTATTGTAGCCTGACATCGTCGTGGCATACTTTCAATTAGAGATCTGATGGTTTCTTGAGGGATATCGTCCCATACGCGAATAAGACTTTGTCGCAGCTCGTCTAAGCTGTTAGGTTGTGGATGCTGACTTCTAATCCTCCGTCCCATTATGTCCCAAAGATGCTCGATTGGGTTCAGGTCTGGACTACAGGCTGGCCACTCGAGGATATGAATATTAACGTAATTTAAATATTCAGTAACAATATGTGCCGCATGTGGCCTCGCATTATCCTGCATAAGAATGAACCCATCGCCAATGTAAGGTGCAAAAGGTATCACAAAAGGTTCTAAAATGTCTGTTATGTATCGTTCAGAATTCAGACGTCCACCATCAACGATAAAAAGTTCCGTGCGAGCTTTAAAGATATTCCACCCCATACCATTACTGAACCGCCTCCGTATAATGTGGTTTCTCGAATGTTACATGCGGAATATCTTTCATTTGGCCTTCTGTACACTCTTGGACGACGATCAGAACTTACAAGGCAAAACCGTGACTCATCCGTAAATAACACCTGCTCCCAATGATGGATTTCCCAATCCACATGCCTTCTTGGAAAAGCCAATCTGTTTCTTCGGTGGTTTGCAGATAAGGACCAGTAGCTGCTGCCCGAGGTCGTAAATTTCGAGTACGAAGTCTTCTTCTTATGGTATCTTGACTAACAGCAGTGCCATGAACCGCGCTTAGTTGTATTTGGAGGCTTCGTGCAGTAGTGAATCGTTCCCTAAGTGCTCGAAGCATCAAAAATCGATCCTCCACCGCATTTGTAGCTCGTGGCCTGCCTTGGCCACGTCGTCTAGCGTAATCGTTGGTCTCTACAAATCTGTGCAGAACCCTACCGACCGTTGTATGAGCCACGCCAAATCTTCTACCAAGTTCGCGATTTGTTAGTCCTTCATTGGACAAAGTTACAATTTGAACACATTCATCACGATTTAAATTTCGTCTAGCACGTTCCATCGCAAACATATGTATTCCACGAATGACAGTTATCTTATCAATTGGTAAAACAATTAAAAAACAATCCTACTTATTTTACTTATTTTAGAAGTGAGGCTTATTTACTTGAAAAACAAGCCCCTCATGAAAAGCTGCTATGATTTCAAAATTAAATAAAGAATACAGACAAAAACCTAACAAAAGGCGTAATAATGAACAAATTATTATAACTAATATTAATGAATCGGAAAATATATAATATTTCTTGAAATAAAACCAAAAGTCAGAGTGGTGCGTTAATTTTGCGGTTAAGTGTGTAAATATATAAAAAAATACATAAAGCTGCAAAAAAATTAAAACAAAAATAAAATAAAATATTAAAAAAAAAAATTTAAAAATTTATTGCTCAACTAAACATTATCATGCAGATGTGTGAGCTCATCATTCAAAAACACTAAGCATTGTTGGATTACATAGGGGATTAATTGTAATTATCGTAAAGGGCCGAGTTTTATAATTGTTTGTAAATTGCAAATGCAAATTTAGGCAATATTCATAATAGTAATGAATTTATAATTTGGGTATTAAAATTTTAAAAACAAAACATTATTCTCAGTAATGTGATAATTGATGTACTTTATTAAAATTGTTGTTTATTACAATTAAGGCGTATATACCTTCATTTAACAAAATCGCTTTAAAAAGATTATTGTATGGTATGCATAAATAATTACAAGTGCAATTCAAGAAATATGGAAGGGTGGGAATATTCTGTGATATAAAAGCAGCTAGTAATAGTTGCAATATTATTTTGTTTATTAGATTTTATGTTGTTTATATTTAGAATTACCATATTTACTTAAATAAATAATATTACTTGGCCAAATATAGTTTTTATTTTCTTATGAATAGCAATTTTACAACGTTACACGTAGGTGGATCCTGCAATAATAAATGCTAATAATTAAATATTATTGAAATCTTCATTTAAAAACATAGTTATTAATAAACGCTTAGAATAGCTAGTATTTATTGAAGCTATAGTTTTATGAAGTCTTCATCGATGGTTTGTTATTCTTACGTTTTTAAAACAATTAATACAGGATTTACTATGAATACCAAAAGTTTATTCATTTCTATGTTTAAAGATTTAAGATTCAATTGGATCCAAGTTATGAAAGAGATATTTCAATTTAAAACACGTTCAAACCTCGGCATACAACGTTTACTTGTGATATCAAATAATCCAATTTTTCTACCTGATTTGAATAATTGCGGAGGGTTTTACAACTGTATATCCCAATAAATCATTTACCTGGAACGCGCACTTGTCCAAATGGTGAGTAGTTTTGATAGTCAGCGCGGTGACTATCAAAACGACGACATTAAATAAGTCGGCCAGTGTACATTCTACAAACTGAACTATAGCAAATAATACTGTGTGTGATTTCTAGTATCATTAGCGGCTGATGAACCTTTAGTGGAAACCTCGCATGGTTGGTTACGAGGAACGCTGCAGAAGTCTTACAACGGAAGAACTTTTTTCTTCATTTGAAGGTGTTCCTTATGCACAACCGCCAATAGGTCCTCTGCGATTTGAAGTAAAATCTATTTTTCGTTATAATATGACGATATTTCCTAACTTAAACAATGTTTTACAGCCTCCACAGCCAGCAGAAAATTGGACCGGGATTTGGGTGGCCAATATGAAAACTATATGCATCCAATGCTACACTGGTCCGCATTTAGGATCATCTGGTAAGTATTCATTGGTTATAATCAATCAATGATATGTTAATAACTAAATCTCTGTTTATTAAAGCTAATTTTTAGGGCACGAAGATTGCCTATACTTAAACATTTACATACCAAGAGCCCAACCAAAATCCTCAGATAATTTAGACGTCATTATACACATACATGGTGGAGCTTGGATGCTAGGAAGTGGAGATTTCTACGCTGGTCCAGATTACCTAATGGATGAAGATGTGATTTTCATAACTTTGAATTATAGATTAGGAGCTTTCGGTAAACGCGAGCAATGTATGAATGAATCCCTTTTTATCGCAGAATTTTAAGGTTTCCTAAGCACAGAGGACCTAGTGCAACCAGGCAATAACGGAATGAAAGATCAAGTGGAAGCTTTGAGATGGATAAAAGAAAATATCAGATATTTCGGTGGAAATCCCAATTCTATCACCCTAACAGGAATGTCAGCAGGTGGAGCAAGCGTCCACTATCATTTCCTCTCACCTCTTTCGAAGGGACTCTTCCACAAGGGTATTTCTCAAAGCGGTACTGCGTTAAACCCCTGGGCAATGCAAGAGGCTGATTGGATAAGGCTAGACGCCTATCGGTTTTGATGGGATGCCCTGTAGAGAATTCGAGACAGATGATTGATTGCTTGAAGTCGAGGAATGCGTATCAAATCATCGAAGTCACAAAGGAATTCATGGTTCACGATGGGCATCCTTTCTCGCCTTTTGGACCGGTCGTCGAGATACCCCATGAAGGAGCTTTCATACAGGAGCATCCTTACGAAATGCTACTTAAAGGGAAGGTGGCTGATCTCCCTTGGATTACTTCAGTAACGGAAAGAGAAGGGATATATCCAGCTGCATGTAACACTATTGTAAATATTCAATTTCCATCGTAAAAATATCTATGCGTTCCAGTTTTCGGCAGAATAATGGAGATGGTCGACAAAGATTTCGATAAAATAGCCCCCGTGGTACTGGATTATAATTACACAATCCCAGAATCAGAAAGGGATGCCTTAACACAACTAATCCGACAATACTACTTTAAAGAATCCGCCAATTTACAAGACTTCATAACAGTAAATCTTATTAAATCGATTAAAGAAGAAAAAGAAATATTAAATTTGATTTTAGATGTGCGGAGATAGGCATTTCAAAACAGACGCCAATATTGCGGCTAAATTACAGGTAAAACACAACAAATCCCCAATCTACTTTAACATATTCGGATACAGAGGGCAGCACAGTTTTTCTGAGATATTTTATGGGGCCGAAGATGATATAGGTAACATTTCATTATTATTTCACTTCACTTTTCAGTTAATTCTAATGATCATTATTTTAAAATTTGTATACGTAGGAACTAGCCATGCAGATGATGTTTTATATTATTTAAAAACATTTTTGGCGGACGAAAAGTTAACAAAAACCGATGAAGATATGAAATCTATTTACCTGCAATTAATAACAAGTTTTGCGAGAACTAGGTAATGCAAATAATCGTGTAAAAAAATTAAATTCGTATTGCTGCAATAACACAGATTATTTAGTTTTCCTAACGTTTATTTATAACACAACAAATGGCGACCTAACATTTAACACTATTAGTTAATTATACTTCCCTGCTAACTTAAGTATTGCATCACATTAATCATTTTTTTTTAACAATTCTAACCTTATTGTAATGAAATAAGTATTTACCTTACTCAGCTTGCCAATCCAGACATCTCGTGATGAATCGGTAAATTTAGATTATAAAACCACTATTTTTAACACAGACAAAGCTAAGTTTTTCTTACTTGATCCTATAACGTCTTGTTTGTATCTCAAGTACAAACACCACTTCCATAAACATTTCTTTTAAACCCCCGTTTTATGCATTGCTATAATTTTATAGGTACTAAACTAGAACTAACAAAAATTCTTCTACTAAACGTATAATAGTCTATATTTTTTTGTTATTTTAAACATTTTAATACCTCTACGTTGAAATTACTCAAAATAGTAGCACGAAATATGAATTTTCAACTCATCATACACATATCATAAGTATCACGGTCATGGTATCCATATTCATACTTTTTTTTCGATATGTTACTGGTATAATTTCTGGGTATAAAACATTTACTAACCAAACTACTACTAAAGGATAAAATGTATTTTTTCATGATTAATATGATTTTTATTTATTTAGCTTACCGAAAATAAATGGAATTACATGGACACCCTTAAAAGACGACAACAATTTAAATGTGTTATACATAACAAACCCATACGCAATCGAAATGAAAACTGTGGAAGATTTAGGATCGCGCAGTTTTTGGACACAATTACCGTTGAAAGAGAATGGTAATTTAGTAGTAAATGTAATTACTAGGAATGAATTATAAGTAGGTAGCGTATTTTTTATAGAAAGATTTGGGATTTATATAAATACATAAACATATATATGTGGCTTCTTACCTTAATTTCCTTTTAACTTTTAAAACGGACACAAACATTACGTTTTTAAATAAATAAAAATATTTGAACGAATTCCATAGCAACAGATAAATGAATACTAGTTGTATGTAGTGTAGGCAACCTAACTTACTTGAAAGTGTCTAAGCGAATCTAACTCAAAGTGATGTCAGATAATATTTTGAAAGAAACTGCTTATGGTTATATTTAAATTAAAGCAAATATTTTTATTTTATTAAATTAAATTTAAATTACTAATAAACAAATAAGAAATACAAGGCAGGCATAATTATGATTAAATTAGATATTATGTTTATATCAAGTTGCCTACAATTATTGCGTATGAGAGAGTAAAAGTGATTCCAATCCTTTGTTTACACACGCATACAAATTTGTCAATAAACCAAAGGGCAATAAGATGCAACACCATTGAAATGCGAGCCGTTACGTTGCCAACTTGGCATCTTCACTAATTATCCGAGATTCGTTTTGCCGTTGTTGCACCTGCGTCTGTCAAACGCGCCCGCATAAAAAAAAATGAGCAAAAGTGAAAGAGTTATTTTAAATCAAGACGATCAAAGGACGGCCCGTAATTCGATTTTACGCGACTGACATTCGACTTTACCACCGGCTACGGGTCCTCTGCGGGCCCGCGAATTGAATTCTACAACCGTTTACCTCGATTTCGCGTACCTTCAGCTCGTATTTATAAATATAAAGGTGTGCGTGAGTGTTGTGTTGTGCGATGATTGCGTTTTCCTCCTGTTACGTGCTGCAGTGGTGAACACGTGCGTGAGAATGGGACAAATCACTAGCGGCATACCAGGTAAGTGGAGAAAAAAACTGCCCCTCTTACCCCTAGTGTTTGTAGAATTCGGGTTTGGTAGTTTGAGGTTATAATCTAGTACTGTGGTATTGTGTTATTGCAGTTACTAAGGTAACGATTTTGTTTTTAATATACCTAGATAAGCAATATTATATGTGCATCTACATATATAATAAGCATTTTTATGTGGGTATTTATTTTTTTTAAATATGTTTAGTCTGAATATTAGTGTATTATGTCTGGGTGTGTTAAAGGTCGTATTGCTTATCAAAAAAACACTATGCAATTTATGTAATATAATGTGTTTATTAATCTCTCTTATTTCGCAGAAGTATTTTAAAATTTCCCATACCTACATGTATATATATGTTAATTTATAAAGCCCACAACGCGACGAGGCCTATTATTTATAAGTCAATGTTGTTCACGACTCACAACAGACGTTTATTAATGTTGTTGCCGGAATAAAATTACTCTGCCGGTCTGTCACGTAAAACCGTATTTTTTTCTTGTTCTTCTGTGCTCTCCTCTTACACTTCTTTGACCTTTGACGCCAATCGAGTTAAAGTGGATAATTGGACCGGCAATTGTTGAAATTTACCACTCGGTAAGACGATGATGATGAGTTGAGACTTGGTAAAATGGATGATTTTTTTTTTATTCCCGTTGTACCTACTTATATTCAAGTTCGGTAACGGTATTTTCTTCTTGGAGACTTGAAACAATGGGCTCTAAAAATAACAAAGGAAAGTTCCGTGAATGTAGTTTATTCGATTCATTCATTAATCACTAAAATGTCAGAGATTTTTAATGGAAAAAATTGAACTTTTACATTTAATATTTCCTCACTCAAATAATTGCACCTACGTTTAGAGGTGTTAAAAATGATTTCCCATCGTGCAAGTTATGAATTATGCAACACTGTAAGATAGGTACTTGCACAAGTTCTCACGATCCTTCTAGTCCTATTAAAGAGTTATTAAAAGCGTTTAACTTAACCTGATAGTGAATCGGGAGTTACAGTTAATAGTAGTTCTCAGTCACCTACAAGTTTCCATTTACATACATATCTAATGCATACTGCAAAATATTCTTATAGTTGCACTTTCTGCAATCCTAATTATTGAAAACGAGCCTCCAATGCAGCCGAGGCGTATTATATTAAACGGTTATTTTTTTGGCGTCGTTCTAAAGATATTTAATGGAATGTATCGTTAGAAAGCGACTCTAATTGATCACTAATCGAATTGTAATTATAATTTACGGCTAATTAAATTGGATTAAATACACGAGATCTAAATAGTGTAAATATTATTTATCAGAGAAATTGGTATGTAGCAAAAGAGATATAAATGTAATAATGATACAACAAATGACACTGATATATTTGGTGATTATTAAAGGCAAAGATCTTACGAATATATACAAGATCTTGTTTTAGTGTGGCGCTAAATTAATACCTAAAATGTTTGGCAATCAAAAACCAACGATCTAAACATGTCTTCCGCTCCAGACCGCTTGTGATTTTTCGTTAGGAATAAATTTAGGTTGACTTAAGCAACACCACTTTAAAAAAGAAAAACACGCCCCATGTTACTCAGCGTGAACGTTTAACGATGTACAAATCACGAAAGAAATAATTTTAGCTTGGCAAATTTAAATTTAGATCAATTTTCGAAATGCTCCTGTCCTATTTATATTCAAAAAAAAAATTAACACAGGAGCGAACAGAATAATTATTCTTATGATATCGTCGGCTTCATACGGTATTCCAAGCCAGCCAATTTCGTTGTCTCTTGTGTGCGGTGTTTTCGTTAATTTGGTTCAAATATCGATTTTGTCTGGCTCGAAGGATATTTGTATAGTAACAATAGATAAAACGTGTATAGCAACAGCCAACGCTCGGATGTTGATCTGTAGCGAGTTCTAATTTAGGTTTAAAATATGATACCTACTCTTAAAAAATCGTGCAGATAATATTGCCGTTAAAAATTGTAGGGCTTGTGTGAATCCTATGGCTAATAACATTTCGGTAAGAAAGAATAATATACCATGTGATTCAAAATGTTTGTCGTAAGAAAAAAACAGTTTTCCGGAAAAAATTATCTATACTTATTACCAATTTAATGAGCGAAGTTAGCTACATACAAATTTCATACATTAAATGAATTTTCTTGACATTTAGCGACATTGGCGTGCGTGTTGTAGTATCTTTCGATTATTTATCTTATAATTTTTTTCAAATCGTTTATATTTACATCTAATATCACCAACAATAGTATTTTTAAATACTGTAAGAAAATAAGGGAATTTATCTGTGGTAATAGCTCAACAAACAGGTAAAAAATCAATATTAAGATTAAGTGAAATACTTTATATTTTATAATTTTATAGGCTTATCATACACTTCAGCGCAATGAGCTGTCTAAAGAAAGTTACATTTTCATCCCTATAAAGTTTCTACGGTACAGGAATTATTACCATTAGATCACGATAGGCGATTGGAATATTGTCATTGGTTTAATAACAATTTAAGGGGCGATGCTTGCTAAACAAATCATTTTTCTCGGATGAAGCCTGGTTTTATCTAACAAGCTATATCAATTCACAAAACTATCGTATCTGGTCTGCAGAAAATCCACATGAATTTCGAGAAACGCAATTGCATCCCGTAAAAGTTGGAGTTTGGTTAGCTATGTCCAGCCAACGAATAATAGGGCCAATTTTCTTCGAGGAAACTGTAACAGACCAACGTTACCAACAGATGTTGGAATTGTTTATTCCAGAGTTACAAGAAAATGAGCTTGAAGCAGGTTATTTTCAGCACGATAATGCTCCAGCATATACTGCTCGACAAACCTGCCAATATCTTCAACAGTTTTTTGCTGACAGGGTCGTTAGAGCACAAAGATGGTCACCAAGATCGCCTAATCTAACCCCATTAGATTACTTCATGTTCGGCTATCTAAAAAATAGGATCTATAGAAACCGCATGCATACCATAGAAAAACTGAGAGATGCAGTTTTGTCACTTAATAATTATACTAATTGTATGTTATAATTTAAAGTAATAAATAAATTTAGTTAAACACCAGTTAGTACTGAATTGTAAAATCATAATTTAGTAAAGTTAAATTAATTACATTTAATTTTTACAAGCAGAAACACCAATCCATAGTCGTTTATATAATGCGAGTTCAAATATAGGTTACGTTTCCCTTATTTATGACAGATCCGTTTACTTTCTTGTGTTCCAACACTGACTTAGTTTAAACCTTCATTACAAACACGCGGCATATACCTACACCCTGTTACTATCTATAGGAGCGGAATTGACAATCATTTTGAATCTCTGTGTACAATAATGTTTTTATTAAGGTATGGCATTCGTAATACCAACTGTTGCACAGTGATGTCACTCAGATAATTTTATTTAAATAAGTTCTGCTTAGCTTCCCAAGATTTTGATTAATTACATACGGCAAAGAATAAAAAAGTTTTATCTTATCTTATTATTTGTGTTTTAATACACTATTTTTTATAACTGGATTACCTAAACAAATGCAAATTGTTTACCCCTGAGAAAACTGTCAATAATTGATTCACAAAGTATTACATTGTATTGTCTCATACAGCATTGCAGATGTAGTTATGTAGCCTTTATCTGCTTTATAAAACAAATATACGCCTTTGCAGACATACACACGTCAGCATCACGTTATGAATATAGGCGAATTTGTAAGCAGATAAAACCGTACATGCGATTAAAAAAAAAAACATTAGCCATACAATGTTTAATGTTACCGTTGATATTCCTCTTAAATTCTTGGAACCCCTTTATAGCTCTCACCTGCACTTCTATGCGAGAGAATTACAACACGATATACAAAATACGAAGACCAATGAACTCGACAGCATAAATGCAAAGTACCCGAAATAGACAAGCGTCTCGCAATATTCATAGACATCAAAAGGATTCGTCAGTTAATAATAGGCGAGTTTCGTAATTTTATGATTTAAAATGGCAATTTTCGCGTGACGATTCGTAAGTGGCGTTGCACTATAAAGTTATAGTTGTGCAAAAAAAAAATCATTAAAACTTTTGGTGGAAGTGCATGCGCCTAAACAAACATGTTGACTTAAAAAAAACCGAAAAGAAATAACGGATATACGGAAGATTTAAACAATTTTCGATGCATGTGAGATTGTTATTATTAAGTTGGCAGTAATATCGCGCGTGTTATGGAGTGTAAACATGGCATTAGTTAAGTTTTGAAATGATTTTATGCTTAATCGAGTGAAGTTACCGCAGAATGTTAGTTTTTAGATGTGATTAAAGCGAGATTTTATCATAAAAGTATTTTTTTAAGTTGTGGTAATCGTTACACGGAGATATTTAAGGAAAACCATCAAACATCACACAATCGAAGAACTTCATAATGCTATTAGAGATTTTTGTGCCGACATTAACGCACGACTTTTCGTAAATGGCTTTGAGAACATGAAGTCTAGAAATTCGACTGTGTCTTCAATATAATGGACGAGATATTCAGCGTCATCTATTTAGTACTATTATTTTTAACTTATAAATATTTTTACACATATTTCGGTGACATTCAAACTGTCAAAATGTGCAGTGCTTGCATGCACTGTGGCCAACGATTAAAAGAAAAGCATAGCCTACTCTAATCAGGGAAGTATTTGAAAGCATGGTACTTTGCCTAGTATTTGTAACCGGTGTGAACTTGGCAAGCAACTTTATTAAAAAAAAATAAACGTAGTACGGTTCGATTGTACTTCGTTTGTACCCGTTTGTACCACCTTCAGTTTTCGTCTATGTTAAAATAGAAAGGGTTAAAAAAAAATCAGCAAGCAAGTACAAGTTATTCAAAAACGGACACCGTCATTCGAAAGAGCATAGTTTGTACCCGTTTGTACCTCCATTTAAATCGTTTGTACTTCAACCATACCGGAAGTAGTGACAATTCAAAATATGTCAAAGAGAGAAATTTGGGTATTTTTTAAGATATCAAAAAACGGCCGAGGCTATTCGAAAGAGCATCGTTTGTATCCGTTTGTACCTCTTTTTACATCATTTGTATTTCAACCAAACCGGAAGTAGGGACAATTCAAAATATGTCAAAGAGAGAAATTTGGGTATTTTTTAAGATATCAAAAAACGGCAAGGCTATTCGAAAGAGCATCGTTTGTACCCATTTGTACCTCTTGTTACATCGTTTGTACTTCAACCAAACGGGAAGCATTTGAAGATATGAGAGAGAAATTTCTCTAATCTTTGAGATATCGCCCAACGGGCAATGCCATTCGATTCAATGCGTTGAATATGCCGCTACACGACTCAATTGAATATTTTTCTATGTAATCTCCCTAGCAGAGGTCTATAATAATTAGATAATAAGAAAAGTATAATTGGTGTTAAATGCATACATTTACAACCGGTATCTGCAACCAAAGATATAGAAATATATAATAAGAGATGGTTTAAAAACAACATACATATTTAAGAATATGCTTAAAGGTCTCACAAAGTAAAAATTAAATACGTAGTTAATTAATAAATAATGGTCACATTACTAGGTTGTCTGACCTAATTTGGCAAAATGCAGAATATCTGTATTTATATGTTTTCTAAAATAGAGGATGGGAACCTTGGTCAATTAAGACAAAAAAGTAACATAAATATTGAAAAGAACTACTTCCGGCTTCGCTGAAGTACAAAAAAGGTGCAAACAGTTGCAAACGCTATTCCATAGAATAGCGTTAGCTACTATGTGATATCTCAAAAATTAGCAACATTTCTCTGTCCGACATATTTTCAAATGTGTCTACTCCGGTTCCCTTTGAGGTACGAACGATTTAAAAGAAGGTACGAACGAGTACAAACGATGCTTTTTAGAAAAGCCTTGGCCGCTTTTTGATATCTTAAAAAATACCCAAATTTCTCTCTTTGACATATTTTGAATTGTCACTACTTCCGGTTTGGTTGAAGTACAAACGATGAAAAAAGAGGTACAAACGGGTACAAACGATGCTCTTTTGAATAGCGCTGGCCGTTTTTCGATATCTCAAAAATGAGCGAAATTTCTCTCGCCAACTTACTTATTTTCAAATGTTTCTACTTCCGGTTTGATGGAAGTACAAACTATTTAAATGGAGGTACAAACGGGTACAAACGATGTTCTTTCGATTGACGTTGTCCGTTTTTGAATAACTTGTACTTGCTTGCTGAATTTTTTTTTTAACCCTTTCTATTTTTTTAACCTTTGAGGTACAAACGAAACTGAAGGTGGTACAAACGGGTACAAACGAAGTACAATCGAACCGTACTACGTTTATTTTTTTTTTTTTAATAAAGTTGCTTGCCATGTTCACACCGGTGTATTTGTAATATGTAAATGTAAGATAATATCTATGTAATGTTAGTCTATCATGTGTTATGTGCTATTTCGTCGCTTGCCACTCAAACAGGTTTAACTTTGACTGATGTTATAGAAGCTGCATTGCCTGCTAGAAAGAAAAAATAGATTTTACGTCACGGTATTGTACTTTTCATCCTAATTTATTAAAATTGAATGTACATTTGTGCTTTGTTTCAAGGAAAAACACTTAGTTTACTAGTTTTCCATTCCAATTTTGCATATTATGCTGTATTTGTATTTATAATTAGATATGTATCGTATATATTGTTTTTTTGTCTGTTTTTTTGTGACGTTTAAAAGAATGTTTATTTTTAGTTCAGATATTCATGCTTATATGATCATCTAACTTTTCAAGGTTGAAAAATATTACCTTGTTATATGTAAAAACATCCATAATTAGTTTTTTTTTTACAGTTTTCCGATGAAATAAAACTAGAATATAACTTTACTTTATCATTCCAAAGTTCAAACTTAATTTAATTCCACGTTCTTTCGAAAAGGCCGTGATGGGGTTAATTCTATTTGCCCCATCGCGCGCAGGAAATGGCTTAATTTCATTTAATGTAAGTTTGTCATAATTACATCGAGACAATACGAAGTGGAGAAGAATTTAATGAGGGAAAATCAAGACTTAACGTGAAGCGATGCAGTCAGCAGGTCAGAGGTTGGTTCTCCGGAAATGCAACCGTAATTTTTAATTTGACAATCGTGGGTGGATTATCAAATTTATTAAAACGTCGTCCCTTAGTAAATATGTAATTGTTAATTTAACGTATGAAGAAGTTTTGTATTCTTAATATTGTATTTTACTGTCATAAATGGTAAAATAAGGCTTTTCGATTCAATACAGGAATTTCATTTGCGTAAGAGTTAAAAATTTAGTATAAGATAGAGGGCGCTGTTTAAAAAAAAAATCCGGTTATCTTGGGCTAAATTAAGCAAATGTTTAGGACTACAGCTGTCAGCTGTATATAATTATATCGATTTTAGTTTCACTATTGTGTCAAACTAAGTATGTATGTATGCATGGTATTTAAAATATGAATATCTAAAAAAAATGTATACATATACAAACTTAACTATACTTAACTGAAACCTTGCAGCAGACCCATTTTTTACAGGAACGTAAATAACACCGTTGTTATTACAGATGGATAATTGGATATATACCTCCATAGATAATATAGATGGCTTTCTTCTGTACAAAACTTCAGTAATTTAAACGATCTTAGTGAAGACAGGTACAAATACAGCGCTGGCGCGGATGGAAGATAAACTAACTAAAACGCGCGTAATTTGAACCGCTGATCTACAGTTGATATTATCAATACTACAGTTAAATACTGTAACAACTAAAAAATTACAGATTTCGAATTGCGTAAAATCTAAATACATATTATTTAAAATCAATAAGTGTATGCAATTCATCTGTAATTTTTTAGAGTTGTTGCAGTATTTAATTGCAGTATTGATACATAATATAATATATATATATATAACTTATGTCGACATTTGAGCTATTAATGAGTTAATTGCTTAGTGGTGTGAATTCCGAGATTATTAAGAACAATTTTAAATTTAATAATAATAACAATAATAATAATAATAATAGAACTTTATTTTCAACATTACATGATATGAAAACTAGTCAACACAAGAGAAAATAGCAAACATTGTAAAAGACAATAGGGAAAGAAAAACATACATAAAATACAACTGTCGACATACAGTCTTGCATTAATTATTACATAGCATTTAAAATTACACCTGTAACTATAATAATTAAAGAATCGAACAGAAAAATAATTTAATATGGGATCTTAATACTTCTTGCTGGTTATGACAACAAATATAACTATATTAAAAAAAAACAATTCTCATGTTAAAATTACCTGCAAGTAATTTATAATGATCCAATTTCATAAAAGAATTTTCCTGCATGGGCGCTATTGTAAAACCTAAAAATTTTAAGTTATATTGCCTCTTTCCTCCTGATAGAAGTGCTCTTCACTCACCTGGCAAATTTACAGTTGGTAAACTACGTTCCTTTAAGCCAAACTTGCTAAAATATTTTGGGTCGATTTTACAAACTTCATGGAAATGCAAATGGCAAACTCAATATTTCTTGTGAACTTCTTGAGGTGGTAATATCTTTAATTTAGCATTGCCAATCCTCTTAATTCATTCATTATATACCTTGAAATTGCAACATATGGAAAAAAATATATCCAACTGAGAAAGTAGAAAGAAAACTCACCAATTCATCGGTATATGAAAATCGATGAAGTTTTTCTTCTTTGGATGTATTCCTACATCCAGAAACACAACACTGTAGAACCATTTTCTATAATCAATTTTTAATTCTGTAATTAATGCATCACTTTGGTAGCAAAAAGTATGTATTAGGAAAAATAATAAATCTTCCAAAATCGTATAATGCACTTCCACAGATTCTACACCTAAAATTTATGATTCATTTGTATAGTTTAAGAATACCCCTCAATTATATTCATTCACTTACAAAAACTTCAAAATACAATAATTGTTAAAAAAAAAAAAGCAAACTGCTGTTTTTCTGCTGTAAAATATCACAATAAACATAACCACAACCGTTAAAATAACAAAAGAATACAAAATGGCAATTGGCAAAGGCTAATGACGCATACTAGGCAGACGCGCCCTCTAACATATCCTGTAATAAATGTAAATATGCATATTTAAAAAAGTTTGAAATTTCGCGGTAGCGATTTGGCGGCATTTACAGCAACGCTTTGCGGGTGGAAGATACACTACTACAATATTTGACCTTGGGTATTAAGATGGATCCCCCTGTATACCTCCTTATGTTGTATCATTTACGTTATCAATACAGTAAGTTACAGATGGGTTTTCTGCAAGATATTAACGTTTTACGTTATTTCAGTCTGAGATGGTATGCTGTAACCAATAAGTGTACGTTATAAAATAACATGCATGTTATTTACATTATTATTATATGGAATAAAATAACGCCATACGATCCCTTGCAGTTATGCGAATAACAAGAACGTTATAAACAAAAGTGAGGTTAAAATTTACTGAATTGTCAATGGAAACGAGTTGATTTTTGAAAATTAGTAATGATTTCAAGAATTTGCTGGCATTCGGCTTGTTAGAACAACTTTTAGCTGTTAAATACTAAATTTTGAAAGTATATTGGTTAAGGATTTAATTATTTTTACGCATACGATGGTTACCAAATGTGTCTGGAACAAAATTTTTGCGTGGCCGTAATAGAACTAGAATCTGTCGTAAGCCGAATAACTCCGAAAGTAAATAATGGACTAGTAAACATATATAATGCACTTAAGTCAAATAAGTAAGTCAAAGTATTAAGAATTCAAGCAGAAAAAGCAGTATTATTAAATAAAGATATGGAACTTCACATAAAAGTATTCGAAACATCTGTCATAAATGTAGGTATATATTTATATTATTCTACAAACCTGTTTTTAATAAACACGAAAAATAAACACACAAAAAAGTTTTTTTGTTATTCAATATTGACTATGTAGGAATACCAGCTTTTAAAAGAGAGGTAACGTATATGATAGCCTTTTTTATACCCCAAGATTATACCGTTGTTCCATTTTTACATGATTTTCATCCAAACCACTTTAATCGTTTCTCTATTCTACTTTGGATAGGTTTAAATATGTTCTTACTACCTCGCTTCTAACTCTTTCTCTCCATGTGTTGCCACAGAAGGAGATAATAAAAAAAAAACACTTCATTTATGTATTATTTTTAACCGGGTTTTACTTCACAGCACCGACTTACATTCAACATAACCTAACACACATCTTCTTTGTAACTGTTCAGGGTTTGCGCTAAAAGCAACCTTAATTTAAACATATTGAATTGGCGTTAATTAATTTATTAATCACATCCTGGACAGCGTTTTATTACAATAAATATTTCGGTTTTCGTTAGTTTCGACATTTTTATATTTTATTTATTCGCCTTCCTTGGGTAATTTGAAGTTCGACTCTGTAGATGGCGCTCGTTCGCAACGTATTATTTTTAATTTAATTTCTTTTTTGGATATTTTTGCCGTGAAATGATCAATAGCTTTGTTCGTTAGTCACTTGGTGTAGTTCAGAACACAAAATTGCGTGTTCGTTTGTGCCAGACGAATCGAGGATTCCAGTTACTGATGTTCGTTTGTAAATCTAGTGCTATTTTGAATTGTTCTGAATAGTCCAATCCTGCACTTGCTCTAGAGGAAGAGCAAGTTTGGGCAGTTTGAGGGTAATATAGGTTATGGCTATGGTTATGTTAAATTGTGAATATATGATTGTAATATTTTTAAGATTTACTTCGGGCATTATTAGTATAGCCACATAACAGGGGACGACGTGTACTACTACCATATTGTTCAAGATATAAACAACTTACAAACATAAAACAATCGATCAGCTTGAGGTTAGGATACGTACAAATACTGAATTACAACATTAAATCATGAAATGCATGTTCTTTTGTATCTATTTATTGTAGTTCTATGTCGTTCAAATTTACCACCGTAATCACGTGACTTCAATTTCAGAGTACTCTAAAGCCACTCCATTTATGACAAACGAACAAAGCTAATATTTATAAGTAATAAAGCGGAATTTCATTTTTCTTTTAATATTTTGTTATTTATGTTCGATTTTCAAGTGAATTTGTATAATGTATTTTCTGTAAAATGTCATTGTTAACGATACCTGATGCTTTTGCAATTATTCTTTCTAATAATTAGCAGAATCACGCATAAAGCTATCTCTGTTAGACGTTTCCTACCTCTATATTTTTTATCCTCTAATAACGTTTTAATTTTAACACGTCTGATAACGTAGAGAGATACAACATACGGAAATTAATTGCAATCGTTATGATGGCGCTTACATGTCATACTTGCTATTTCTAACGTTATTTTAACGTAAATGATCCAACATAAGGGGGATAGCAGCTTATATAAAGTGGTGTTATTTTTCTACATAGAATTTAAAAATGGAATATTATACAGTGACCGGCATAAATATTGCAACATATGGGAAATTTTTTATTATTAAAATATACTAAAACTTTATTTGGGGATAGGTTGTGCATGTCTGGGAACCCCAAAATCTATTTTGACGCACGTCACGTGACCACTAGCATGGCGGTAAATTTAAAAATTATGATGTTAATCTCCAAAAAGTGAGATTAGATAACATGATATCCAAAAAAGTTATTTGAAAAAGTTGTTTAGAATTCAATTCTGAGGCTGTGTGCAAATTTTTGTAAAGATACTTTAAAAAATTAAAAATCACAATTTTTCCAAATATTGTTTCATTGAATTACATATTTCCATTTTTTTTTCGTTTTTAGCAGCTCACCTACAGTAATATTTCTAAATCTGCTTGATACTCAAATAATTTTGTCAATGTTTGCATAATTAACACAGTGAAAACTGAAAAGTACATTTTCGTAATGACAGTTGTTGTTGCAAGGGACTGTATCTAGAAGTAATAAATAAAATTTTACAAACATTTTTATTTTGAACAACTTAATAACCATTACTTTTATTGAAAATTATAACACTTCTTTATTTTCTGCATTAAAGTGGAAACCGTTAGTCTAAAACTAATAACTCATAAGAGTACATGCGCGCACCGAAGGTATCAAAGTAGGTTTTGAAATTAGAAAACAAGGAATAATAAATAGTAGGTAAAATAAAAATAGTTTAATGTCTATGAAACTCAATAGAAGTAAATGATTAACAATAACTAATAGTTTTAGCTAATGATGTGAATTCTTATTAAGCAAAAACATTTAAACAATAACTAATAGTAATGAACATCTTGTTAGACACATATATCGTTCTGTTTCTTATAAGTAAGGTAGGCTTTGAAATTAAAACAACAAAATAATGTAGTAAACTATTTAAATTTTCTGGTAAATGAGTAATTACTACTATTTTTATTTTACCTACTGTTTATTATTCGTTGTTCTCTAATTTCAAAATCTACTTTAATACCTTCGGTGGGCGCATGTAGTGTTACCAGTTTTGGACTAACGCTTTTCATTTTAATGCAAAAAAAAAAAAAAAGTGTTATAATTTTCAATAAAGATAATGCTTGCTGAGTGGTTTAGAATAAAAATGTTTGTGAACTTTCATTTATTAGTACTATATACAGTTCCTTGCAACAACAATTGTCATACCGAAAACGTACTTTTCAGTTTTCACTGTGCTCATTATGCAAACATTGACAAAATTGTTTGAGTATCAGCGAAATTTAGAAATATTACTGCTGTTGAGCTGCTAAAAACGTAAAAAATGGAAATATGTAATTCAATGAAACAATATTTGAAAAATTGTGATTTTTATTTTTTTTTTAAATATCTTTACAAAAATTTGCACTTAGCCTCAGAATTGAATTCTAAGCAACTTTTTCAAATAACTTTTTTGGATATCTGGTCATTTAACCTCACTTTTTGGAAATTCATGGCATATTTTTTAAATTTACCGCCATACTAGTGATCATGTAACGTATGTCAAAATAAATTTTGGGGTTCTTAGACATGCACAACCTATCTCCCCAAGAAAAATTTGGAATATTTTAATAATAAAAAAAAGGGCCCATATGTTGCAATATTTATGCCGGTCACTGTATAGGGTGTTCCATTTAAAATAACGGAGTAAGTGTGCGTTCTCCTACATTTGGAACAGCTTGTATAGACAGAAATAATTTTAGATTATGCAGCGTTGAATCTATAAAAGTTTTGTACAAAAGACTTTTTCCTAAAATCAAAAATAGAACTATAATCAGGGACCTAATCTTCGATAAGACACCCTGTATATCTAGATCTTTCCGCGTCTGTCCAAACCCGCCTTTGCTACGATTCTAAGGTAAAGGAACTTCGCAGACGACAGCTGCAGACCTCGACGCGTGCCCTCAGCCGCTGTCGCGTGCGAATCGCTTCCCTGCACACCACCTACCCTTTAATAGCGTGGAATGCGAATCTGTATACACCTCCACGATGCATGTATGGGGTGCAACAACGTCTGCAGTTCGAGACGATTGTCTGAAAAGCCGCGAACTTCATTTAGCTCGGTACAAGATCCGTTAATGAGGGTCCAAAGTGGGCCCCTTTGTCCGTCGATGTCTCCCAGAAGGCAGGGTATTGTCTCTGCGCATAAACCGTTGCTGGATGGCCGTTTCCACCTTTGTCAACCGGGGAATAATAATCGCGTTGAAGTGGCGAGATATGGCTTTTAAATGAATGCGCTTTGGATTGGGGATAATAAAATACGGATGCGAATCTGCAAAATGTGACTTAAGAGCTGTGGTGATTTTTTTTTTATGCTTAGCGGTGAATAGAGGTTAAAGTTTACTGAATTGTCAATGGAAATGAATATATCATGTGATTCAAAATGATTGTCGTAAGAAAAAAACTGTTTTCCGGAAAAAATTATCTATACTTATTACCAATTTAATGAGTGAAGTTAGCTACATACAAATTTCATACATTAAATGAATTTTCTTGACATTTAGCGACATTGGCGTGCGTGTTGTAGTATCTTTCGATTATTTATCTTATAATTTTTTTCAAATTGTTTATTTTTACATCTAATATCACCGACAATAGTATTTCTGAATACTGTAAGAAAATAAGGAAATTTATCTGTGGTAATAGCTCAACAGACAGGTAAAAAATCAATATTAAGTGAAATAGTTTATTACATTTTATAATTTTATAGGCTTATCATACACTTCAGCGCAATGAGCTGTCAAAAGAAAGTTACATTTTCATCCCTATAAAGTTTTTACGGTGCAGGAATTATTACCATTAGATCACGATAGGCGATTGGAATATTGTCATTGGTTTAATAACAATTTAAGGGACGATGACTTACTAAACAAATCATTTTTCTTGGATGAAGCCTGGTTTTATCTAACAGACTATATCAATTTACAAAACTATTGTATCTGGTCTGCAGAAAATCCACACGAATTTCGAGAAACGCAATTGCATCCCGTAAAAGTAGGAGTTTGGTTAGCTGTGTCCAGGCAACGAATAATAGGGCCAATTTTCTTCGAGAAAACTGTAACAGCCCAACGTTACCAACAGATGTTGGAATTGTTTATTGCAGAGTTATAAGAAAATGAGCTTGAAGCAGGTTATTTTCAGCATGATAATGCTCCAACACATATTGCTCGACAAACCTGCCAATATCTTCAACAGTTTTTTGCTGACATGTTCGTTAGAGCACAAAGATGGCCACCAAGATCGCCTGATCTAACCCCATTAGATTACTTCATGTTCGGCTATCTAAAAAATAGGATCTATAGAAACCTCATGCATACCATAGAAGAACTGAGAGATGCAGTTTTGTCACTTAATAATTATACTAATTGTATGTTATGATTTAAAGTAATAAATAAATTTAGTTGAACACCAGTTAGTACTGAATTGTAAAATCATAATTTAGTAAAGTTAAATTAATTACATTTCATTTTTACAAGCAGAAACACCAATCCATAGTCGTTTATATAATGCGAGTTCAAATATAGGTTACGTTTTCCTTATTTATGACAGATCCGTTTACTTTCTTATGTTCCAACACTGACTTAGTTCAAACCTTCATTACACACACGCGGCATATACCTACACCCTGTTACTATCTATAGGAGCGGAATTAACAATCATTTTGAATCTCTGTGTATGTTCCAACAATTCATAATATATAACGTTATTGGTGATATTATTTTAAAGATGCATTGAAATACATATAATAATAATAACTCAGCACTACGCCTTGAAGGCCCTATGGCTAGGTGCCGGAACACACCGAGCACTGAGAAGTGTTGTCCGAATGGTGACCAACCAACAACCGGTACCGATATGCTGCTTGACTTTCAAGATGGCAATGATGCACCCTTCTTCTCAGCCGTACTGCCGGCTTGAAATACATATAAATTGTTAATATTCTTCTTAATAAATCTTTTTTTTTTTTCGTTTGTTGGGGAAGTTCTACAACTTCCTTTGAATCTACACTCTAAAAATGTTTTTTTTTTTTAAATTAATAAATTAGAAAGAACAAAATAATATGATCGCTTTTTATACCAATTATTTCCTTAATTTTCACAACATCTCTAAAGTTTCCCAGTAAGTATTTTAGGATACCTATAAATTAATGTGATAAACTTAAATTAAAGTTACATTAAATAAGCACATATTTCTCATCAATTAATTAATCCTATTTATATAAAACACTATTTAACTAGACCATAATATAATAAAATAATAGTTACAAATAATTCGTTGAGAATCTATTATTTAGGAAGCGTTTAAGTGAATGAATTGTAATAGTAAACATGTCAATATCACGCGTGGTTAGTGTACGATCACACATGCTAAATAAGGGAGAGTGCCTATAGTGGTTGTGTAAGCCAAAGGCAGATGAAATAGCTTTCGATGTCTAGCACTTAATCTAGGAATATCATAATCCATCACACATAACAAATCGGAACATATAGAATACTAATAATTAATTTATACATAAACATTATCTGCGAAATAACCCCAGCGGCCTGGCTGGTAGTCGAGTGGCTTGCACGCTTGGCTATCAGTGCGGAGTCCGGGGTTCAAATCTCGCTCTGGTCAATTACGATAATCGGTTTGTTTTTCCGGGGTCGTATTGTTGATTAGAAGGAAGTTTTGGCCCTGCGGGGGCCTGACAAGCTAAAAATATAGCTTAGGCGTTACCACCCTTAAAAAAAAATTAGACAGGGACATATAATCAAACTCTTGCAATAGGTTTGTGTATGGATAATCAACAAGGAGAAAAGTATGATGGATACGGTAGTGAAGAGTTTTCAGGAATTTTTTCTGCACTTTCTCTAGCATGTGGTCATATTTAATCTAGGCAGGATTCCAAACCACAGAACAGTACTCAAGCTTTGTTTCAATAAACGCATTGTAGATGGATCGGAGAGCATCGTTATTTAGTTCCCTAGTGTTTCTATTAAGAAATCCCAACATCCTTGAAGAATGTGTGAAGATTTCTTCAACATGTGTATTCAAGGTCAATTTTAAGTCGAATGGCACGCCCAGATCTTTAAAAGTATAGCATTGCTCAAGAAGAGGTTCATATAACGTGTAGATGTGCCTTATAGGATATTGCTTCCTTGTGAAAGCCATGATTTTGGTTTTTCGAAATACCATTTCTCAAGATTCATTAAATTTCTTTGTAATATTTGGCAATCCTCCAACGTGTGAATCCTACGGCAGATCTTAATATCATTCGCATAAAGTAAGCATTTTGACGATATACGTTCTGTAACGTCATTAATAAAATAAACATAACAAATAATAACGGTCCTAAAACGGATCCTTGTGGAACTCCAGTTTTTGAAATGTAGGTATGCGACTTGAATCCACTGTATTCAACGTAATTTGACGAGATGTCAGGTAAGATCTAAGTACCTCCACCAGATCTGCTGAAAGTCCACAAACGCATCCAGTTTTAATGAAATCCTTTCATGGTGCACAGTATCAAATGCTTTGGACCATTCTCCATATATCGTGCCAATTTGACTCTGCTGATCCAAAACACCGCACAGAAAATGCGTAAAAGAACACAGATAGAAGCGGTCGATCTTCCCTTAATAAAACCGTGTTGATGGATCGAAATTTGAGTGATCACATGATTAAAAATAGGTTTAGAGATCATAAGCTGTGTTTAAAAGCATCAAGCTTGTATTTAAAAAAAAAAGTTTTGACATTTTTTCAATTCGAAAGTTTAATTGTAATTTTCGGACACCTTGTATAATGTTTTCGAAAAATTCATTCGGTTTCGGATGCTACCCTATACGATCAACAATTCTACAAATTTCCAATTCTCCAAGTTAAATACCTTTGCAGTTATAGAGTTCAGATGCATGTCGTCCATCTGTCAAAAATTTAAAAAAAAATGCCAAATATTTCCAAATATGGTTGCAAAATAACAACATAGTGTTTTAACAAACCTTACTTTAGCATTTAAACGAGGAATTAAAAATAAAATATATAGGGCTGGTCCATTTAAAATAACAAAGGTTGACATCCCACTTCCGGTACAACCGGATGCGCTAGATTATTAAAAATATTTTAGTTCAATAGCGCAAATCGGCTTTAGTATACTTCGAAATCTTCGGAATTTTCCAATGTATACTCTTTCATAGATCGATCGATGCAGTTCTGTGTGAGACACTCTGTATATGTAAAATGTGTCCCCGCGTAAATCGAAATTCTTCTGTTTTCTTGCCAAATTCAATTCAAATTAAAGTCATTCCGGTGTGCTAAGTTTGAAATGAAAGCCCAGTATAAGACTGCTGCACTGTAAAAAAAGTTGCAATAAAATTACATGTAAAAGCGTTGGTAACAAAGTTGCCTACAATTTTACAGGTAAATTTGCTTCATAAGGTAAAATTTCTACCATCTAGTAAATTTCACATGCTGATGTGTTTTCAAAGATTGTGCTGTAAAATTCGTATGTAATAGTTATATGAACTCTATATTTTACGAACACTGAAGTAATTTTCATATGTATTTTTATAAGAGAGCAAGCAACTTACCTAATTCTTTTATGCCACCTAAAGGTCATACTGAATCGCTCAACCAGGGATCAAGAATGAACACGCTTACGCGAACCTACGATTGTTTGTGACGTACATGATTCATTGAGCCAATAATAATGTTCGACAACGAATAGAATTACCTACGCGCACAGATAATAATCCAATGGACCAATCACATTGCGGGCGTATGAATTCGTATTTTCCATGATATCTGTAGTTTTACCCGAAAATTCAAGTAAAAACAAATTAAATATAAAAATTCCTCTATTTTTACAGCAAAATTAATAGTTCACTAGTAAAATTACTTTTAAAGTGCACCAAATATCCAAAAAAATGTCAATTTTACACTTTTAAGTAAATTTTGAGAGTAAATACAAAATTGTATATGTTTTTTTTTCCTGTATTTTCCTTTTGAATTTTTGTTACATCTTAAACTTACATGAAAAAGCTATAAATTTTACCGAAATTTCTTTTTCCATGTTAAATACCCTAGAAAAAACATGTAAAACAAAATTTACATGATTTATTGTGGTAAATTCACAACGTTATTATATGTAATATTCCTGATTTACCATGGCAAAATTACTGTAATTTTTTACAGTGTGCTTAATAAAATTGAAATTGTGTGAATTAACGTTATTACATTCCGTATTATAATATACCTATAATACTCAGCTTTCTGTTATACGATTCCTTGGGGGAATCGGTGATATTGCCACGGCACAGCTGTGTTATTTTTATTCCATGATTAAAAATATAAAAGTGTGATTTTGACAGTTGAAAATGGCAAGTTATCTATCAAGTAATAGATTGATTTTCTATTATTACAAGGAGTAATGTTAGTGTGGTCTGTTAGTCTTGTGCAACTCGAAACCATCCATATAGACACGATAAACTTCCTAGCAGAATCTGTGGAATTCGCTTGACCTAAAACGCTTGATACCTAAGTCGAGCGAACTTTGACCTCACGACTCGTTCCTTCGCTATGATCGTGCATTGTCACGCTCACTCGAGTAGCATCTTCTCCTACTACTTTATCTCCCTCGTGTACACAATGGCGAATATTAAAAAAGAAAATCCTAGCCATGATATGAGAACGAAAAAAAAAAATGTAGAAGATTGACTGCTCTATATTTATCTTCCCATAGTAGGTCAGTGGCTAACTTATTCTAAACTGTGTGATGATAAAGACGAATATATATAAAAGGAATAATATTTCGGTTAACGCTGAAAGAATAAGAAATATCGTTCGAAATGTAAAGTTCTCCATTCCAGGCGAAAATAACTCTTAAAGTTGCACTAACGCCCATAAGATAATCGATTATTTCCTGGAAATACCGTATCAGAACAAAACGAATCGCCCGGGCCATAAACGAGGTCGAAATAAATGAAAATTGGTTACGGGAGCTTTGTCATTTTATCGATCCATCGTTAAAAATTAACCAACCATTGAAGTTTCGGTGCTATTCACTACATGTCACAAGTTACCGATATGTATGTACTTATGTACGATACCATAATAGCGGGATATTATATCCTGCTTACATAATAAAAACTAACTATTGATTTGCCCTTAAACAGAACAAAATAGATTTTACCAACAAAAAAAAGTAATTTTAGCAGAAGTATAGGAGCTTATGTGTATAATCGTGTTCCTTTGGCAGGTTTCAACCTAATAAGCGGTTGCGAGCTGCTGCCAGCGCTGCGTGAAGCTTAGAGCAATAAACTGAATGAATTACAAAATCATACCTAACATCATGCTTCAACCCTAAATTTTAAGAAACTACGATATTACACTTTATATCACTGCACCTTTGTGCAAATATTAACATTATATACAGGGTGTTTCGATATTATTATATACAGGGTGTGTTCGTCATTCAACTTTAAGATGAAAAATTTCTATAAACATGTGTTATAAGTTTTGTCACCAACGCATCATTCTAATTTCGTTGTAGTATTAGTTCTGTTTTCGTTTGGGGTCAGTTTAATTTTTTCATGAGTTTAGTAATGCGGAAATGGCTAATATGCAATTTTTTTGTATGGATTAAGCAATGTTAATGCTTTAGAAGCTAGACAGACGTATTGCTGTGTAAGGACTGAATTGAAAAATGCAAAATGAAAATTTAAATTAGCTAGCTTCAACGGATTAAATATTAAAAGGCGCAAAAGAACTATTAAACTCAGAGTTATCCTCGCGAATTAAAACTTGAATTTAAACACGAAAAGTAAAATGTGGGTGAAAGAAATCTGACTTTCTTAATTACTCCAAAAATTGAAAAGGTTTAAATAAAAATAAAAGAACAGAATTTCAAATGACGTTAAATAACAATCAAGAATTTTTATTATAAAAAAAAGAAAAAAAATGTTAATTACAAAAATTTTGCAGAAAAAAAACCGTGGGTCCTGGCTTAAATCAAAAAACTGCTATAGATTCTAAATTACAATAGGACAATGCAAATAAATTTACAAAAGAAAAATTTAAATACAAGCATAATGCTTCTATTCAACCAACCCGAGGTGATTAATAATTAAATACAAATCAGCAAAATTAAAAAACGAAAAAAATAACTCTTTAAACTAAAATATCTTCCCGAACAAAAATAACAAATGATCTTATATCTAAAATGTGTACACAACAATATAATAACAATTACTATTACGCGAGTTCCTTGATGGACAGAATAAAATTCAATTTAAGCGAAACAAAACTCTAAATCAAAATGTATTAACAAAATGGCAGCAAACAAATTTGAAATATATGTACTCACGCACTAACGTCTATCTCGAACTGGCTCATACAATTCACCAGACGTTTTTGTAACAACAACCAGCTGCGTGCAACGCAACGCACAAAATCTATACACCAACATCCAAAAGAATAAACAATGAATCAATCTAGCGAGCGCTAGACAATTAAATAAATTATTTAATTTAAAACAACTGAACACTTAACTAAATCAAACAATCAATTCATTAACTAAATCTTATATAAAAATAAAATCTTTTACATCTGTGAAAATTCTCGAAACATTGACAAAGACTGATCGGAGTAAACACGACAAAATCTGAATTTGCGAAAACCGGTGCGCCAGTCCACAGCAGTATGTATCTATGCGTTATCCAAATAACCACTTATGTTCTGAAGCGCTTACTAAACTGCACCTTCGTTTACAAGAAACTGAAAGTTTTGCAAGATCAATGGATATTATTGGACAAGCTAGAAATGCTTGTCTACAAACGAGTACTAAAAAAAAATGCTCAACAAGTAAATCGTAGTGGCAAAACTATTTGAAATAGCGGACGCTAACAATTGTCCGAAAGCTAAGGCGAGATCTGCGTTGACGATTTGCTCGTCGAAAAGATGTTCGTATAGGCATTCTATCCTCTCCGCCAATTTGAGCATGTCGCTAAACCCTCCATCCTAAATTTAACATAAGAACAAAATATCTTTAAAGTAAACTTTGTAACAACGCAATAATTAATCACTATGTTACTAATTAGTATATTAAATGTGGCGCCTATATAGTTTTATTAGTTGTTTAATGCGCCATTAGATGGCGCTAGTCATAGTTTTACTGTTACAATATATACAAGACATGTAGATATTTGCGAAAGACCTGCAATAGTCGAATTTATTCGAATTGTCAAATTTAATTGTGTCATCTTTGCTATTTATATTGTGAGTGCTTTTCAGTCGTTTGGAATAGTAATTAATTTGTTCTTTATTACTTTTGGTGTTTATTCAGTTATGTTTTTTCTTTCGTTCATTTAACATGGATTTTTCATTTATTAGTAACGAGCAAACATTTTGTGTGTAATCCTAGAAATTGTAGGCGATAGAATTATTGTTTTAACATATAGCGGCAGTTGTTGTTTGGGCTATTTCCATCGTTTGTGGGATTTTGATGATTTGACGTTTCGGCAGTACGTCTACTGCCGTCATCAGGGTAGCCCTAAACACAGCTGTTTATTGCAATTAATTTGACAAATATGTCCGATAACCATTTTTTTTTTAATTGTCTTTTGTGAGATTTGAAATCGCTCTCGAAATTCCGAATATTTACTAATCTAACACTTAGCCATTCAGCCAATCGGGGGGACTGAATGATGAATGACGTATATGAATCCATAATAACCACAAGTGAACTGATGAAGATCCACATGCCACGGTTGCAGCACGATTCCAACAAACTTTTTCGGTTAACGAAAATTTCAGATTACTTTCGAAACACCCTGTTTATATAAAAAATAGATTAGATTATTTTGTTTGTATTTAATTAATATCGGTATAAAAAATCTCCATATTAAAACTTACTTGAACTTTTTAAATTCTAACAATAGCGTAACAGTCATTGCGTCTGAAAAAGCAGGCCTTTCAATGGGACCATAAATTTTAAAAAAAAAAAAACAGTAAATAGTACCCGCATGTTTGTCCATCGTCTGTCGCGTCACCTGCTTCATACCAGCTTCTCCAAGACGCTCCAGTCTTCCCTTCTTTTCGATATACCTCGACTTCCACGGCAGGTGGATGCTACATAACTACTGTACCATCATACGTATAAAACGGACTAGTAAATGAAACAGTTTGTAGTAAGAGTGTCTACTGATCTATCTTATATGTTTCTATTAGTGATAAGCACTTAATAATGCTGCTGTGTGCGAATTGTAGGTAAAAAGGGCAGATGTTGCACAGCCAAGACAATGGAGCACTTCTTTCGATCATCTAACACAGAAGCATGCGGGTTATTCGAGACCACTTCGCGAGTATATCATTATAATGTACGAATGATAAGAAATATATCATCAATTTTTTATCAAGGATAGAAATGCAGATAATATAGCACACCTGCTTACTTACTTTCTTAAGTAAGTACTATATATGCTTCTAAAATTAATTACAATTTTTATCAAAACCATTCTTCTATATACCCATAAGTTCTAAGACAGTTTTGCGAAAATAATATTCATTTAGCACTGCGATTAAATCATCATGATATCGTTCCTATATATAAGTAAGTATTTTGCTCCAACTACAAGTTGCAATGTATAAAATTTAGAGGATATATAATGCCTCTTGTATCAAGCTACTGTGATATAATTTAAACAATCATATAAATATTGTTCAATTCAAAAGGGCTGTTTCACAATTGTAAATACAAAAAGTTCAAATCAAGGAAACCACGTTACTTTTCCTTAAAATCATGTTTCAAAAAGAATAAAAGCTGATAAAAAAATAATAATTCATTAAATTTATTAAAACAAGTATTTTATTGTAAAAGGTATCAATTTAGTTCCGATTTCATATTGCACCTGTCAAACTATCGACATCTGTCGACAGAAACAGCAATTTAACTCTTAAAAAAAAGAAATCTGTAATTCATCTGTCAGATAAAGATTTTTGGATGCTTAAAAATTAAATTCCAATTACAAATCATTTATAAAATACTCGGAAAAACTAACCGATAGGTAAGTAAGATGTTTTATAAAATTGGCTTTAAAATTCCTAGTAGAATGCACTAAAAAATATAGGTTTCTATTTAAAATATCAAAGTTGGCCATGACTTTCGATGTAATACTGAAATTGTTTTCTCTAAAGAGATCATAGCCAACTATGCTTAACCCCAAAGTTCCAAAATCGAGATATCATTCCAAAGTCAAAAACTTTTAATGGACAGGTTCCGAGAATCACCCTGTATATACTTAATAAGTGGCAGAATAGTTGAATGAGAGTTTAAGATGGAAATCTCATTATTAAATGTGAAGATATTTGCTAGATTATCGATTTGAAACTACAATATAATAATATCAACCGAGTGTTACACATATTTTTAATGTGACCTATTTTTTCCCACGTTGCTTAGAACAGAATTATATACATTTGTTTTGTCCTAACCCGACTCCGTAGATTAGTTTTGTTAACGTCCCCATATTTAGATTTAAGTTCCTTCAGTTCTAAGAAGTTAATAGTGAAAGCTTCTTTCCCTTTTTCGATTCTTTCTTTATTCTAACAGACACCCTCTTCATTTGTAATTTACGATCACTAGACTTCCTTTGTACACCACATGCAATCACTTTTGTAACCCCACCAAAGGAAAATGGTCAGTGTAACAAGGGACTACTAGTTCAACATCATATTGTAATAAGCAGTTCTGTTTTGACATTTCAAGCGACAATACATTTGTAAATATCTTACTATGTAAATATATGAAATTACAAAAAAAAGGGTTTTGTTCGTTTTGTTATTTAAACACATCAACGTAGAAGTGACAAATCCAGCACCAACGCATTCACAAAAATCTACACCCGTGTTAAACGAGAAAATTATGTTGGGCCAAAACAGAGTTAATATTTTATTGTTACAGCGAGCTGTACGGGCATTTTTCAATTGGCTTTACAAGGGGAAATGCTCAGCTGTATTATACATTTATCATCTCACAAAGTATAAAATATCTGTAATCTGTAAGATTAAATATATTTAAAACACTCAAACAAATAGCAGTTTTATTGACATCACTCCTCTTATATGCCACCAATCGCTGCTTTAATGTTCGCAGGTCCTATTGAATATTTCCCTGATAAATACACTAGATTAATTAGCGCTTTATGTTCCTGATTTGTCATTATTGGTGTGAAATAGAAGAAGCGCCATCTCTACGGCGATTTCTGAAATACATATTGTAATGTCCATTGACTATGATGTACACTGGTACATAAAAATAGTCTACACTGACACAACTAGTATTTTTATTAATTAATATTTATAATAACAACTTGTTTACTATAGTTACTCCTTAACTACACCATGTATCAGCATACCTAACACATATATTTAACGTATTTGCTACTATATAGAAGAAAACTGTTATCACGTGAACCCATTAGCTTTGTTAAATTAATAAAAGAATGTGGTCGCTTTCATTATACATTTTTCTTGTAAGCATTAATCTTAATATGTCGTTTTCCCGTATTGTGGTATTTATAACTAAATATTTTTCTTGTTTACTTAGTGTATAACTCCAATAACGCTTGCTTTGTTTTCTTTACGCTTTTTCTTTTATTTGCAATTTTTAATTTGTAATCCACAAAGCAATAAAATTATCCTAGAAGGGAATTTAATTTATTTATTAAAACCGTTTGTGTCTTGGGCTCGTTTTTTAATTATTTAAATATCAATGATCACAAACATCAAAATGATTTTGGTTAACGGAATACATTTTCTTCTGTCAGTGTGCAGTTATAATAGAATATCCTTAGTTTTACTCGACCATCAGCAGCTGATTTTAATTTCTATCCTTTGATAATTGCCTTATTCGAGTAATATAATTTCAAGAGCACCTGCTGACGTCTTCCAGCTTCGTTGTTCGTCTTGTATAAGAGATCAATGGGAAGGAACAGGTGGATGATTACTTTCACGAAGAGAGCCGCATTATTAATAATGCCTAAGTTCATTTCCGCTTATCACTTATGTATATTGCTGATGGTTATTACGCCATACCACTCCTTATGTTGCGTTTGCACCATTAGGTGTTAAAGAAGCGACTATTGCAACACAAAAAAAATGCCTAAAAGAAATTTTGTTCGTTTCTAATAATAATTTTCTTCGTGAAATACAATAAGGGTCTGCTCGCTTATCCAGGTGATACATCGAGATAGATATTTATTCGTAGATATTACATTTCTATTCGACGAAAATATGAGGGGTGAAAATGCGTTTAACCAAGGGGGTAAATCCTGTATACATGTAGGAACACCGTGTGTCCAGGTGACGGTATAAATTCGACGCCCTTATTTCGTATATATACAGACAATCAGGAACTTCTTGTCTTCCATGGAGGAAAACTGAAATCCAGGTATACGTATGCTGTACCTACAGAAGCTCCCTTGCGCTAGAGGAATAAACAGGCCAGATAGACATGTTGGAAGTGAAAGCTGGAGAGATCTAATAAAGAGGGTGAGGTGAAAATATTACGGACAAAAAAAAATACGTTAGTGTATTTGAGAACGGAAGTAGAGCCTGTGTTTAGTGAGGGAGGAGGTAAGTTCCGGTATACAGGGTTTCAAGGTTTCGATTACATTTTAAACTATCACCTAGAGATAGAGAGTTCACTTCGTTAATTGTTGGGTAGTTTTTATTTTCTGATATAATGCCAGATGTCCTATCTTAAACTGTTTAATTGCTATGGCAATTTGCTTTATATTTTGAAGGAATGTTCTCATTGATTCACATATGCCTTGAATATCATTTGTAAGTACACAAAAATTGCTAAAACAATCCATTATAATAGAAATACGAAAGCTAACTAAAAGCCACTTGCTAATTAAATCCTTACAAGTATAACAAAATCCCTGACATTGGTTGACATTCAAACAATTTTGTTAGTTCTATACTAGAAATGACTAACAGAGCTGCGACTAAAAAGTACGATTTTCAGATTAACAATTGAAGGATGAAAAAATAATTGGTTGTTAAGATTTTATTAAAATTAACAAATTAAAAATATACAAATCATTAGTTATTTTTTTTTTTTTTAATTATTTAAAAAAAATATTAATTTATTTACTTAATAATATCATCCAATCCTTTATTAATTAATTAAATTAATTAATTAAAATTAAAACTAATTAATCTTAGCATTTCTCCCAGCTATAAAGAGCAGCACTAATTCCTTCATCCATTATTCCTTTTAATTGAAACCCTAGAAATAACAAGTATTTAATTATTTTTTAATTACTTAAAAATTAAAATCAATCAATTTTACCCTCTCTCATAATATCGGTAAGAAACACCGCCAATCGTTAATTCATTATTTTTTTATTTTCTAGTCACTTAATTAAAATTAATAATTAATTTTAGCATACCTATCAACTATAGAAATATAGAAGTGATTAATTATTTTTTGTTATTTAAAAAATCATCACAGTGTTTAGCGTTCCTTATAATATTGGGAAAAATTAATTCTAAACTTTTAGTATTTTTTATTTTTTTTTTAATTAATTAAAATTAAAAAATATTTAGTCTTAGCATTTCTATCACTTAGAAGCAGCAGTTCTGATTTATTCCCTTTAATAACACTGTGCAAAAAAAATGATTCATAAATATTAATTCATTATTATTAAATTAAAAATATACAATTATTTTTTTTTTTTTTTTTAATACGAACGTTCACAATTGAACAATGAAAAAAATTATTATTAACATAATTAAACGACAAGCTGAGGCTTAGGCATTAACCACCTCTTAAAAAAAACTAGTAAATTAGAAAATATACAAGTGATTAACTATTCTTTAATTATTTAAAAATTTCTTAATTAATTGTAGTATTATTCATAATATTCGGAAATAATCAACTCGAATTGTTTATTAATTATTTCCTGATTTTTTTCTTAATTAATTAAAAATAATTAAAAAAATAAATTAAAAATAAGCGGCTGTAATTAATTCTTTTTAATAACACAGTGCAAAAAAATGATCATTAGTTTTTTTGATTAATTAAAAATTCAAAATTAATGAATGTTAGCTGTTCTTATAATATCGGAAAGAATTCTAATTAATTGTTTTCTATTTTTTTTTTGTTGTTTATTAAAATTAAAAATTAATTTTCTCCACTGGAGGTTCCGGTGAAAAAGAAATACGAGCCATTAGCTAGGCTTGTATTTGTGCTGCACACAGAATTAGAACTGCTGAGTCTAGTTGGTAGAAATATTAAAATTAATTAATTTTTAATTTTAATTAATTAAACAATTATATTATGTAAAATAATGAATTATTTACATATTTGTAGTTTATTAGAAACTGCATAAATGATTAATTTTTTTTTCTTTGATCAATTTATTTTTAATTAATTAATCTTTTCCTCCACCATTTAAATTTAAGTACTATAATTTAATAATATTAAAAAAAAATATTTCAGAACATGAGGATTAAAAGATAAGTGTGTGTGTAAAAAATGGTTGCCATAGCTAGCAAATAGTCGATGATAAAGATAAACAATATAGTGCGAAGCATTTTTTTTACACACATTCTCTTAACAGTATATCTGCAATCTATAAAGCAAACCTGCTATTATTGAAATCTTGTTTTTACATTCAATGTCATACTGAAAATCCTTCTTTTAGTTCTGTTAATATAAGAACTGGCAGAATTTTTCGATTCAAATCCATATTGAAAGTCAAAAAAAACTATTTTTTTATTTCAATGTGGATTCTATATTTCGAGAACTTTCTCAAGTACCGTTAAATTTAATTTTCCCCCAAAATTATTGGGCCTGGAATCTGCCCAAAATTGTCGAAAGAAACTATAAGATAACCATGTTATATTATTATAGACTGAAAGAAGCGTCTTTTTTTTCGGAGTATATCACGTTTGCAGAACTGCGTGTATCGACTTTCTCTCTACGCCCAGGAGCTTTCCCGGGCCTCTAGATTTGCGAAAGCGGCACCCCGTCACGTGGGTGTAGACCGTATGCCTCCGGCGTTCCGCCAGTCAGGTGGAATAAATTGAACATTTGTTAAGAAAACGGCTTACTGGAAGGTCTAACTGAAGTCTTTGTTCGCGAATTTCCTTAGAGCGAAGTGCCTTTACAATACACAACATCTTATAAAAGATGTGGCTACTTTGTACAGTCAGCAAAACCTATAATATGTGCACACGTGTTAAAATTCGTTTCTTATACAAAATCAACTTTTTGTATAATTAACAATATCTAATCATTTATATGTTTATCAGTTCATTGTATTTAATATACAGGATATTCCACGTAACTGGTTCATTAAAATTTTATGATGTTCTATTACTTACTTATATTTGAGATTTTGGCACCATATCTGTTCGATTGGAACTATAAATGCAAAATACCTTAACCAAAATATCACTTCCGGTTGACCGGAAATGGATGTCAACTTTGTTATTTTAAATAGAATGATATATTTTTTTATTCATTTTTGGATTCTACAACTATAAACACGTCAGTTTTCATTAGCTATTCCTATATCTACATGTTGCCGTTTTTGAGTTATTTAAGTTTTTCTTTTTTTTTAGTCATAATCATTGCATCATTGAGAAATTAATATCTCGGTTAATACTGCAAGTAGAGACCCCAAATTTGCTATGTTATGAATGTAGATATTACTCTAAGAAACGGTAAGCACACTTTGCATTGTAACATACAGGGTGTTCAAAACTGAGGAACAAAGTGACACATTTTCAAATGCAGAAAACTCAATTTTTTTTAATAGAACACCCTGTATTTTAATTCGGAATTAGGAAATAAATATCATCCCCTATCGTTTTATATGAGCATTCTCTATACCTATCTTTAATAGATTTTGAGATATGAACGACTTTTTATTAAACAGACTAAGTAGCCCTATCTTCGCGTGTTTGTAGCTGGCTTTGAATGGGATTAATGTCAAATTCATTGACTAACCAAAAGTGTTTATGTATATCATTGTAATTACACTTTCGTACAACGCAATATTAATAGAAATGAGTATTCGAACAGACATTCTTGTATGGTTATTCAGAAATAATACATGAATTTGACGTGAATCCATTTCATAGCCAGCTACAAACATTTAAAGTTAGGGCTAGTTAGTCTGTTTAACAAAAAGTAGCTCATATCTCGAAATCTATTAAAGATAGGTATAGGGAATGCTCATATAAAGTGATAGGGGATGATATTTACTTCCTAATTCCGAATTAAAATACAGGCTGTTCTATTTAAAAAAATTGAGTTTTCTGCATTTGAAAATATGTCGCTTTCTTCCTCAGTTTTGAACACTCTGTATGTTAGAATGTAACCTGTGCTTACCGTTTCTTAGAGTAATATCTACATTCATAACATAGCAAATTTTGAGTCTCTACTTGCAGTGTTAACCGAGATATTAATTTCTCAATGATGCAATGATTATGACTAAAAAAAAAAGAAAAACTTAAATAACTCAAAAACGGCAACATGTAGCTATAGGAATAGCTAATGAAAACTGACGTATTTATAGTTGTAGAATCCAAAAATGAATAAAAAATTATATCATTCTATTTAAAATAACAAGGTTGACATCCATTTCTGGTCAACCGGAAGTGATATTTTGGTTAAGGTATTTTGCATTTATAGTTCCAATCGAACAGATACTGGTGCCAAAATCTCAAATATAAGTAAATAATAGAACATCATAAACTTTGAATGAACCAGTTACGTGGAATACCCTGTACAGGCTATCCCACTAAACTGGGATATTAGAATTTTTCAAACTTCTAAAAATAAAATTAAAAAATTAAATTAGCTGGGCTATTAGACCAAAAGTAGTATTCCAAAAGTGTTATAAGCCTGAAAATATTTTCTTTAAATAGACCATAGTCGGCCATGACTATTCTGCAAGCTTCGAAATCAAATTGTTATCAAAACCCTGTATATTTGTTTGAAAATACACCATCATGTTGTAATAATAAAAAAAAGAAATTTGCGTTCCCAAAATATAAATCCCCATTTTAATCCAAATACCGCGCACGTAGCATCCAACAACGTTTCCCACATACTTATATGTATAAACCTATGTACGTTTTTAAATTTGCGAGACGAAAACACAATTTTTCCCATGGCAACAGTCGCCTATGTGCCTCGTTCGTCGTTATTACACAATCCGTCGCAAAATACTTCGTCAACACACATCATGAGTCAGGTATAAACTGAGGACACGGGCCGGGCAAGGAGCACATACAGTTCGTATTCTTCTCAAGGTACATCTCGACTGGCCAAGAAGGAGGTACCTACCACCATATGATTTCGGGGAATCATATGGTTGACCTTTTAAAAATCTCAGCTCTTTAAATCTGGCCCAGGTCTTGCTGGCTACAAGTCGTCAGCTGGTGCGTTTAAAAAGACGCATCTTCCACCTTATACAACCTTGCGTATGAACTGGTATTTCTTAGGTATCGATGGTGACAAAAGAATGAAAGATCTTTAACAGAGTATTCTGCAATGTATCAAATACGTGAGCATTTTCAATGGCGGGATTTAAAATGTAAGTTTTATAAATAATACGCAAATACGTACTGCTGTCTGTGTACTGAATGTACCAAAGAAAATGCAAAAATTAAAATAGAAATTAAAAATAAGTTAACTAGCTCAACGGATAAATTTAAAAGGGCGCAAAAGAACAATTAAACTCAGGGTTACCCTCGCGAATCTAACCTTGAATTTAATCAGTGGGTGAATGAAAACTGACTTTTTTTAATTACTCCAAAAATTGAAAAGGTTTAATCAAAAATAAAAGAACAGAATTCAGAATGACGTTAATAACAATTAAAAATTTATTTTATATAAAAAAAATGTTAATTACAATTATGCAGAAAAAAAAGACCGTGGACAAAAGGTCCTGGTCTAAATCAAAACTGCTCGATTCCAAATTACAAAAGGACAAAGCTAAATCTTTTTTATCAAAGCATAAAGGTACAAATTAGTTCAGGAAGATAATTCTTTTTCACGACAATCCGTTGTGGTTTCAAATTAAAATAAAATAAATTCGTGGAACACCAGAAATTTGCAAAAATGAAAACTAAAAGCAAGCACAATGCTTCAATTCACCCAAACCGAGGTGATTAATAAAATAAAACCGAAACAGCAAACTAGAAAACGGCAAAACTTTACTCTTTAAAATTATAATGAGAGAATTACAACTAAAATCTATCTTCTTGCACAAAAATAATAAATGATCTTATATCTAAATTGTGTACACAACAATATAATAACAATTATTAAAAACGAGTTCCTTGATGGACGAAATAAAATCAACTTAAACGAAACAAATCTTTAAATCATAAGAATTACAAAATGGCAGCAAACAAATTTGAAATATATGTACTCACGCTTGTATCTATCGAGGAACTGAGTCTTACAAGGTTAACTAGTCGTATACATATAAACAGCTGCGTACAGCGAAGCCGCGCACAGATCATCGAAGAAAACTACAAGAAAGGACGTGAACTACATGAACAAATGCTAAACATTTTAAATAGTGAAATTAATTTAAAACAACTGAATATTTAAATAAATAAATCAAATAAACAAATCATTAACCAAATCTTATACAAAAATAAAATATCTGTGAAATTTTTTTTCGCAACATTGACAAAGGCTTATCGGAGTAAACATGAAAACATCTGAACTTGCGTATTACAAGGTGTCCACAGCAGTACGTATAACAATAAATAAAATGTGATTGAAAATTAGTCACTCGTTAACGATTATTGAAATTTATAAATAATAAATATAATAATTATCTAACCTCGTGCTAGCCCCAATAGGTCGCATGATAAAGAATAATTTTCTTATTTTAACCTATTCAAGTTACAGTAATACATATTTTATTGTATCTTCTTCGGTGCCTGTCTTTAACATTAGCTTTTTTGCTTCAGAAACAGCAAATTTTGAAGATCTTAGCAGACTGACGTCCTTTTTAAATATCGTCGATTTATCGCCCGAATTTACATGCTCCTCTCTAACTTAATTGGTAGAGCGTTCGTCCGCGAAACGAGAGCATGTATGTTTGAATCCTGTGTGAGGAGAAAAATTTTCTTGGGAAAAATCCTCTTAATATTAAACTTTCTATAACCAAATATTTTGTTTCAGTTAATAGTGAACATTTTTTCCATATATTTGAAACAACAAAGGGCATACTTGTTTCAAAGAAAATATCCTTAACAAAATATATCTGATTGGTTTAAATATATGGGTTTTTCAGTGTACACAAAATTCTTTATTAGTTAAACCCTGTATACTGCAACATCTTATTTTCAAACGTCACAAATACATTTAAAAACATATCTTTTTATTTAATATTACAAAAACACATTTACATATTTGCAACACTACCAACAATAAGTGCTGACTAACAAAACTGCTCATCACTTGAAGAGCTTTGCAGGTAGGAGGTTTATTAGGGTATCTACGTGTGAAACAGCTGGCTATCATGAAAAGCAGAAGGTCGTATTATGAAAAAAAATATCTTTGCAGTTGACATTTTAAAATGACGAAAATTACTTACTTTATGGAAATAGATGCTTTATAGTATGGTATTTTGATGATAAATATCATGATAACACCTAATAATTGTTTCTATAATATTATATCATTAAACTAACACTAGAATGTATTAAAAAACAAAACAAAAACACATATTTATCTGCAAGACCTGTATATAATTCAAAATAACGAATCTAGTATATCTTCATTATTGTACAGACATTTGCCATCTGTGCTGAACTTCTGCGGCACGAGTCATACTAGCCACCTGTATGATTATTATGATTATTATAATTATTAAATGTATATGTATGAATATTGCACGTTTCATCCATCGCATACATTTCAATAATTATCATTAAATATTTGTACAGCCTAATGCTAGCAACATCTGCGATGCGCTGTTATATCCTATATGGTTCTTGCGAAGCAATTGATGGATTTTTAAAAAGAAACACGTTCTGATATTACATACCATATTATTCTGGAAAATAATTTACACTTGTTGGTTATACCTAATTCATTTTATATCCATATTTGAAACTATAAACATACACACTAAAAAAAATTTTGGTATAAAATTCCTGTACGGATTTTTTGGGGCAATTTTGTGCCGTAAAACTGTACAGGTATTTTACTTTTATAAGTAATATTTCTAACTATAAGTTATTTTTCAAAGGCTTTCATATAACCTGGAACATTCATAGTAAAATGTAGAAATGTGGGTAACTTCTCCAAGAAAAAAAGTTGAACTCTGTAAGGATGGTAGCAAAAGTGTTTGATATCTAGTGTTATGCAAATGATTAGTACTGACATCAATCTATAAAATATATATAAATAAAAAAAAGTTAGAAGTTCATTGTTTTTAAATACCAAGCGATAAGATTCATGCCAAGCCGAGGAAGAAACACACGTTGAGCATCAGAAGAATTACCCCAGTGAATAACTCCATAACTTCATTCTAAAATAAAAATAGGAAAAATAAAAGATTTTTAGGACATTAATACTGCAAGACCTACGTAAGTTAAGTAATGCGTATAGCATATGCTAGAAAGATAATTACATATACGTTATCAACTTGGGTATTCTAACAGAAATTTTTCGTCAAAAGTAATTTCTAAAACTTTAGCTGAAGATACAAATGCGGAAAAAGTGGTGTTTAAAAACAAACCATTTAGTCTATATATATATTACTATTTTTAAATAAAATACATTTGTTTCTTTTCCATGTTAAGGATTAGTTTGTCTAATGACATCCACCGATCCATCATTTAAGTTGACACTGGAAAGGACAAGATTAATATCATCTGCATAAATAGATACACAAAAAGATGATGAAAGGATTGGGGAAAATCGTTAATATAAATAAAAAAAAAGGGTAGGTCCTAACACCGATCCTTGGAGTACCCCAAGGTTACACAATAACGGGGTAGACTTAATATAATGGCATTGCCATCTATCATAATCATCTATATTACAATGTTTTGCAAAAATTATGACCAGAATGTGATTCTATCACAGTATAAGCATTTATAATACAGGCTGGCTTTTTTATCTTGAAACAACATTGAATATCTCTAAAACTGCATCAAATCAAAAAAAGATCTTAATAAGATTTGTTATAATGTAGGGGGCTGTATAAGGGTATTCCACGTAACTGGTTCATTAAAAGTTTATGATGTTCTATTATTTATTTATAATTGAGATTTTGGCACCAGTATCTGTTCGATTGGAACTATAAATGCAAAATACCTTAACCAAAATATCACTTCCGGTTGACCGGAAATGGATGTCAACTTTGTTATTTTAAATAGAATAATATATTTTTTTATTCATTTTTGAATTCTACAACTATAAATACGTCAGTTTTCATTAGCTATTCCTATAACTACATGTTGCCGTTTTTGAGTTATTTAAATTTTTCTTTTTTTTTAGTAATAATCATTGCATCATTGAGAAATTAATATCTCGGTTAATACTGCAAGTAGAGACTCCAAATTTGCTATGTTATGAATGTAGATATTACTCTAAGAAACGGTAAGCACTCTTTACATTCTAACATACAGGGTGTTCAAAACTGAGAAACAAAGTGACATATTTTCAAATGCAGAAAACTCATTTTTTTTTAAATAGAACACCCTGTATTTTAATTCGGAATTCGGAAGTAAATATCATCCCCTATCACTTTATATGAGCATTCCCCATACCTATCTTTAATAGATTTTGAGATATGAGCGACTTTTTGTTAAACAGACTAAGTAGCCCTATCTTTAAATGTTTGTAGCTGGCTCTGAAATGGATTCACGTCCAAATTCATGTATTATTTTGAATAACCATACAAGAATGTCTGTTCGAATAGTCATTTCTATTAATATTGCGTTGTACGAAAGTGTAATTACAATGATATACATAAACACTTATGGTTAGTCAATGAATTTGACATTAATCCCATTCAGAGCCAGCTACAAACACGCAAAGATAGGGCTACTGAGTCTGTTTAACAAAAAGTCGCTCATATCTCAAAATCTATTAAAGATAGGTATAGGGAATGCTGATATAAAGTGATAGGGGATGATATTTACTTCCTAATTTCGAATTAAAATACAGGGTGTTCTATTTTAAAAAATTGAGTTTTCTGCATTTGAAAATATGTCACTTTGTTCCTCAGTTTTGAACACCCTGTATGTTAGAATGTAAAGTGTGCTTACCGTTTTTTAGAATAATATCTACATTCATAACATAGCAAATTTGGAGTCTCTACTTGCGGTATTAACCGAGATATTAATTTCTCAATGATGCAATGATTATTACTAAAAAAAAAGAAAAACTTAAATAACTCAAAAACGGCAACATGTAGCTATAGGAATAGCTAATAAAAACTGACGTACTTACAGTTGTTGAATCCAAAAATGAATAAAAAATTATATCATTCTATTTAAAATAAGAAAGTTGACATCCATTTCCGGTCAACCGGAAGTGATATTTTGGTTAAGGTATTTTGCATTTATAATTCCAATCGAACAGATACTGGTGCCAAAATCTCAAATATAAGTAAATAATAGAACATCATAAACTTTTAATGAACCAGTTACGTGGAATACCCTGTATATTTAAACAGAAGCAACATGAAACTACCTGAAATGTAAAAAAAATATTTAATATCTATTAATAAATTATTGAAAGGAATTTTTATTTAGTTTGAATATTAGAAACACAGGAAATGAAACCAAATTTAAGGTATTGTTACACATTCTAAATTTATTAAAACTCCATTCTCAAAATTCCTCAAAAATATTTCAAATAACACCAATATTAATTAATTAATTTTAAAAAATAAATGTTTTTTTTTACAGTTGTACATTTATCATAGTTTAAAAAAGTGCACTTTTGGAAAATGTCACAGCAATAAATAATTTTTATTATCAAATATTGAAGAGTTTTAATTTCCGCTAATACCACGAAACAGGGAAAGAAGTTTTTGATATACAGTGTGTTAAAAAAAGGTTGTCGGATATTTTACCCAATTATAGTACTGGTGGTAATAAACAAAAAAGTCTTAGTCAACATGGGTCCGCAATTCAACTGTTTTTGACATATAGTCGATTGCATATTTTAAAATAAAAAAAAACATTTTTCGGTTTTGAGAATAGTTCCCTTTGTCAAACAACTGATTGAGACTTAAAATTAGTTCTGTCAGACATCTGTCATCAGATTATTTATCATTTGCGTCATTTTTTTGTTCTAAATTATTGCATAAGTACACAAATGCAGAAATGGCCGATATGCATTTTATATACGGTCGTGCGAATGGTAATGCCACTGAAGCACGACGTATGTATGCCGAAGAATTTCCAAATCGGTTGTTACCGAGTGATAAGATTTTTCTCAAGACTTCATATCGGCTGTCCGAAACTGGTTCATTTAAAATTAATGGTGGTTCTGGTAGACCTAGATCAGTTTCTTCTCCCGCAGTAGAATTAGATATTTTGAGACGGGTAGAGGACAACCCAAATATTAGCACCCGAAGACTTGCCGCAGAACTGAACGTCAGTCATCCTCTCATTTGGAGAATTCTGCGGGAACAGCAGCTCTATCCTACCACATTCAACGCGTGCATGTTCTTGCTCCTCTCGATTATGATGCACGTAGGTTTTTTGTAATTGGGTTTTACGAAAGCTGGCAGAAACTCCTAATTTTGCGACTCAGATTTTATTTAGTGACGAGGCTGGCGTTTACAAGAGGCGAGAATATTCAATTTTCATAACAATCACGTCTGGCAGATGAAAATCCCCTGTGTGTTGTTGAACTGCATCACCAAAACCGTTTTTCGCTAAATGTTTGGCTTGCTATTTTGGAGACTGTTTAATTGGTCCAGTATTTCTCCCTAATCGTTTAACGGGACAAGTATACTTGGATTTTTTAAGAAATAAATTACCCGTTTTGTTGGAAGACGTGCCACTTTCTAACAGATTAAATATGTGGTTTATGCACGATGGAGCTCCTGCGCATTTTTTCCATCGTAGTTAGAAATTTCTTAATCAAGATTACAACGAGAGATGGATAGGACGGGTGGACCAACTCCATGGCCTCCTAGGTCCCCTGACCTGACACCTCTAGACTTCTATGTTTGGGGGCATCTAAAACAATTAGTGTACGCACGATCTGTAAACAATTTGGAAGAACTCAGGCAACGAATTGTAAATTGTTGCGAGGAAATTCGGAGGACTCCAGGAATCTTTCATAAGAAGGTGTGAAGCGTGCTTAGAAATGAACGGTGGACATGTAGAACAGTTTCTTTAATTTTACTTTAAATAAACATTTGTTTAATTTACATTGCGATCAGAATTTCTTTGAAATTTTTTATCCTACTAAAACAATATGCAATCGACTATATGTCAAAAACAGTTGAATTGCGGACCCATGTTGACTAAGACTTTTTTGTTTATTTCCACCAGTACTGCAATTGGGTAAAATATCCGACAACCTTTTTTTAACACACATATATATTTTATATATTAATACATGGACTTTTTCGTAAGTAAATATTAACTCTTACTATATACTATACTTAACGTTTGATATACCTACACATAGGTGTATAGTACATAATAACAACATAGCACATTTTAATGCCGATAGATATAACCAGAACAAACGCATCTGTTAAGTGCCGGCTGTCATAGTACACCACCAGGCGTGTGGCAGCGACGCTATTGGTCCCTGGCTCGTGGCGCAGATGTTTGCCTCCCCACCACTATCTTTGTGACGCTTAAGAGCTTTAAGCTTTCAATTGTCCTCTCAGTCAAACGCGGGCTGTCGTTCAGTTGCCGTCGTATATCGGAATCCTTCCGCATTGTAACATTAATCTCAAGAAAAACCTAGAGGAAGGTATTTATCTGTATGAATATACATAAGAAAGGTTTAAGATCGAACAATATCTAGTCAAAAACGGATTAAGTGTATATTATATGATCTATCCTGTGCTTTTTCTCCACGCTGATTAAATCGCGCTTATAAATAACAGTCGTGTCAGTGTAAATTTTTTCTTGATGGGGATACCCGAAGAACATTGTAGCTGTCACTCGGATAAGAGAACGAACAATAGAAGCGGTGACAAGAACGTCAACAGGGTTTGCGACAAAGGGCAAAAGCAGAAGAAGGTGATCTCTTCGCACCTTTCAAGGGCAAAATGAAGGTCTTCAAGAAGATTAAGAAACGGATGGGTTTTGGTGGTGAGTATTTTTTTTTTCCTGTTCGAAAGATAAAATGTTTTAAATTGGGGGGAGAAAATTTGCTTTCGACATGAAACATGCTCTAGTTATTTTAGAAATTTCGCTAAATATATTGCGTTACATTTGTTGAAATGTGAATAATTATGATGCTATTATGTTTAACATAAAAAACAGAAAAGCATTTTAGGTTCAATACTACAACCTGAGTATGATAATACCTACTTTTGCCGTCAGCTTGACCTATATATTTATGTCATAGAATCAGTGTTTGCCTACTGCTCTAATAACCGTTTATTGTTTCTTAAAACTCTTTTTTTTTAATGTAGATTTAAAATCCTTATGAATTTCTGAACTGTAATCTAATAATAAATTAAACGATTAAAGAAACATATATGTAGGTACATTGAAAAACCAATTTGTTCAACGGTACCAAAATTTGGTTATGATTACTATAGTAGAGTTAATAAATATTTGTTTACCTGAACCAAATTATCTGGTCATCATGTTTTTGGTAAAATCTATTACATATATTGTTAACATAACTAAACGAAATATATCAATGATGTAAACGTAAAAGTTTAAACATAACATGCACCATATTATAACCAAAATTTTATTCAAAATAGTCAAATCATTTCAGTTAGACTTGTCTATTTTAAATAAAATTTTGGTTATAACATGGTGCATGTGAGAATATGATTTACATCATTGATATATTTCGTTTAGTTAATTTATTCAAATATATATTACGCTTAAACTTCCCAAATTTCTAATAATGCATTTAAATAAATATTTAATTGTATGAACTATCATCTTCAAGCCTTTCTTTGAGAGCATAATGCCGTTGATATTTTAAACGCCAAGCATTTATCCTACGTATTGGGTGTTGATCGCAGGAAATCCCTCCGCTACTGTATAGAATGCGGTGAAGGGAGTCGCCTTTTCAATAATCACGACACCTATTATATAATCGTATTTATCCTGCTATTTATACCAAATATATTCTGTTACTGGAATGAAATAGGAGAAGCGCCATCTATGCGACAATTTCCGTAAAACACACAAGTATTTTACGTATTTGCTATACCCTATGGGGGCGAGAAAACTATATTGACAAAATGAGCAAGATATTCATGATTGGTGCTCCGAAAAAAAAAGATATCTTGTTGATTCAACTAAAATTAATGAGATGACTATATCCTTTTTGATTAAATATGTTTGTTTTTGCAACATATTAGTTTATTTGTAAGGTATCAGTAAATTGATTTTTGCAAATCACAAGCGAAAAAATATTGTATACACCACGGCAGTGAAGTGTCATTTTACTGCCTTACTGCCACATAAATAACTAAAATTTCACTTTATCAGCTTGGTACAATGAATTGGTCCCGTGGTGTCACTTTATTGTCTTACAACAATTGCCTTTACGCAATAAAGTACTGAGACTACATTTTAGTATATTTGATTTTCGTTTTGTTTGATTTGTAAAAATAGTTGCCTATATTAACGTCGAACTGCACGACAAACAATTTACCATCCAAGTATGAGTAAATGCAAGTAAATTGATTTTTGTAAATTACAAGCGAAAAAATATTGTATGCACCACGGCAGTGAAGTGATATTTTGCTGCCTTGATACATAAATAACTAAAATTTCACTTTATCAGCTTGGTACAATGAATTGGTCCCGCAGTGTCACGTTATTGTCCTACAACAAACTGCCTTTATGACAATAAAGTACTGAGACTACATTTTAGTATATTTGATTTTCGTTTTGTTTGATTTGTAAGAATAGTTGCCTATATTAACGTCGAACTGCATGACAAACAATTTACCATCCAAGTATGAGTAAATGCAAATAAATTGATTTTTGTAAATCACAGGCGAAAAAATATTGTATGCACCACGGCAGTGAAGTGTCATTTTACTGCCTTGATACATAAATAACTAAAATTTCACTTTATTAGCTTGGTACAATGAATTGGTCCCGTGGTGTCACTTTATTGTCTTGCAACAATTGCCTTTACGCAATAAAGTACTGAGACTACATTTTAGTATATTTGATTTTCGTTTTGTTTGATTTGTAAAAATAGTTGCCTATATTAACGTCGAACTGCATGACAAACAATTTACCATCCAAGTATGAGTAAATGCAAATAAATTGATTTTTGAAAATTACAAGCGAAAAAATATTGTATGCACCACGGCAGTGAAGTGTCATTTTACTGCCTTGATACATAAATAACTAAAATTTTACTTTATCAGCTTGGTACAATGAATTGGTCCCGTGGTATCACTTTATTGTCCTACAACAATTGCCCTTACGACAATAAAGTACTGAGACTACATTTTAGTATATTCGATTTTTGTTTTGTTTGGTTTGTAAGAATAGTTGCCTATATTAACGTCGAACTGCATGACAAACAATTCACCATTAAGTATGGGTAAATGCAAATAAATCGATTTTTGTAAATCACAGGCGAAAAAATATTGTATGCACCACGGCGGTGAAGTGTCATTTTACTACTTTGATAGATAAACTAAACTATTATTATAATTTTTTACTCTGATATATTATAAATATCGTACATATATTCATGTTATCTAATCAATTACATATATCGTACGCGAGATATGTAGTATGGTCGTCCAATGACAGACGAAATCTACGCATCATATCAGCTATATCCTAACTAAAGTAGATTTTTTTAGACTTTATTTTTATAACTGCTTTGATCATTTCCTCCGTTACTTTATCAGTATCGTAATTTGTTGATTGTCGACTATATTCGTAGCTCGCACACGGTATATATGCTATTTACTACTACATATATTAAATGTGTTTTTTGTTACATTGCGGTTTTTTTACAATAAAATTAGTATAAATAGAAACTCAATTGAAAATACAATAGATTATATTGCAAATTCGCTTATATTATATCAATATTACATGGATAATCGTTGCGAAAAGAAGACATGGAAAATCACAAGATATGAAACATCAGAGACCATTTGTTCGCATTGTCTAAGATTTATTTGCATACATGCGGGAATTACAGACGTTCAAACTTAAACGAAGACTGTTTCACGTTTAGATCCGAGTTCATTAAAGCCTTGCTTAGGACATCGAATATTGCGGGTTCAAATCTCGCTTCGGTTAATTGTGATAACCAGATATTTTCAGAATGGTGGTGATTGTGTTGAGGAATACCTGACAAGTATTTTAGTTTTATTTTAAAAACATCTTTTTTTGTTAATTTTACTGAAAAAACGAAAGCAAAGGTGCATTTTCCGAATTAAATCTAGTATGCTTTCTAACAGTATCAATGCATGTCCAGTGCTGAACATTAGGATAAAATTCACCAGTAATGATTTCTTTAAAAGCCAACAAATTATTTATTGTATTAATACTTTTTAAGGAGAAAATAATTTTCAATTATTTCACAACTAATTTATTTTAATATTTTCATTTCTAAGAACATTATATTAATTTAATTTTAGTAACTTCTTCACCATACGTTTCTAGTTATTTAAAAATAGCAACTGATGCCTTTGTCGCTTTAAACCTTCCGCGCTGTGATCTATTAAAAGCTCTTCTTCTCCAACTTCTCCCTGGTAACACATCTCCAAACCGCGTAAGCCACATCTGTCACCCGCAGACCTAACGGCCCCCACAGAGTACCCCACGGGTCTCTACTCGCTCCGCGCGTGTTTGCTTAACCAATAAGAGGTCGAAAAGAGTCGCGCCAAACTTGACTGTGTGAAATGTACGGGCACGGCAGATAGGAATACACACTATACGCTTAAAAATACATCGTCGTGATTTTGTTTCTCCTTATTTCTTGGTCGTGTTGTTCCCGCGCGTGGCTTGTGGATGTGTGCGTTATATGCAAGTACGCCTGTGTGGGAATTCTACGAAGATTCATTAACATATTCGATCGACGAGGCTACATACGCTCAATATTAAACTAGACAGGAGGTTTCCCATAAGAAAGTTCACGCTGAATGGCTTGTTTACCATGATAGTTGTCGTATACACTGGCGTATGTTGAGATACGAACGTTGTATTGTCGGGCAAATGAGGTTTGATGTGGCTGAAATGAGTAGATAATATTTCTTTCCTTAAAGAAGTTTTTTTTTTTAGACAAAGGAAATAAATGAAATAAAATTGTCTCCATCTGGACTTGACAGAAACAATATTTCTGTGTAGTTGTTAGAGAAATTTATACACTGCTTTACTGATATACAGGGTGTTTGGTAAACATGCGGGAAAAATTCAAGGGATTATTCCTTGGCCTATTCTAAGAATATTTTGTCCTATGATGATTTTTGAGAAACCCCTTTGTTTCGAAGATACAGGGCGAACAAAATTTGCGACAACCATATTCGATATTCGTTGAAATTATTCATGTAAACAAAAGTATGGTGTACGCCAATGAGTTTATCAAGTACAAAAAATTGTTTACAATGCATTGTTATTTTTTCGATCTCCATATCTCGCATAAAACGCCTATTTTATCTAGTAGTGGATTTCATTTCAATAGGTCTGATCGGTCGCATATCCAGGGATTTCACTTGTCGAATATCGTGACACGTCGAATCCCGTTAGCTGAAGTTAGAAAGCGGTGTAACTTAGACAACTACACTTACTGATAAATAATTATTGGTGTTACCTCCGAAAAGTTGGACAATTTCTATCACCATAATCCATATTTATAAATATCACTAATAAGCATCGTATTCTTGTATTTTAACTACAACTATTCCCGTAGTCAACATAAATTCATTTAAAGAATGTGCCTTTCCTGGGGGGTGATGTACGTTTTCAAAATTTATAGCCAAAAATAAACGTTAAAGCGTAGGTTTAAAATAGAATTAATGGCACTTAACTTGTATTGCATGTTAACTGTGAAATATAATATTTTTACCCGTATTAATCCTTTGTTAAATGTCACAGATCAGAATTATCTACATATATACGTGACGTGTGTAGATAATATAACTTCCTTTCCTAATTTTATTTGAGAATGTCATTTTGATTGTGTGAACCATGAAATTGGAATAAATACAAAGAATCAAAATTGTGCCAAGATGTGCTTCAAATGTAATATTTCGTACAGATCTTTTTTATATTAGCAGACTTTATTACTGTGTCATTATGGGTTGGGATATTACGATTTCCCATGCCAAATATGTCAGATATGTTAATCGCAGATTGGCAATTGGCCAATAATATGGGGATGGAACATCATAGGGCTGAGGGTTGATTTAATCAAATTCTCAATCGATATGAATGTGTTTCTGTCTTGACCTACATACAACAGTAATTACGAAATGGTGTTAGTTTAGAAAGGGTAAATAAGAAACATGAACTTACAAGTAATTTTTCGAAAATTTATGCGTTCAAAACAGTTCAAAAGCAATTTAGTACCTTTTTTTTTTACTTAAGAACGAATAAACAAATGAAAGCTTGCACGGAAAAAAAGATATTACAACAATATATATTTATAATCAACAGCATTAACTTGGGGACAATAATAGATTATCTAATATCTAGTATGTATTCATATATTAATGCTTATTAGAAAAATTATATAGTCTAATATCCCTAATTATAGTAACTACAGTGAAATCTCCCTTGAACGGACACCAACGGGACCAACTGAAGATGTCCGTTTAGGAAGGAGGGGTGTCCGCAGAAAAGAAATACGTAGTAGATACAACAAAAATCGTGTTTTAACGAAAAATAAATATATTAAAAAAACTGGGACATTTAAATCGTATATGTATATAAATGTTTTTAAAATAAATAAGAAACTTTAAACTTAAGAAAAAAAAGTTTATTTCCTTTAGATATATACAAAGTATAATATAATATGTACATAGATACATAGATGTAGTATGTAATACAAAACAGTGAAATGAATAGTCACTTTAAGGACGTAAAAATTCATATATTGTTGTTTGTCTTCTCTTTTTCTTTAAAATGGCGTCTTGAAATCGTATTTCTAATTTAGAAAGAAGCTCCAAAGACTCTGTATCTCCGTGATTTTCGACAAAACTTTTGAGCTGCTTGGTCAGGGTAATAGCTTTATCATAATTTGGGATAGCTTCTGTTGGCACTGGAACCTCATCGACATCAGAATCTTCCGAAAGTTCTTGTATTTCAACTGGATTTGTAATTTCTTGTTCTGAATCTGGATCTTCAACATACAAATCTTCATCTACGTTCAAAAAATCATTAAGGTTTTCATTATCCGTCAATTTCAATAAATTCTTAATTTTGAGGATATCTGAAAGTACACTAAGAGGCAAATCATCTTCTAGGCCAGATATATCAGCCTCAGTTAACTGGTCTTCACTTTGCATATTTGCATGATTAAATCCTGCTTTGCGGAAGCAATTTTGAACTGTCTCTTTGGTTACTTGGTCCCAAGCGGTTTTTGCCAAATAAACTGCATCCAGTGGTGTAATTTTCTTTATTAACTCAAAAGCTGTACCAGCAGCTTCAATGTTTACTAGTAGATGTTTGAGTATTAGACTTCGGTAATAAGTTTTAAAATTCTTTATAATCCCCTGGTCAAGTGGTTGACAAGCTGATGGACAATTAGGGGGTAAAAATAATATTTTTATATTGTTTAAGCGAACGTCTTTCGGATGAGATCCCGCATTGTGTAAAAATAAGAAAATGTTTCCTTTTTCTTTAGCCATTTTCCAATCTAGGTCTTGCAACCACTCTGTCATAATTTGTCCTGTCATCCAAGCTTTCTTATTGGATTTCCAAGTTACAGGCAGGTTATTTATGTTAATGTTTTTAAAAGCTCTGGGTTTAGCTGCCTTACCAATGATTAGGAGTTTTTCTTTTTCACCCACTATATTTGCACAATGCAAAATTGTAAACCTCTCTTTGGGATACTTACCCCCCAATACATTTTTCCTTCTTTAATGTGAGCGTTTTGTCGGATAGAGCCCTAAAATACAGGCCTGTCTCGTCGGCATTATAGATGTCTCTCGGTGAATATCCCTTAATCAAAGAAGGACTTTTTTTTTGAAAACGATGAAACATCTTCAGCATTAACCGAAGTTCCTTCTCCCGAAATCGCTTTAAAACTTATATTGTGACGGATTCTAAATTTATTGAGCCAACCAGAAGAAGCGCTGAATGTAGAATGTCCTAAAGAAGCGGCTATTTCTCTTGCTTTAGATCGTATTAGCGGACCTAAAAAAATTTTTTTTTGCGTTTTTGTCACGGCGAACCTATTGGTAATCTCACTCTTTTTATCTACATACATATTTTAGAATTTAATATGAAAAGAAAATCAACGCATTAATACAAGAAAATCTTATCTAAAAAATCATATGCATACCTGTTAAAGGAATCCCCTTATGGCGAGTTGCTGTAAACCAATCATAACACAATTTGTCAATTTTAGTACCATCATCCGTCAAAAAGCTTCTTTTTTCATTCAAATTGCTGTTCGACATCCATTTGTTTAGAAGGATTTCTTTATGTTGAATTATATCTGCAGCTTGTGTTTTTCCAATATTAAAACGCTTGGATAAGTTCCTTACACTTAATTTCTCTTTAGTGTAAACTTCAACAATCTCAATTTTTTTGTTTAAGCGTGAGAATTTTTCTATTTGGAGCCATTTCTACAATGAATGTGTCGCCCACTGTGTCTTTTCCGCATAGACGTCAGACTAATATTGAATGCAGATTCAATCGAAAGCGTGCACCCAAACAATAAGAACGGTAAATCCCCGACCAACTTGGGGAAGTCCCTAATTCACGCCAGGCAGAAATGCGCGACATAGGCTGCGTTTATACCGAAAGATTAAAGTCGGTAAATCTCCGGTTTACTCGGGGAAGTCCCAGCGAAATTGGCGCGCGGCTCTCGATAAAAAAATAAGATAAGGCGTTTCTTTTTATTTTATTTTTTGTCCGGTTAAGAGAACATTTTCTCGTGTCCGCGTCCGTCCAAGAAAGAGTTAATACAATGGAAATTATATGAGAGCCGGTCGGGACCATGAGAAACTGTAAGTTTAAGGGAGGTGTCCGTGTAAGAGGGGTTTCCGCGAAGGGGAATTTCACTGTATTACTGAAGTTTGATAGCTCCATCCTTGTTACTAATTATAAATTTTACTGTCATTATTTTTATTATTATAAAAAAATATTACTAAAATCATAAGCTGCATTCTTCTTGAAAATGTTAATGTTAATATTTTCGAATATACACTCACATGGCTGATAATTAATAATATTTCGTTAGAGGGGTATAGTATTTCGTACGCGACACGCAATTTACGCCCACTCCACATGGTAGGCCTGTATATTTAGTTGGAGTTGGTTTGTGTTGGAATAGCGACTTGCATATTTCTTCGTTTTTCCATCACATCATTCTCTATAACCCGTTCTGGGTGGATAGCAGTAACGGTCAAACTTAAAAATGGATTATTATACCCCGGAGCAGAAACTATTTATTTGGATCGCCCCTGTATATACATATAAACACAATCTACATGTAATGTATGCCAAGTATTTCGAGAATTATCACCAGCCCACTTCGATTCCCCAAACAATCCAAATACTTCGGAGCGCGAACGAAAAGTGATAATAAAAGGATTCAAAAAAAAAAAAGAACAACGCATTCATTACTCATTCTCGGAGCTCGACGACCTGTCTGCGCAGTTTTCTCACGGTTCTCACGCGTTCTATAGTAGAAGCTATACGAATCACCGGCGCCGTTAGGTACCGTTCGCGTAAAACCATGATTTGTTGTTTGGTCGCGATTTCCGTCTCCGCGTTTGTATACTCGAATCCCCCCGAGTCTAATCGTCCGTAATTAATAATAAACCATAACACGGGCATGCAGATATACGCTTTATATGTATGTATCGTTCGGATACGACTAAAAGGAGCATCCCGACTCGATCCAGTCCACTTGTCTATGTGTGTATCTTTCGCGTTTATTATAATAACAAAAACAAAGATCATCCGCGATATAGACGCACTTATAGATAATAATCTAGCGCAGGAAGTCTTTCTCGAGCATGGGAACATCGGCTCGCTTCATTTGATATTCATAAAATGACGTCGCTTAAACTGTTTAAACAATTGAAAAGTCGCCGTACGTCGCGCTAATTGCTTAAGGTCTAGTAGGCCGTTGGGACTGGAGGAAAATTGCGCAATATGTGGCGTTCCCACACTGTTGTTCTTGTTGTTGTTCGTAGTGGTTGTGACGAGGTGCATATCGAGTCGTGTTAGTTTCTACGAATCGTCACTATATGAGAAATGACCGTCAGGTGACTTACTGATTACTCACCGCCTTGTTAATTTGCCATTCAAGCAATTTTTTTTCTCATACTTTCATTGTTAATATTCATTTGTTTTAATGCTCGAATAGAAAGTAAAGTAATTACTGCAGATTGTTTGATTATATACAGGGTGATTCTAAACGTATAGTAGAAACTACGACAATTGATTCCCTTGATTTTTTTTTATCGAAAAAGTTTAGGTTCGTAACTGGCTTACAAGATGTTTGATGTAGATTGTTGATTATACTACACACGGAAAGCAAGAAATGTGTTAAGTCTAACAAAAAACGCGGCAATTTAACTACGAAATTTGGTTAAATACAGTCAAACAAAAATCATTGTTAAAGTAACAAAATGCAAATGTTAAAATAATTGTGTAGATTTGATAATATTTTTGGCATTGTTTTAACAATCAAGATAATTTTATTTTAAACATTCAATATTGTTAGGGCAATAAGTGTTCGGGTAAAATAAACAACTTATTTCATGTTAAATTAACCAAAAGAATTCATTAAAATAAAAAGCAGAAGTTGCTAGGTTAAATACACATTTTAAGTTAAATTGAATAAATGTTATCTTGTATGTCAACATAACATTTTGGTGTGTGTTAAACAAGAAAATTATGTTGAGTCCAAAACAGAATTGCTTTTAGTTAATAATATTTTATTGCTACAGCAACCTATTAGGCATGTTTTTGATTCGCTTTACAAGGGGAAATGTTCAAGTATCTTGGTATTGTACATTTATCATCTCATACACAACATAAAGTGTAAAATATATTTAAAACCCTCAAAAAATTGCAGTTTTACTAACATCACTGCCATTGCACACCACCAATCGCTGCTTTAATGGTCGCAACTTCTATTGAATGTGTGACTGGCAAATGCACTAGATTAATATTGTATTAACTCTGACTGCTTTATGACCCTTATGTGTCATTTACTGGTGTGAAATGGAAGGAACGCCATCTTCACTGCGATTCTGAAATACATACACTACCTATATTTAACGTATTTGCTACTATATGGAAGAAAACTGTTATGCACGTGAACCCATTGGCTTTGTTAAATTAATAAAACGTTATGGTTGCCTTCATTATACGGTATCCTTGAGAGATTAACGAAAATTTTGGTAACGCAACAAACATTACGGAACATCTAATATAGTTTTATCAATAGAACGAATTTTGTTAAGTAATTAAAAATGTTGTTAACCACAATAATATTTTCCAACAAAAGGTGTTGTTGACGGGAATGCATTTTCTTTCTCGGTGCGAATTTCGGATATACGGCTAAAGTTATAAAATATAGGAAATCTTAATTTAATGTATTGTATGTATATTGATTAACATAATTTTTGTAAAACAACTACCAAGAAGCTTAGTTTTGATCAAGACAGTTTAGTAATTTTAAGAGAATTATTTGAGTTAATATAAACAGAAAATTTATTTCATTCATCGAACAACTAAAATTTTTCTTTAGTCCAACAAAATTATGTTAACTAAAAGAAATTCTTACTGTAAGAATTAATTTATGTAAAGTCAAACAAAAATATTGTCACATCAACGCATTTGAGCTTAACAAAGTGATTTTGATTAATTTTTTTTTCTCTACGTGCAGAAGATGAACAATTATATACAGAGTGATTCTAAATGTATGTCAATAACTTTAACGGTTGATTATTTTGGATAAAAAAGTTCAAGTTATTAGTTTTAAACGGCTTCAAAGGACAGCTTAACAAATAATATTAGATATAGATTGTTAATTATACCATACAAGATTAACGATGATGTACAGAGTGATTCTAAATGTGTAGCAGAAACTATGGCACTTGATTCCTTTGATTCCTTTTTTTTTATCGAAAAAGTTCAGGTCGTAAACGGCTTGCAAGCTGTTGTAGATTATTGATTATACTAACAGAAGATGAACAATTATATACAGAGTGATTCTAAATGTATGTCAATAACTTTAACGGTTGATCATTTTGGATAAAAAAGTTCAAATCAACATTGATTTTAAATGGCTTCGAAGGACAGCTTAATAAATATTTGGTGTAGATTGTTAATTACATATACCATAAAAGATTAACAATGATGTACAGGGTAATTCTAAATGTATAGCAGAAGTTTTGACGGCTGATTCCTTTTAAATATTTTAACCAAAAAAATCATGTACACCTTGCTCCTAAAAAAAGCGCGCGAGTAAAACTTATCAAATGTTTAATGCAAATTATTAATTATACTATAGAAAATTAAGGATGATATACAAGGGGATACTAAACGTATCAGCTAAAGTTTATCAGATGTTTGATGCAAATCATTAATAATTATACTATAGAAGGTTAAGAATGATATACAAGGTGATTTTAATTATATGGCAGAAAATTTGACGGTTAATTCCTTTGATAATTCTAATCAAAAAAGCTCACGTGAACAATTGGATATGACAGAAACTGGTTCTTTTAAATATTTCGATCAGAAAAATTCACGTAAATATTGGCCTAAACGACTTGCAAAGAGAGCTTACTAGATATTTTAATGTAAATTATTAATTATACTACAGAGGAATAAGGATGATATACAGGGTGATTCCAAATGCATGGCAGAAAATCGAACAACTGAATTGGTTTAAAACGCGAAGCAGAGATCTATTACAGCACTTTTGCATAATATTAGCCATAGATGACCAAACAGACATTTCGTTGACTCTATCAAATAAACACTCAATGATCCAACTACACTTTAAAAAAAAACATATTAGAATATTACAATGAAATGATTGTGTTATTTTAACATAATATCTTTACAGCAAGTAATGCCGTAAAGTAAATATGTTTTTACATTAGGCTTACTGTATTTACCTTTTATGAACAGCAAATTTACATACACACAATGGTGAACAATGGTGTTAAAACTGTAATTTCAAAACATCAAGATGTTGTTTAAGGTAGTTGAAGAGAAAAGACTTGTGAGTACGCTAAACTATTATATTACAACTTCTTGTGAAAATTCTGTCATTGTTTTTGCAGAAAAATCTTCTGTCTATATAACAAGCTGTATTCGAAAGTATTGCCAATATGACAATAAAAGATCGTCTGGGAACACATTCAACTGCAAAAGTTTGTCATTTGTATTGGCCTAGTACAATATACTTATTGTCGTATGAAGTTACACAAATCAAGTTTTATAATTATATATTATTTTTATATAAATAAGGATCAATTTAAATCAAAAAAATTAAATTTTATTGTCTTTCAGTAATGCTATTAAGACTTTTATATTTTCGATTAAATTGCATATTTGTTTTTGTTTCATTTATATAGTTTGTAAAAAAGTCACCTATATCCTATATTCACGTCGAATTATGATCGTTGAATATACAACAATTTGTTATCCAAATATGAGCATTCTGCACACTACAAATGCGAATAAATTGACAATGGTAAGCAGGGGTCATAGGTGGTAATTAAAAAAAAAATATTGTATGCACCACGGCGCACAGTGGTGCAAAAGTGGAAAAAACCCTATTTTGACAAGCATTATTATTCAGTATTATTATTGAATGTGATAGTATATTTAACGAAAATCGTTAGCTAAATGTTGAAACTTTATGAAAAATGGCATTTTGCAATATTGCAAGAAAGGATATTTTAAGTTGAAAAAATATATAAAGCTAAACATATTTGTATCAAACCACCAGTGTTTTTTTAGCTTTCAGTAAACAGTTGTGTATCCAAGATATTGCTAAAAGTGTAGACCATGAGATCTTTTGAAATTCATACAAACTGTTATGTGAGGTTTTGATGAATCCAGAATGCTGTCTAGAGCAATTTTTAAGTGAAAATCGAAAAGTAGGCAGGCCAGGAAAAAGTTATGACGATTGTGGGTTTCGAGCTCAATCGTATGAAGTTAAAAAAAAAGCGAGCAACGTAGCTCCGCAATTTAATTGATGGTGCGCTTTTCACTGCCTGATACATCTGCATCTAAGTTCGACACAGATTCTGCATTAGCTCTCATAGTTCAAGCTAAGTTGTCAAAATACCAGTATGAGGTGATTCCAGCAAAAGCTTTATTGAAATTAGTATAGTCACTACTATTATCTATTTTTGATTATTATCTTATTAATTAGAAGTGCTAATTAATCTTAAAAAATACTTAAATTTTGTTTTAAAACATTAAATAATGTGAAAATATTTTAAATTTCAAATCAAATTTTAACATGTAATTAGCGTAGTTTTTAATTCATTTAGGCGAAATGTCTTATAATATATAATCAAACTTTAGAAAATTAATTAGGTACATTAGTTCTTACTTCAATACTAGTTATACTCAAAGTTAAAATACAATAATAACAGTGTACTGAAAACGGTTTAAGTTGTCGACTTGGTTTTGATTTCATTCAATTTAGAATGAAAAAGTACATAGGAGTAGGTCCCTAGTATGATGGCTTAAAAGTCGTATATCTGAGATAGACAAGGTTTTTTCCGAAAATCAAGCGTTTTGCACCACTGTGCGGCGGTACTCACTTTGCCTTCATACATATATAACTGTTTTATTTCCGCCTGTTGATGTTTAAATCATGTGTAACATTGTATTTACTATTAAAAATTTTCCCTATTTACTCTTAGGTGATGATCTCCGTGTATATAATACCGTCTCCTCTTATTTTACTGGTATCGGTACGTTACCTAAATCTAACCTCTTCTTTTATTACTTCTTCGCACGATCCTTGGCCGTTCCCACGGTTGAGAATCAGTAGCTCCCGCACACTTTCTATAGACACAGTTACCTGATGCCGTCGCCTTTACTTTACTATCTCTGTTCGATTCCCATAATGGTATAAAAGGTGCGAGGAAGATGATCTAGCTAATAATCATAATAATATTTTAAATATACTCCGACAATCCGTTGCGAATGGGTAATTTGCCCTAATGTTTACTTGGACGATCTAGGAGTTCAGTAAACACTTTCCTTTGCGATATTAAATTAATGTAGATTTTGAATTCCTTACTTATAACTGTAATTAACTATTGAACCTTCAGGGAGGATTTATTGATTTTAATAGGATCTGATCCTCAAACCGTTATTATTATAGAAGCATTGTAACAATGTATTCCCTGCAGATATGATGCTGTCCCTTCCTTATCCACATCTCGTTTGAATGTGTGTGTATGTATACAATATACGCATTTTTCTGTAATCTTCGTTACATGACAACGTGTCTGCGGTTGATAAAATTTCGAAATCCTTCGACAAACATCTGTGCTTACATCGCACACATCAGAATGTTCACATACGGGATAGAGTAACGCACCCAAGTGTTAAGTGCGTCTAAAGCTGTGCGGGGTGAATACAATAGACGCGTTTCAATACAGGGAGAACGTATCATTCCCCTGCGTAACATGTGAAGATATCTAAGTATAAATATTTTCATACGCATGTGCCAGTCTTTGTATATATGCATAGTTGAAACAGTAATACATAAATGTTGCCTTTCTATGAATATCTATTACTATCAACTCTATCAATTTAATACCACAAGACATATTTAAATTTATTTATTTAAAACAGTATATTATTCTTAATTTTTTTAATTGACCTGCTTGGGGCTAATACCTCCCCCACCTGTCCAACACTTAAAATTGTCACCCCAATACTAATTAAATCATTCACTTGATAAGAACAATATGAAACAATGCTGTAATCATGAAATTTCTAGTCTGGGCAATGTATTCAGAGGTTTCTTTGGTCACCATGACAATGACGTATAACTACGAAAGTAGACTTGGCGATTGAAAACTTTTTGACAGAACCGTCAATAACCCCGAAAACGGTTTTTTTTTCTTTTTGACGTACCGCAGAGCTAGGTTTAGAACTGTTAAACATTGTCGAACGCTAGCAAGCTTCTTGAAGATCTCTAGATAATCTAAATGTACCTATTCTGTGGTGAAAAATATTCCTATCTCGGAAAAATACTACGAATTCGAACGGAAGTTTTCTCTCGGAGCCTATTCTGCCGCAAATTTTAATCGAAACTTATCGGCTTTTCGACAGTACGCTCATGGAACAAACTTTGGCATAATTAAAATGAATTTGATTAAAGAGTTTTGCTTGACAAGATAATCTGAAGGTGTAATGGAATTTTATAATATAACGGGAGCCGTTTTTGCTTCATTGGCGTGCCGCATAGGGGGTTTTAATTATCAAACATTGCCGAAATCGTTAACAAGCTTCCTGAAGATCTATCGACAATCTAAAGATACCTATTCTGTGGTGAAAAATATTCCCTATCTTGGAAAAATACTACCAACTCGAACGGAAGTTTTCTCTCGGAGCCTATTCCGCCACAAATTTTAAGCGAAACTTATAAGCTTTTCGACAGTACGCTCATGAAACAAACTTTGGCGTAATTAAAATTAATTTGATTAAAGGGTTTTGCGCGACAAGATAATCTGAAAGTGTAATGGAATTTTATAATATAACGGGAGCCGTTTTTGCTTCATTGGCGTACCGTATAGGGGGTTTTAATTATCAAACATTGGCGAAATCGTTAACAAGCTTCCTGAAGATCTATCGACAATCTAAAGGTACCTATTCTGTGGTGAAAAATATTCCCTATCTCGGAAAAATGCTACCAACTCGAACGGAAATTTTCTCTCGGAGCCTATTCTGCCACAAATTTTAACCGAAACTTATGGGCTTTTCGACAGTACGCTCATGGAACAAACCTTGGCATAATTAAAATGAATTTGATTAAAGAGTTGTGCTTGACAAGATAATCTGAATGTGTAATGGAATTTTATAATATAACGAAAGCCGTTTTTCCTCATTGGCGTACCGCATGGGGGGGTTTGAATTATCAAACATTTTCAAAATCGGTAGCAAGCTTCCTAAAGATCTATCGATAATCTAAAGGTACCTATTCCGTGGTGAAAAATATTCCCTATCTTGGAAAAGTACTACCAACTCTAACGGAAGTTTTCTCTCGGAGCCTGTTCTGCCACAAATTTTAAACGAAACATAAGCTTTTCGACAGTACGCTCATGGAACAAACTTTGGCATAATTAAAATGAATTTGATTAAAGGGTTTTGCGCGACAAGATAATCTGAAAGTGTAATGGAATTTTGTAATATAACGAAGGAGCCGTTTTTGCTTCATTGGCGTACCGCATAGGGGGTTTGAATTATCAAACATTTCCAAAATCCCTAACAAGCTTCCTAAAGATCTATCGACAATCTAAAGGTACCTATTCTGTGGTGAAAAATATTCCTTATCTCGGAAAAATACTACGAATTCGAACGGAAGTTTTCTCTCGAAGCCTATTCTGCCGCAAATTTTAACCTAAACTTATCCGCTTTTCGACAGTACGCTCATGGAACAAACTTTGGCATAATTAAAATGAATTTGATTAAAGAGTTGTGCTTGACAAGATAATCTGAATGTGTAATGGAATTTTATAATATAACGAAAGCCGTTTTTCCTCATTGGCGTACCGCATGGGGGGTTTGAATTATCAAACATTTCCAAAATCGGTAGCAAGCTTCTTAAAGATCTATCGACAATCTAAAGGTACCTATTCCGTGGTGAAAAATATTCCCTATCTTGGAAAATTACTACCAACTCTAACAGAAGTTTTCTCTCGGAGCCTGTTCTGCCACAAATTTTAAACGAAACATAAGCTTTTCGACAGTACGCTCATGGAACAAACTTTGGCATAATTAAAATGAATTTGATTAAAGGGTTTTGCGCGACAAGATAATCTGAAAGTGTAATGGAATTTTGTAATATAACAGGAGCCGTTTTTGCTTCATTGGCGTACCGCATAGGGGGTTTGAATTATCAAACATTTCCAAAATCCCTAACAAGCTTCCTAAAGATCTATCGACAATCTAAAGGTACCTATTCTGTGGTGAAAAATATTCCTTATCTCGGAAAAATACTACGAATTCGAACGGAAGTTTTCTCTCGAAGCCTATTCTGCCGCAAATTTTAACCGAAACTTATCGGCTTTTTGACAGTACGCTCATGGAACAAACTTTGGCATAATTAAAATGAATTTGATTAAAGAGTTGTGCTTGACAAGATAATCTGAATGTGTAATGGAATTTTATAATATAACGAAAGCCGTTTTTCCTCATTGGCGTGCCGCATGGAGGGTTTGAATTATCAAACATTTCCAAAATCGGTAGCAAGCTTCCTAAAGATCTATCGACAATCTAAAGGTACCTATTCCGTGGTGAAAAATATTCCCTATCTGGGAAAAATGCTACCAACTCGAACAGAAGTTTCTCTTCGGAGCCTAATCTGCCGCAAATTTTAGCCGAAACTTACCGATTTTTCGACGGGAGGCTCATCGAACACACGTTAATATAATTAAAGTGACCTAGATGAGAAAATTATTGAAAATAATTACGCCACCAGAATTAACTGTCAAGTACAGAAAAAGCGCTGCTATTTTTAGAACCACCCATCAATATTGCGCAAAAAAGAAATTATACAAGCAAGATTAGCCACCGGCGAATTTGAACTCTAATATTAAATTTAAAATGTTTATTTTCGCTCTAACAAAATACACATTTCTCGTGTTCTTGTTTTCTCATACCAATCGCGGCAAGGATGCGGGGTGTTCTATGAATAAACTTGGAATGCGCCAGTACACCTATCTATGTATAACCCCGTATTGCAGTACTATAAACTAAATGTATATAACACTCTACTATCTCCTTAGTTTCCGTTCATTTACTAGTAAGAGGCGGAATACGTTGATTTTGCAATGCGGAGGATAATTTTAAACTTTGGATTATTTAGATAATCTAATAGCGTCTTTTTGATCCTAAATCTTGTTTCGATAAGATCCGAAAGTCTGTTAAATAATAGATGTGATACGTGAAATTAGTTAACCACACTCATTTATTACACTACTTTCAGACAGAGAACATCTTGATATATTACCTAAAAATACCGGTTTAAAATGCGTGCTTCTCCACAACCGAAGACCACCCGAATATATTCACGACAAGAACTTTTCTCACGGGTTCTTAAAAGAAAATCCGACGGTAATTTACTCTCCGGTATATACTAGAACTGTCAGTTTGATTATCTCGTGATTATCAGCTGAGAATATAATGGTTAATCACGAATTATAAAATACTTTGAGTGTGTGTATAATCATTCTTCTATTATTTATTGTTGGATAATATTTTTAAATCGAATTTTAAGGCTAAAATAATAATTGTACGTAAATTTAGTACCACGAAATAATGGCTGCAAAACTCATGTCCTCGCAAACCAAAAAGTCCCCTATGTAGGTATAGTAATATCCGATTTTATCCACCTCCGCTACGTCTCATTACTTCCGATGGCCGAGTCCCGTCGCAGTAATTCCGGTACACTCATAATATAAATCCCCTCGCAATACAGAAGGGGACAGCCCTCTATTTCATAATACGCTATGTGCATCGTGGACTACCTAAGATACCTGGTCGGAATATACGAATATCCACCCTAGCATTTGTCAAGACAGCTGTGAATCTCTCCCCTAAAGGCGAACAGACACGACAGATTGCGAACACGGCTAGCACCTGGATAAGGGCAGTTCCTACCTTCTTACGTGTGTATATATACATATACCTTAGATGCAGTGGCGTCCGTCATAACGGAGATGCGAATTTTACATCGTGGAGACAGATGCTTCTGGCAGATGCGTTATTGTGTGCCTAAATATGTGGTAGAGTAATTGGCGAAAAAACATAGGTGATATTTAGGGTTTTCTTAAACAATTACTTTCTTGTTTTGATAATTAATGATAATAATAATATTCTATGTATTTGTAATTCCACTATTACAGTGCAATTGGTTACATAACCTTAATCTTGTAATTATAATCTTTTTAAAATCATAAAATAATAAATTTAAAAGAATAATTGTCTTTTGCATATTGACGTTTGTTATTATTGATTAATAAAATAAAATTTCAAATACAAAAGAAAATGGGATTTGAAGAAAGCGTATGCAGACAATTGACAATTAAATGAAATTCCTTGTTCATTCGTCTAAGCTTTCGCAATCAAATTATTGCTTCTTCAGGGATAAGTAATTGGAAAGCAAGCTACAATACACATTAAAATTGAGAAACATACTCAACAGAATACAACAATATAAAGTGAGAATTCTAACAGAGAACCACATAGTAAAAGATGGTGAGGTTAGGACAAAAGATAATGCTTGAAGGATTATCTTCTGTCAGTTTATTAAATGTATTTCCTATATTTTTTTGTCTTACATAAATATTCAATAAATATTCTTTATCGTGTGGAACACATTTTAAACCATTCGATCATTTTTCTGTCTAGAAATACTTTTAGAGGGAGTATATTAAGTTCACCTTTCATGTATTTGTAAATATTAGAAACATAAATAATATATTTATTCCAGGGGCCTGTTGCATAAAAGTACAATTACAATTTACAGGTGATACTTTTGTTACAATCTGTAAAAATTTGACTTATGGGCGTTGCAAAAATATACATATATGTCAAATTTTGACAGATTGTAACAAAAGTATCACCTGTAAATTGTAATTGTACTTTTATGCAACAGGCCCCAGGTGGTCCTAAAATTTGAAAGCAATCACTTTTAAGAAAAAAAAAGTTTCAAGTGGAAATTTTAATACAGGCAGACACCTACCTAATGGTTACACAGTTATAGCCCTAGGAGAGCGCGTGAAGGTCATATGAAAATCAGGATGTTTTTTTTTTTTTTTTGTAATGCAACATGGTATTTTTTTAAACAAATTCTGAAAAAGGGTCTAATAGTGAGTAAAAAAAGTATTAAAACTTATATGGCCTAAAGTTAACATTATATGAGATATTCAAAGAAAACTTAAAAAAGATAAATGTCAAAAATAGCTGTCAAAATAATAAAATTTCAGGAGGAGTTTGCATTTAAACACTTATTAGTTAATATTTCTGATATTTGAAGTATGATTTAGAAAGTAATCCTATTGTATTGTTTTAATAATTTTCAAATAATCTGTTATTCCCATAATGGAAGATTATTTATTTATTTTCACCTATTAATCAAATAATGTAATGAAGTTGGGCGAAGCACAACAAGATAGTTTATTCTATACCCGGTCTCCATGAAGTTTATCTTGTTGAATATAATATTATCTATATTTCCAAGATATTTAATGTATGTTGAATAATATGAGAGTGCATAAAAAGTATTATCTGTTTAGAAATAAAAAATAAAAATAAACTAAGTATCAGCGGTGAGCACATATCGGACCAAAGAGAGCCGCTATATTTCCTAAAGAGCCACACCTAAATACACAAATTCAATTTTTAAGCTAAATTCGTATTTTCACTAAACACATACAAATAAAAATATAATTTAATATAAAAATTTTAATGAGGGCCACACTTGAATTCAACGGAGAGCCACATACGGCTTGTCCACCGTTGATATATAACAAAACAAGAACACAAAATAAGTATTTTACTTCTTATTGCATAGTTTCACAAATATAGTTCATAAATATCCCATCATCTATAACAAAATATAAAAAGTCGATTGAAATTTAAGGTTATAAACCACTAGAATAGCGGTGTTCCTTTCATGAATTTGAAGCCTTTTAAGCGGTTGCCAGCTGCTACGGGCGGAAGCTTAAATGTTAAAATTATATTATTTATTTGAGATATTGTACACATATGTCAGCTCTGTCAATTTTGCGTGTATATTCTTAGAGAAAATTATCACGCACATGCGTACTAGAAAGATAATTAACTGCTGATTTTCACATAGAACTAAATGACTTTTAGGGTGCCAAAGAAAACGATATAAGAAAAGAAATATCTATCAGCTCAATCGCACGACGGCTTACGCTGCTTTTGTTCCAATAGCGGATAAAGATGCGCCCGTAATGTATCTATAAATTAAAACCTTTATCGTTTCGAAAGACAAAAAGAAATTTAGATAAGCTCAGTCGCACGACGGCTTGCACTGTTTTTCTTCCCATTGCGCATAAGTTACGACCGGAATCTATCTCTAAATGAAAACCATTCTCGTTTTAAAAGGCATGAAAAGAAATTTCGATAAGCACAATGTTTTTGTTCTTATGGTGCGTAAGATCCGACTGGAAGCTATCTTTAAATTAAGATCTTTCTCACTTCGTGTCACTTTCGTCTCACTTTCTGTCTTCTCACAAAGACACGTAAAGAAATTCAGATAAGCGTGATCGCACGACGGCTTACACTGTTTTTGTTCTCATAATGGATAAAGTTTGACCAGAATGTACCTATAAAATAAAGACTGGGCTCTTATAAAAGACATTAAAAGAAATTTAAATGAGTCCATCACACACAGCGTAATTGCACGACGGCTTACACTGTTTTTGTTCCCATGGCGTGTAAGATGCGACCGGAATAAGGTTTGATTGGAATGTATGTGTCTATTAGTGATGGGTTGCAGCTGTGTGAACTACTTACTAGAATGTTAGAATTTTTATAACGCACAGAAATACATATCTGTGCGTTATAAAAATTCTAACATTTACAAAAAAGTAAGGAGATGGGCATTCTTTCACTAAACAATTACTTGTTATGTAGGAACAATATTTAAGAAGATGTAAAGCAGCTGTGGTCTTATATTTTTTTTTATACCTCCTTATTGAGAAAAAAACGAAAAGCAGTGTTGTCTTTACGACGCTCTACCGTCCAAAAAAAAACGGACGATTTAGCGATTGCTGGTGTCAGTGAGATACAGTTACTTATTATATTCCCTTGTAAGGCAAAGTTTATGAAACATGCTTTCAAACCAATGCAACGTAGTATGGAAGAAAATATTCAAATACATTTATAGCAGTCGTAATAATTAGCAAGTATCGTATTATTATCGAACAACCCATACACCTACCACTTGAATTACGCGCGGTATTTCTCCACTCTCTCGATACTAAACGCCCCCATGTAAACAGGAAATAAAAGGGTCAAGACCGTAAAAGCGAACACGGACAAAAGCAGGAAATGTGGTAACGCCACATATTACTCACATATACAGAATAATTGCGACATGTGTTCACGCGTGGAATTGCAGCACGTGTGATGCGTTCGTTGTCGTATACGTTTTACACCCCCATAAAACCAGTTAATGTCCCGTAATATCGCCGAAATGCATACGTTCGCAGTAGGTACTACACGGCGGGAGATGATGGCGATAATATAAACTTGAATATTGCATCTCCTTTATACACAGATATTCCTCTCTAAAATTTAATTGAGTAAACATATGTACGTGTAAAATTAATAAAGAATCAAATAAAATACAAAGAGCCAATTATAATTATAACGTTCAAATTTTTGCGCCCAACGTGGGGCATTGAAATCATTATTGACTTTACTTATTTTTTCTTATATATACAAATAATAATAATATCAATTTATTGGCACTATACAAAATACACCTACACAAAAAGGCTAAATCATCGTAATATGTTCTTCCTTTAACCTCCAATCACTTGTAACGTCCAGATTTTCACATTGTAATGTTGGTCAAAAGTTTTATTTGTGAGAATTGATACTCATCCAATATATTCAATATAATAAATGTTATTTGGCGAACATTAAAATCGGCGGTAACAACAGGATTATAGTTAATTAAACATATATATCGCTATTATTCCAATGCCCCTACGTTGGGCGCAAAAATTATGATTTTTGTACCTCTTTTTGTATTTCATTTCATTTTTTATTAATTTTAAACTGTCTGTCTACTGTATCTTTAATAATTAAAGTTGGTGGCTTGGCTGGGTCAAAAATATTTTTTAAATGAAAAATTTGTGTTTACATCCACTAAAATAATGTTAAACTAGTTAGGCCATTCTATAATTTGGTACATCTAAATTTAATTTATAAAATTCATTGTATTACAATAATTGCAGATATAAATATCACATCAGATAACATGTATTTCACGAGCCGCCACTGTTCATTAATAAAATCGCAAAGCTAATACATACAAACACCCTAAATCAATTAGCATAAAAGTGAATTCACACGCTTCCAGTCGTATATTCTCTAAAAATAAAAGGCCATCGTCTACTTATTTATACCTACCAAACGCGCCTTTTACTTATTCTAACTATGCTATGCCGATTATGTCGATCTTCGAGGAAGAGAGGTACGACGGCACGTCACGTCCGTGGGAAACTCGGTCGGGACACTGGCGGCAGCAACAAGACTCTCACGCGATTTGTTTCCTTCGAATCAGCGATTCAGAATTATAAAAAAAAAAACTTTATTTGTAATAGTCGATTTTATGCGTTTTACGCGCAAATTACCGGAGAGGAAATATTATTGCATTTTCACGTTTAATTTGTGTGAGAAATAGATCTTCTTAAAAAAAAAAAAAGCTTCATCCGAGCATGTAAAAGCATTTAGCAGGTGCAAAGCAATACAAACAACTGCTAAATTTAAAATCTCCAAGTCTATACATCATTCCATTTAATCTTGACTGTATGTAGTTTATGGGAGGTTGTCAATTTGTTTTGCAGAAGATTATATTTATAGGGTTTAAGTCACTGATTGCTCTGATGTTTATATCATAAATATCGGTTTGAAAGATGTAGGCAAGATAATGTAATAAAATAAACACACTTCGAGTATATACATTGGGCGTTAATTAATTTTATTAAGTTCAGTATTTATAAAATGCTTGGATAAACTAGACTTGATAAAAGGAGACAAATAACTCGCGATAAATAAATTTATTAGCTTTGGCAGTATTTTTTGACGTATTTTTGTAAAAACAAAACTTAAAAAATGCTGTATGAATAGATGCTACAGATCAAACGTAATGAGTCAGTGAGTTCTCCTCATGCAGGATTTGTTTACCGGACGAACGCTCTACCATTTGAGCTAGCGAGGAATATGCAAGTTCGTGCGACAAATCGACCTATGTCGATATCAGCTTGCAATCTTTGCATATTCGCCGCCCTGCCAATCTTTCAAGATTTGATATGGACATATATCGATTTGTCACGCGAACCTGCATATTCGTCGCTAGCTCAAATGGTAGAGCGTTCGTCCTGTAAACGAGAGTGTGTAGCTTCGAACTCTGCGCGAGTAGAAAATTTTTTTGGAAAAATTCTTATTAGCAGAAATACACTAATTCGTTAGCGTACTAATATAATTTGATATATATTAATAAATTATATCCTGTGGCACAGATAGCGTTTTATCGGAAAACATGTTATCAAACAATACTACCAACTTTAATTCTATATCAAATATTACAACATGATAAAATATAGGGAAGGAGGCATTTACGCAAGCTACAAAAGATACATACAGCCCGTAAGAGCATGTACTGTCAAGATAGGATGGAACATACTATAGTATCTTTCCCGCGCGTTCTTTCTTTAATATCGAATTACATTATAACAACATGGTATTCATTCATTCGAACACATCACGCACCTAACGTAACAAAAAAGCATATCACACACGTGCCTACAATGCACACCCCTAGAATATCCGTTTCCGGTTGTTACACTAACGGAAACACACTTGGCTGGTATTCGGTATCTTTTCTCATTGTTAAGAGCGTATCTCCTACGGTTTTATCAGCGCTATTTTAAGTGTTGAAGCAGCGATGATGAGGAGAGATGAAGTATAACATAATATATATTATATATATATGTATAAGGAACTACGCGAACAGCTCGCGAGAAAGGTATTTTAATTGGGGTTTTATCCTATGCAGCAGTAGTAACTTCCATATAAAAGAAATATGCATCCGGTTCGTTCTGTATTTCTCCGTGAGTAATTTCTTTGAAAAAATAATGGGGAATACGCTTTTGTTTTTCGTTTGGAAAATAAAGTTAGCGATACATACATAACACAATAATTTCCAATAATTATTTCAATTTAAACTTCCCGCTTCCTACAAGGAAATTAACGGTTTATTTACATGTTATTCCGACGCATGCAATACCAGTCAATAAAAATATATTTATCTACCCAATTATATCTAAACGTAGATTCTTCACGCATAGATCTGCTTAAGAAAAAAAAAAATTATGACCAAGTAATTGATAGTTGGCCATAACGCTACGTCTCTTGTACAATTTCCAAACGACCGCCAATAAAAAGCACCTGCTTTTAGTTATTTATGCCGCATTTATACATTACATGCCTCGTCGATTGGTCGAATGTTACGAAAATCGCATATACATACACACATAAATATATTATTTCACAGCTTGAGTTTATATTCGAAATACTTAAGACGAATATTGGGCAAGAAGTGTCAAAACATAGTTGAACGGTGCAAGATGTTTTAGTTCCCTTAAGTAAGTTTCAATAATAATAAATTTTAAATTGCCCTTATCTCATAAACGTAAAAATGTTAATATTCTCCGCTATTGTGAGCTTTATGAGATTATTTTTATTTGAGAATTTACTTCAATATGTGTGGCTAATTTATAGGTAAAAATACATGTGGAACACAAAGCAAGGAATAAATGCAATGAAAACATTGAAAAAATCCAGAAACATTTAGTTTTTGATGTAGCATCTGGATGACAGACGATGACAATCGTCATTTTATTTGACATTTCAATGTCTTACAGCATAAATATTTAGACAGCTTCACATAAATAAATTCAGAAAAACAATAACTTTGCAGCTTAATCTACGCAGATACTTATATTGCTTCTACTACAGCGTTTTCACTTTTTTATTTAATAAGAATGTAAATTCTCTATTCTATGTTAATATTTGAGATTCTATAACACAAAAATCTTTAGCGATTAAATTACAAATTGCAACAGAATGCCTGCCTATACATTTCTAAAATAATACCCTTACAGTAATAAACCCTCATATTACTCAGCAGACTATTAACTATCGCAACTCTAAAGGGATTACTTTGAGCCTTATTCCTGTGTGGTAAAGTGGACACTTGACACGAAACCACCCCCAAGATAATACAGCTTCAATACAACCTCGTCGAATATTAGAACCACAAATACTGCACACCCCCTCATATAAGCATTAGAATCCTATTCAATAGTATTAAACCCGCCTTGTCTAGTTTCTAAGTCCCCACGTCTAGTCTGTCGCCGGTTTTCTAGATGCACGATACCCTAGTGCATTAGAATGTCCCTATTTGGATTAAAAATTTGACTCACCACAGCATCAGTATGAAGTGCATATTGTATTCCAATATAAGGGTGTGCTTATACATATGAATCATTGTTGAATGGAAAAAATAAATTGCATCGCATCTGCCTATCTCATATCTACGATCTATTTTCGGATAGACGAAAACTAATTTTAGTATCACGAAATTAAAGATGTCATATATTTAATGTTAGTTCGCGGGAATACATATTTACTAGACGTAAAAGTACTATAATTAACTGCACACGGTCTGGTAGCTTCTATTCGATGTTATTGCACCCATTCTAACAATAAGAGCTACTACCGCTGTTTCCTCCTAAGAAGATACTGTAAATTACCGACGGTTTGTGGACCTGGTAGACCGATTTGCGTGTTACGCACTGTGAATGGTAAGAACAGGATCGTGAGACCGAATTTCCGGACTTGTCAGCCCGGAACGGAAGTAACCGTAGCGTGAATGAAATTATTCTGACTATTCTGAATTAATTCGCTCCAGTTATAAAAGGAAAAAATGGCTGTATTATATTGAGAAAACGATTTACTGAAAACAGTGGCAGAAATACATCTTAAATTGTTCTAATAAGAAAATAATTCCGTTATTTTTAGTTTCATACCACCACTGATATTTCAATACTTGAATATTATGTCCCTAATAGCCAAATTTAAATTTCCCGCCACTATGTTTAAGTAACTTCAACGTAAAGGCATTAAAATAACTATCAATGTAGTACAAAATAGTAAGTAATTTTATGTTTCATAACATTGAAGTTATTTTTTATAATTTAAATTTGGGTATGTGGGGTGGGGTTACATCAAAAGAAAATATCGTTTTTCCACTGCCATTTAAAATACACGAACGTGCGTTCCAATTCCGTTAGGGCTATTTATTTTCGAACTATTAACGACCAACGGAGTAAACATCGGCCGACCGTTACGAAATCTTAGTTATTCAGCGAGATTTTGCAATGTTCACGCAAGATACACCTTAGATTCTCACCCAGATATAAAACCGGGCTTGTTTTAAATATATTTACGATGCCTCGCAATTAAGTATCGTAAATTTATTTGTCGTAAATAAAATAAAAGCGGAAGGATAGTGTTTCGAACTATCTCGAAAGGGTAAATAGAAATAGCTATATTTAGTAAAAAATCGAAAGTAATGTGATAACGCAAGAATGTCGAAGATGCTATTAAAACAACTGTCAAAAACAAAGAGTAAATGCTCATTGCAAACGACAAACTATATATTTGGCTAAATAAGATAAAATTCAGGACGGTGAAAAGGACGTACTACTTTTATGAACTGTCAAAATCGTTATTTTAATATTGCCAATCTCGAGATAAAAAAACTCAAACGTATGATAAAATATCATATGTGCTGTCGGTGTCATTTAGAACTGTCAAAATATAAAAGTACTACCTACTTCGAAAAAATTAAATCTCTTACATCGTATGTTCCTTTTACAGCTTTATTTCAGTTATTAAAAAAATATATTTTGGGAATACTATAGTCATTTACGTATCTGAACTTTAAATATTAATACCTACCACAAAAATGAAATTCTCTAACACTTAATTAAAATAAATGTGATTCAAATCTGAAATATCAAAAATGTTAAAACATTTACTGAAAGTAAACAAAAAATACTATCATTAACAACAGCTGTCAAAATCCTTACCATTTTATGGTATTACTAATCTCAAGATAATAAATCCCTGAAATCAAAATGTATTTTTTTTTAGAGTACAGAAATTAAGTGCAATATTTAATTAAAATAGCTAAATCGTTTACCATAAAAATTAGAAATGTAAGAAATATGAAAAATATCTAATTCTTTAGCAGCATTACTGAAACTCATTATCTCTAAAATCTGTTTCACGTCGTGACTAATTTAATTACATAGCTAATACCACAGCTTCCATACGCGATCACCACTGAATAGTGAGTGGATATTCAAATAAAACATTCTTCGTAATATTTACCCCACCACTTTCACAAAGCGAATCATTAACCCCCCTCCCCAATTCTACATAAATACGATTTAGAATTACCGTGACTTTTTATTAATTGTCTCGCCTGTACTACAAATTAACCCTCATTTCCCTAAGACGTAGTATATTTCCAAGTCCATCTCCCATTTTAAGTGGAACCTCACCTATCCTGCCAAGATATTTATGCCATTACATAGAACTGTATAAAAGTGTTGCTAACTTTACTTACGTATATTAAAGCTCAGAAATTTCAAAAAAAAAATTAAAATTACTAGAACTGTGCAAGCAATTTCATTTACCCAAATTAGACAAATGTCAAAAAAAAGAATGTTTAATAATTTGTTGTTTAGGTCTATCAATTTTACCTATCTAAATTATCTCAAAATATTAGAAATGTTAAATGCGGTTATTTGAAGCTGTCAATTGTTACTAATCTAAAAAAAATATATTTATATCTTAAAAATGACAGAGAAATGGCGCCAATTTTTAATTCTGAAGGTGGTAGAATTTTTTTACCTGCATGTATTAAGCTTCAAATGTCAAGAAATGCTGATGTTTGAAGCTTTAGCGACTTAAACCAAACCCCAACAATATAAAAAAAAATGATTTTTTTTTTATAACTGTCAAAGTTACCAATCTTGACTGTCTAAATTAACCCTTAAAAATCATATTTTCACCTTAATTGATTTTATTTTTCTTCCATTTCAGCATCTAGATCGAGTTCAAGCACAGGCGGCACCAACAACTTACCCCCACTACTATTCCACAACGTTCACGGGGAAAACATCCGTATATCCAGGGAGGGAACGGTGGCCCGGCGCGTCGAGAGCTTTTGCAAAGGGATCGCCTTCAGTTCGAGACCGATAAAATTGAACGAAAAGATTTGCATCAAATTCTTGGAGATCTCCAACAATTGGAGCGGCGTGATCCGATTGGGCTTCACCTACAACGATCCGAGCACCCTGCGCTATGGTTTGCCTAAATACGCTTGCCCGGACCTGACTAATAAACCAGGATATTGGGCCAAAGCGCTGCCCGAACGATTTTGCAGCCAGAACACCATCCTGTTTTGTTACGTAACAGCGGCTGGGGATGTGCATTTCGGCATTAACGGAGAGGAGAAGGGCATATTCTTTAGCGGGGTAGAAACTAGAGGGCCGCTGTGGGCTTTGATCGACGTCTACGGCAACTCGACGGCAATAGAGTTTGTCGACATCAGGCATCAGTTGAATAATTCTCGCAGAAGTGGCTCTTCGAGTTGCGACAACACCCCGGACGAGGTAGATAGGATAGTTTACCCGATGAACGCTGTTAGTATACATCAAAGAGAGAATGAGGAACTGTCATATCCTCAGTTGAGGCATCAACAGCCCCAGATCAATTACCAAGCGATGCCGTTGCATCGCACGAAGGGTCGTAACATCAGATTGAATAGCAATCGAAATGTCGCCACGAGAATCGACACAGAATTCTGCCAAGGATATGTGTTCACTGGTAGGCCGCTACAGATCGGCGAGAGAGTAGTTGTGCAAATCCTAGCTATGGAACCGATGTTTCAAGGTTGCCTGAGCTTCGGTTTGACGTCTTGCGATCCGTCGACATTGCAACCCTCCGATCTACCGGACGATTCCAATTTTCTACTGGATCGACCGGAATACTGGGTGATAAGCAGGAATTTCGCGAGAAACCTCAACGTGGGCGACGAGATCAGCTTCTGCATAGCGCCCAACGGCGAAGTGCAAATCCGCAGGAACGGGGCAGCGCCTTGCGTGATAATCCACGTGGACCAAACCTTGAAGCTGTGGGCGTTCTTCGACGTTTACGGCTCGACGCGACGGATCAGGGTGTTGAGCTCGGCCGGCGCGACCACCCCCATGAGGCACGCCGACAGTCGCGTGATCATACCCTGCAATTCGGAATCGATGAACAGTTTGAACAGCCAATCGGAGATGAGGCGCAGTTCCGTGATACATTCGCAGAATAGTCAAAACAGGATGTGCTGTATGACACCGGCGGATGTCCAGATGCAGCCGAGCGCGAACGGCGGTACCGTTTTATCCGTCATCCTACCTCCTGGCCACGCCAACTTGATTAATCAACAGCAGAGTCACCATTCCTCTCAAAATTCGGTGCACAGTCAAAATTCGCATCCTAGTCACTTCTCTGGGGGCCATCCGCACGTCGTGGCACCCGTGCCGATGTCGCCTGTCTCTCAGAATGTCGTTACGCCGATCGCGACGACATCTAGCGCTACGCCATCCGTGGCGCCCACGGGAACTATGATGTCGACTTGTAGTAACACTTACATAGAGGTGAGTTAGGTTTTTAAAATATTTTTTTTTTTTAAGAAAACAATTTAATAAAATCCAACCATTGGATGTTTGTGATTTATTTATTAACATACCGTATAGCATGCATAAAATGTTACCTAAAAATAATTTAATCGTTGAAAGAGAAGTCAATCGCCACGTGTTTTCGACCGCCTCCCGATAATCCAAAATACGTCTATTCACTGCGACAAATATCTTCCACCCCAAAAAAAAATGTTCCCGGCGCGAAAGAATGTTTTCCTTCGAAGCCTATTCCGTGCGACTTGCTTTTGCCGAAACAATCACTTCTCCGAAGCACACATCTTTCGCAAATTGTAGCGTGTTTTCGAACGCGTTCCGATAATCCAAAATACCTCTGTTCACTGCGCACAAATATCTGCTATTCCAAAAAAATGTTCCCGACGCGAAAGAATGCTTTCCTTCGAAATGTCGAAACGATCACTTCTCCGAAGCACACACCTTTCGCAAATTTTAGCGTGTTTTCGAACGGCTTCCGATAACCCAAAATATGTTTATTCACTACCTACGAATATTTACCATCTTGAAGAAATGCTCCCAACTCGTAAGCATGCTTGCCCTCGAAGCCTATTCCGTGCGAACTTATTTATGTCGAAATGATAATATCTTCGAAGCACACCTTTCGAGCACATTTTAGCGTTATTAGGGCTCCGTTACTTCAGGCATCGTTGCGTGTTCTCGAACATCTTTTGATAATCCAAAATAGATCTATTCACTGCGGGCTTTTTGGGGGTGGCAAGTATCTGCCACCCCAAAAAAAATTTCCCGACGCGAAAGAATGTTTTCCTTCGAAGCCTATTCCGTGCGACTTGCTTTTGCCAAAACAATCACTTCTCCGAAGCACACATCTTTCGCAAATTTTAGCGTGTTTTCGAATGCCTTCCGATAATCCAAAGTACGTCTATTCACTGCGGACAAATATGTGCCACCCCAAAAAAATATTTCCGACGCGAAAGAATCTTTTCCTTCGGAACCTATTCCGTGCGACTTGCTTTTGCCGAAACAATCACTTCTCCGAAGCACACATCTTTCGCAAATTTTAGCATATTTTCGAACGCCTTCCAATAACCCAAAATATGTCTATTTACTACCTACGAATATTTACCATCTTGAAGAAATGCTCCCAACTCGTTAACATGCTTCCCCTCGAAGCCTATCCCGTGCGAACTTATTTATGTCGAAATGATAATATCTTCGAAGCAACCATTCGAGCACATTTGCGTTATTAGGTTCCTTCAAGCATCGTTGTGCGTGTTCTCGAACATCTTTTGATAATCCAAAATACATCTATTCACTGCGGGCTTTTTGGGGGTGGCAAGTATCTGCCACCCCAAAAAAATGTTCCCGACGCGAAAGAATGTTTTCCTTCGAAGCCTATTCCGTGCGACTTGCTTTTGCCAAAACAATCACTTCTCCGAAGCACACATCTTTCGCAAATTTTAGCGTGTTTTCGAATGCCTTCCGATAATCCAAAGTACGTCTATTCACTGCGGACAAATATGTGCCACCCCAAAAAAATATTTCCGACGCGAAAGAATCTTTTCCTTCGGAACCTATTCCGTGCGACTTGCTTTTGCCGAAACAATCACTTCTCCGAAGCACACATCTTTCGCAAATTTTAGCATATTTTCGAACGCCTTCCAATAACCCAAAATATGTCTATTTACTACCTACGAATATTTACCATCTTGAAGAAATGCTCCCAACTCGTAAGCATGCTTCTCCTCGAAGCCTATTCCGTGCGATCTTATTTATGTCGAAATGATGACATCTCCGAAGTACATCTTTGGAGCAAATTTTAGCCTTATTTCAAGCATCGCTGCGTGCTTTCGAACGCCTTCCGATAATCCAAAATACCTCTATTCACTGCGCACAAATATTTCCTATCCCAAAAGAATGTTCCCGACGCGAAAGAATGTTTTCCTTCGAAGCCTATTCCTTGCGAACTTGTTGAGATCGTTTCGACATAAAACGATCACATATCCGAAGCACACCTTTCGAGCAAATTTTAGCGTTATTGGGGTTCCCTTACTTCAAGCATCGTTGCTTGTTTTCGAACGCCTTTTGATAATCCAAAATGCATCTATTCACTGCGGATAAATATCTGCCACCCCAAAAAAATGTTCCCGACAGCGAAAAAATGTTTTCCTTCGAAGCCTATTTCGTGCGACTTGCTTTTGCCGAAACAATCACTTCTTCGAAGCACACATCTTTCGCAAATTTTAGCGCGTTTTCGAACGCCTTCCGATAATCCAAAATACGTCGATTCACTGCGGACAAATATCTGCCACCCCAAAAAAATGTTCCCGACGCGAAATAATGCTCTCCTTCGAAGCCTATTCCGTGCGAACTTATTTATGTCGAAACGATCACTTCTCCGAAGCAAATTTTAATGTTTTAATTATACTAAAACAAAAACTAATTAAACACTTATATATTATGCGATTATTTCATAATTTTTCTCTATCTTTCCAGCCAATTGCTGCCACAACAACCTACACCCCTACGCAAAATTGGGTCGAAGGAAACCGTATCACCGTCGGTGCCGGTACCGAGTGCACGATCTGCTACGAAAACTCCATCGACGCCGTCTTGTATATGTGCGGACATATGTGCATGTGCTACGAATGCGCCTTGCAACAGTGGCGAGGAAAAGGGGGCGGACACTGCCCCCTCTGCAGGGCCGTCATCAGGGACGTGATCAGAACGTACAAGTCTTGAGATTGGTAAAACCGGCATATCATTGTCGAACGCAACAGAACATTGTTTTCCTACTAATCGCTCGATTAAATTAGTTCATTTAGTTTTTCGGAGGTAAACGCAGTATTTTCTGGAGCTTCCCGATCGATCGATGACACTAAACTAAAATAAAAGTACCCGCAAATGGGGGAAATTATATTTATAAATAGTGCTTCCAAAGGACAAACTGCCTCTCTCTATTTCCGATTTTAAATTTATCGATGAATGATGACAGAAATCTTTAAATGTTACGAACAATGGAACTAGTAAACCGTTATTGAATTAAATAATAATTATCTCAAGACTGAAGACGAAATGATGTTACTAAGAAGCTTTGCATAAAGGTAAAGCATGCGTCGTTGAAAATGTTTTTCTTATTGTACATTACTAATATTGATATAATAACCGATGAAGTTACTGCATTATCACTTATACTATACTAAATTTAATATTTACAGAAAACGATACAAAACGTACAATAATAATCTAAACTATAATCTGATAAAAAAAAAACTAAGTTTACCAAAGATATTCTAAATAAAATCAGTGAAAAGAAAAATGTGCATGAACATTTCATGCTTTCATAATTCGTTTCTTGTCTCTTATCTTATTAAATGTATATAAATAGTGTCTAGGCTCTTTTGGAGAGTTAACAAGTGACAATTAGTCAGTCACTAAATTGTATGTGTTAATACGTTAATATTATTATTATTATCATCATTTTTTATTTATTAGTTTTTTACGGTATCGTATTCACAAAAGTGATGTTTTTAGTCAAAAAGGTGTACAAACAAAAAGAAAAAAGTTGAAAAGAAAAAATACAATTAAGATTTATTATTTATTTATTATTATTCCGATTTAATGTAAGTTACGTTATTATAATAACAATTGTGTATACGCATAAATATTGAACACTGCAAAGATTGTGTTACGTTTTATGATTGGAAATTATTAAAATTGAATAGAACGTTTATTTATAATTAAAAGCGTCAACAATCCAAAGCGTGAACGCAAATTGGGTTGCCTATTCTTTGTGAATGAAAGCTCTCAATGAAATTAGTTTGCAATCATTAAAACTCTTCATCTTATTGCAGTATTCAATATAAATAAACTTGTGACGATTTTTAATTAATAATCATAATCTTCAATTATAATTGTACTACGATATAATTATTAAAAAAAAATGTTGTTTTTGATTATTTATTATTTAAGCCAATGTGTTTTTTTAACTATTAATATTATCATTATTATTATTATTATTCTTGTCCATTTTTTTCTAGTTATTTCTTACTTTTTTACGAGAAACATAATATAAAAAAATATTAGCGAATATAGAAACAAAGAAAGGGCATTATAAAGAAAACTAAAAAAAAAAAAGAAGAAAAGCAGAGAATGTCTCATTGTTGTCGTGTTCTAGAACATTCCTTCTGTTTTATTATTCTACTCTGCCGGCCAGTTTATAATATAGAATAGTTTAGTCAAAACAATATATATAATATATATACGAAAAGATGGTGCGTAAGAGAGAACAAAAGCAAATATTTTTGTAACGACACAAAGCACAAAACCTACTGTAGCACTTTTATGAACCGCTTACGTTTGCAGTGTTTCGTCGTATGATTTATTTCGAGTTTTTGTTTTAAAAACAAAACGGTAAATTTAAAAATAAAAATTATCATATCTCTCTAGCGCAAAAAAATCCGGAGTTTATGAAACAATTGCAAAAAAGAAAATCACATTAGAATATCTAGTCATAAGAATGTACTGATAAATCATAGATCTTCATTAATAATATGTCAGTTTTATTGTTTCGATGTAAATAAAGATGTTATCTATTTAAATTTTGAAACTGTTTTTCTCTAATTTCTTCCCAAATATCGTGATGATAAGAAGATAAAATAAAAAAGAAACGCCAATTAAAAACTTAAATCGCATAAACGAAGAAAAGAAGAATTCATCGATCAACATCGCCGAAGACAACATCGATTGTTCCTGTAACATTTAGAAACGTTGTAAAAACCGCTCAGTTAACCCAAATAAATCCTTCACCTAACACAGCAACCGCATCGGCTAAGTAATGCCCTCTTCCGATTAAATGATCCATTGCTGCAAGGTGTATGAAGCTGGCAGTCCTTATCTTGCAACGGTAAGGCTTTGAAGTGCCATCTGATACTAGGTAAACTGCCATTTCACCTGTAATAAGTCGATAATGTTATTTCAAACGGAATTAATTAGTAAAACCGTCTGGTTGGACATTTTAGGTTCGTGGATCTCACCCCATCCCCACCCCTGTTCCATGTATCTTTATATCTAATACTGATAAGCTAGGTAAGACGTTGCTTATTATCTTTTTAGGCCATCTTGACTAAAACTGCAAGTTTTCATTGTTAAAAGCAGACGAAAAATAATCGTTTCTCAGTGGTCATAGAGTAGCGCCATCTATCGATATTTTTTCTAAAGTAGCATTTCATTTAATGTGTAAAAAATATCTATATTAACGTCAAATTGTATAACTGCTAAGTGCCTACTATTTGCCATCTAAAGGTAAGTCTTCTGGACGCTACAAAAGCAAGAAGGTCGCCCAAAAAAAATTGGATGCATCACTACCAAAAACTGTTTTCGTTCGTCTTGACCACAAAAACGTCAGATTTTAGTTTGGTTTGGCTTTCACACACAAATAACTATTTTTAAAATTAAAATGCGAAATACAAATCATTTAAAGTTATGCAACCAAAATTGCAGCTAAGTCAAGGATTTTTCTTTTCTTTTGGCCATCCAGGTTATTGTTATTAAGTTTTTGTGATTTTCAGTTATATTTTATAAAGACACGGCTGCAATCTTTAAGCCCTAATTTTGCTAAAATCTATTCTATGGCTACAGGAAAGTTTCCAAATTAATTGATAAATTTAAGAACTCTTCTTATGTGCGCTCTATTATTTTTCCACTTTTATATAGTCGTTTTTAGTCATTGAATAATATTCGTAAGAATTCCTTCGTGACGTCAGAAAAAAGTAATTTCTATGTAATGCTCTGAAATTTGAAGAATTTAAGAACTAGGGCAGTCACTGAATGAATTTGAACCTGAACATAACCTCTAAATAAGTAAAGAAGTAGAGTGAGCGTATTTACTCTTACTCCCACTCTCTACACGTGCATATTTAAAACCTGTTTTGAACTGATTTCAAACTCGGACGAAAGATATTCGAAATTCAAACGTTTATGATGTCAGTTTAAGCAATAAAATGCACATTTTCAAAGTCTGATAATAATAGTTCTTCACACTATTGACTTCTACAAAAGCTATTCGAAATTCACACATTAATGACGTCATAATTTAAGAAATAAAATGCACATTTTCAAAATCTGATAAATATTGTTTCTTCTCACTACTTACCTTTGGGATGTTCCGTTGCGACATAAGTAGCCCGGGTGGCACATCGAACCCGCTGCTATAATACTTGAAATGGTGAATTAATGCCTCCATAGAAGTCTGCAATCAAGAAAACGTTGAGTATTTTTAAAATTTCGCACTCAAAAACACACCTTCATTTCGTTTTTCTTCGGCGGGCAAACTTTGTGATCGTCCGTTTTTATATCCCCTCGGGCATTTGATTAATCAGTTGTAATATCATGCGAATCGATTGTCTTATTTCAGCCACTCGAACTAAATACCTACGATTTTTATAATAATAATTACGAAAATATTGCAAGCACATGGTAAATTCGTCACGATGTGGCAATAATGAATCGTATGGGAGATCCATACGGCGTTGTCAAATCTTCAAGGGTAGAAAATTCGCCTACATAAATTAAAGTATCAAAAAAAAATGATTTTAAAGGGTAGATATTCCACAGTCTGCAGATCGATTTCACACACATATTTTTTTTTTAGGATTAATAGAACCCACGTATGCAACCAATGTTACAAAACTAGAAATTATGTAATTAACCTTCTTTATATCCATTTGCTTTATTCTGTTAGTCCTACCCAGTATGCACTTTGAACTTACTATATGGTTTATGGATCAACAAAGATTACACAAAAAGTCCACAATTGAAATTTAAATTGCATTAGAGAAAGACGCCAATAGACACATGAGCTTGGCTTCAAGCAGACACACGCTTAAGCATGTTGATTCCTGTTATACTAAAGTGCAACAAGGATAGAATAACAACCGTTGATTTTCATGGATAACAACAGAAGAATCAGCTGTTGTCATTTCTGTTAATTCTGTGATTATTATTTTACCTATCGAAACAATCCCCATTAACACCTATTGGTACGTCAAACTCCAACTCATCATACACCTCATACGGTTGACTCTTCCTTAAATCCCATTTAATTCCCGAACCTCTCAACATAACACCTCTGCAATATTAAAAATGTTATATCGCTAACTTCAACTCTTAACATGTCAAAACTCCTTTTACGAAAAGCTAAGGTTTATGGCGTCCTCCGCGCTAACGACACCAATATCTTTTGTCCGCATAACCCAGATTCTATTACTCGTGAGGACATCTTCCATTTCGTCTATACGCTCACCCAACTTCGACATATTTTCGTAAAGATCCGCCAACGTTCCCAGGGGATATCTTGAGACACGCCTCCGGGTCTAAAATAGGCGGCATGCATCCTAGCCCCGCAAACTCTTTCGTACAACTCCATCAACTTATCTCGTTCTTCGAATAACCAGAAGAACGGAGTAATGGCACCTATATCCAGGATGGTGCAAGCTAACGCGAGCATGTGGTTCAAACACCTGGTCATTTCCGCCATCAAAGTCCGAAATATATTCCCCCGCCTCGGCACTTCGATGTTTAGTAATTTTTCCACCGCTAGGACGTATGGGTGTTCGTTGCACATAGCCGAAACATAATCTAATCTGTCGAAGAACGGCAAATTTTGGACGTATGTCTTATATTCCATCAACTTCTCCGTACCGCGGTGTAGAAAGCCAATATGTGGGACTAAGCGTTGTACAACCTGGAATTGGATAACTCCACAAATCGAAATATAACAATATCAGACACTTTTACCTCTCCTTGTAAATGGGTAACCATTCTCAAGACACCATGAGCGGCTGGATGGGCGGGGCCAAAGTTAATAATCATATTTTGCACTTTAGTTTCTTTAGGAGGTATGCACGCGTTAAACGCAGGTCTAGGGAACCTTTTGTATATTCCTTCGGGGTACATGACGAGGCCGTCAAATTCTTTACAATATTCAGCATCTGGGTACCAAGTTTTAGCCCGCCTGATGCTAAGAAAAACATTTTTATGGGCAGCATTTGCTCCTTTGAAGAGCAATCTACTAATTGGAAACATGATGTTTGGATTATTCTTGTTTGATTTTCAAAATATTTGACATTTTTAAATTGTCAGATTGATGTGTACATATGTACATGAATCAACATCATTTATTATATTAATAACCAAACATCTTTGCTTGTGGAAGAATAATTTATTGAATAAGAGTTTAAGACGGAACTTTCATTAGTAACGTGAAGATATTTGCTAAATTGTCGATTTGAAACTACAGTATGTATCTATAAAGGATAACAATACTTGTAGGACAACTTTAAGCCACTTATACATGCATTAAATTAACTAAAGCTAATTAATAATTAGTACACATTAAAAATGTGTGTAACACTTGGTTGATATTAACATACAGATGTTTCACCTTACCAAGGATCTTCAGTGCTACTAGTCAATACATTAGATTGTATGTATTGATAATACTGTAACGAGCGCCAACTTTTCAACTGGCGCGTTTCCGATAGCTCCCTAATGGCGCTAGCATAGCGGAGAAGAAACTACCTACGACGAATGACAGAGGGCAGCACCGGGTCGAAGAAATCGAGAATATTCTGGAAGGAATCTGGAAGGACGTTCTAGAAGGGTCTCGAACAATCTGGACGTTCGCGCCAGCTATAAATAACGCGTCGGGTTGGCCAGGAGGCAGTCAATCGATACGAGTTCGATAGTGCGGTCGCGATTGAATTAGTACATGTAATATAAATATTGTTTACATAAATAAAGACATTAGTGGTTAAGTGATATAGTTAATAAGCATTTTAATAGATTTTAATTACCGTAATTGTGTTAATAGAATAAGTGAATTTAAAATATACGCCTGTGTGTTTTTTCTAAAACCCCGACAACGTTTTAAGAACCGAAAAACGTAACAATTGGTGTCAGGCGTGGGGTATTTGGCGATATATTAGTGGACTAATAGTGCGTAATTAGAGACAATGGCAGCGAAATACTGTAAATTAGTGGACTTGAAAGTGGTAGACCTCAAACGGGAATTAGAAGAAAGGGATGAAGATACGAGTGGAAGGAAGGCCGAGCTTCAGTCGAGATTACGAAGAGCAATAGAAGCAGCTGGTGAAGATCCTGAGACATATTTGTTTGAAGTGTCTGGTGGTAATGGCGAACTTCTAAAAGAACTTACAGAAAATTCTAGAAGATTAGAAGAGAAAGTTCTAGAAAATTCTCGCAATTTAGAAGAGAAAGTTCTAGAAAATTCTCAGAAAAATATGGAAAATTCTAGAAAACTGGAAGAAAAGATTGAAAACATGGACGAGAAGAATATAGAAAATTCTAGAAAACTAGAAGAGAAAGTTATGGAAAATTCTCGCAATTTAGAAGAGAAAGTTCTAGAAAAAATTGAAAACATGGACGAGAAAAATATAGAAAATTCTAGAAAATTAGAAGAAAAGATTGAAAACATAGAAGAGAAAGTTATAGAAAGTTCTAATAACGTAAAACAGGAACTAATGAATAGAATCGACGAAAAACTCCAAGAAGAAAAATCTAGAATGATTGAAGAATTGGACGGTCGCATGAAGGTGCTAGAAGAACAAATTCATTCTGGAGCTATACCGAAGACGGAAGAAACTGGAAATTCAACCAATACGGAGAACAGTCAGTTGGAACCCAGAAATATAGTGCCCATCTGTACGGTTCAAGGTAAATGTGACCTGCCTACCTTCGATGGGAAGACGCCCTTAGAAGATTATATGACGCTGCTGGATACAACGGCTACGGTATATGGCTGGACCGAAACTACCAAGGCAGCCATGCTATCAGTAGCTCTGCGCGGCGATGCGTTGAAGGTACTCCAAGCTATTCCTTCGACGGAGCGACAAAATTACCAAAACGCTACTTAATCAATTGGAGATGCGTTTCGGTAATAAACATCTGCAGCAGTATATCGCTCGCAGTTGAAAAATCGCTGCCAGAGGTCGAACGAGACTCTACAGGAGTATGAAGCTGACGTCGTTCGTCTGGTTAAGAGTGCGTACCCAACGGTACCGGAAGATGTGTGCGAGAGTCTCGCTGTGGAAAAATTCCTAGATGGCCTGCTTGATAAGGATACTCACAGGCAGTGAAGCTCGCTCGGCGCAAACGTTGAACCAGGCTTTAGCTCAAGCACTAGAGTTTGAAGCCGTGAAGCAATCGGTCAAAGGACCTGCTCGCGTCCGTGTTCTAGGAGTCACGAGGAAGAAGAGCCATTAGAAAGAATTATGACGAAATTAACGAAATGATGACGAAAAATATGACGGAATTGATGACGAAAAATGACGGAATTGATGACGAAATGGAATCCGTGCAAACTAGGCAACCAGGAAGACGATGCTGGAATTGTGGAAGGATGGGGCACGTACGTAGTCGGTGTCCCGATCACGAAACCAAGCCGACGGAAAACTAAAATGGGCCGACGGAAGGGGCGATCGTCGACTATGTAGCTGATGCCCCAGTAACACCAGTGATTGTTGCTTCAGTGGATGTAGACCTAGCAGCCTCATCGTGTATGGGCATGTAAATGGAAACCGAGAGATTTACTGCTAGATACTGGTGCAACAATGACAATTCTTCGGCCGAAGCAGTGGGAAAGAAGAACCGGATACATCCAACCAGGTGGACGCTACGTACGGCAACTGGGCAATCAGTCAACGTGTTGGGGAGACGATGGCCCACTTCCGTATTGGTGATACTGCATGCCAGTATCGTGTAGTAGTTGCAGATATAGAACAAGACGTAATCCTCGGAATGGACATAATGACAGAATTTGGTTTAAACTGGACTTGCAAGCAGGAGTGTTGAAGGTTGGTAAAGAAGAAGTTATTCTAACCATAGCAAGAATATGTCGGCCTGCGTAGTGTTGGCAGAAGAAGTAACTGTGGCGAGCCGCAGTGAAACCATTGTGGAAGCGAGCGTGAGTGGAGATATTCCCAAGGGCAAGTTTAATGCTGGAACCGGGAGCGATTAGCGGTCAAGGTCGTGGAATACTGGTTGCTAAGGCAGTGATACAAGCTGGAGAAAAATTACCCGTCCGACTGATGAACGTCAATAGCTATCCAGTAAAGCTGAGAAGGCGTACCTTTGGGAAGTTGTGCTAGTGTGTCGTCGATTGTCAACAAAGAGGATGGCGTAACAACAACTCCAGATCCGCTTCCTAGATGGTTAAATAACTTCATTGACTTGTCTTGCAAGGATTTGACAACACAACAACGCCATACCGTGAAACAGCTGCTTGGACGCTACCAAGATCTTTTCCAAGCAGAGACCGGAACACGAGGGGCAGGACTAATGTTGTACGACATCGAATTAGACACTGGAGATGCCCAGCCGATCCGCCAAGCCCCCAGAAGATTGCCATTGGCGAAACGAGCCGAAGCAGAACAAATTATACAGGATATGGAGCAGGAGGCGTAATTGAACCATCGAACAGTCCATGGCTTCTCCAGTGTACTGTGAAGAAGAAGGATGGTTTCAACTAGGTTCTGCGTGGATTATCGACAACTAAATAATGTAACCAAGAAGGACAGTTATCCTTTGCCCAGAATCGATGACACTTTAGATACCCTAGGTGGGTGTAAGGTATTTTCGACCCTCGACCTGAAGAGTGGTTATTGGCAATCGAAGTAGAGGCAAAGGATAAGGAGAAGACGGCGTTTACGATCGGACAGGATTGTGGCAATTTAACGTCATGCCATTTGGGGTTATGTAATGCTCCCGCGACGTTTGAAAGATGATGGAAACGTACTGAGAGGACTATCCTGGGAAACTTGCTTGGTATACCTCGACGATATAATTTCTTAGGAAAATCTTTTGAGGACCATTTGAAGAACTTGGAGCAAGTATTTCAGCGATTGAAAGGAGCAAATTTGAAGCTTAACCCCAAAAAGTGCAACCTGTTCCAGAAGCAAGTGCACTACCTCGGCCACGTAGTATCAGAGGATGGAGTGTCGTTGACCCAGGGAAGATAGAAGCGGTCAAGTCTTGCCGGTTCCGAAGGACAAGCATGAATAAAGAAGTTTTCTTGGGCTATGCACTTATTACCGACGATTCGTTCCTGGATTTGCTAACATCGCCAAGCCTCTCACGAGACTAACTGAAGAGGCAGAGACTACGTCTGGGAGAAGAGCTGCCAGGATGCCTTTGAAGAATTGAAACAGATGCTGACCACTGCGCCCATCTTGTGCTATCCACAGGCTGACGGAAATTTATTTTGGATACTGATGCCAGCAACGTGGGCATCGGAGGCGTGTTGTCCAAGTTCAAGATGGCCACGAAAAAGTGCTCGGTTACTTCAGCAAAGTGCTGTCGAAACCGGAACGCAACTATTGTGTGACCAGGAGAGAGCTGTTGGCCGTAGTTAAGTCTATAGAGCACTTTCATAAATATCTCTATGGCAGGAAGTTCTTGTTAAGAACCGACCATGCGGCATTGATGTGGTTGCTACGCTTCAAGAATCCGAAGGGCAGGTTGCCAGATGGATAGAGCGTCTTGAAGAGTATGACTTTGATTCGGAACATCGGCCTGGAACCAGTCATCGAAACGCTGATGCACTATCGAGGAGACCCTGTTCCAAGGATTGTACGCACTGCTGTCGTGCCGAAGAGAAAAATGAAGCAACCTGCTTGAGGACTACTGTCATAGATGATAGATGGACTGAAGACCAAATCCGAGCTGACCAGGAGTCTGACGAAGTTTTGAAGTGTGTGATGGAGTGGAAGATGCAAGAAGCGCGGCCTAACTGGGAAACGGTAGCACCGTATTCGCGAGAGCTAAAATCGTATTGGGCTCAGTGGGCTCTTTGTAATGGAAAATGGTCTTCTCAGACGAGTGTTAGAAGACGAAGCTGGGACCAATAGCAGACTTCAGATTGTGGTTCCGAAAGCAAGAATTCCCGAAGTTTTAAAACTTCTTCATGATGGAACATCGGGAGGGCATCTTGGAGTCCGCAAGACTATAGAGAAGGTCAGAGAGCGATTCTATTGGGTTAATTGTAAGAATGACGTGAAAGACTGGTGCCGGAGATGTACAACTTGCGCCGCTGCCAATGGCCCTTCCCAAAGGAAGAGGGCCCCTATGAGGCAATACAACGTTGGCAGTCCTTTGAAAGGATTGCGATTGATGTTGCCGGACCATTTCCCACGACGGAATTTGGAAATAAATATATCTTGGTTGCAGTAGACTACTTCAGCAAATGGGTGGAAGCTTACGCATTACCAAATCAGGAAGCTGTTACAGTGCTGAGACTTTAGTTAAGAACTTTTCAGTCGGTTTGGTGTGCCGCTTGAACTTCACTCCGACCAGGACGGAATTTTGAATCAGCAGTGTTTCAAGAGGTGTGCAAAATATTGGGTATTCGCAAGACCCGAACAACTGCCTTGCACCCGCAATCAGATGGCATGGTGGAGCGCATGAACAGGACAGTTATCAAGGTATCTATCAAAGTGTCGCAGAACCACCAGCGAGATTGGACCAGCAGCTACATCTATTCTTGCTGGCGTATAGAGCATCGGTCCACGAAACCACTGGCCAAAGTCCATCTAGTGTGCTTTTTGGACGAGAACTGCGCTTACCATGCGATCTTAAGTTTGGCTTTAAACCAAATGAAGAAGTAGTTGGAGATGACTATGTTTCGAACTTGCGGAGGCGAATGGATGATATTCACGATCGGGTGAGGGCCAATATCCATGAAGCAAGCGACCGCATGAAGGAACACTACGACATCAGAGCAAATGAAGGCGGATATCAGTCTGGAGACCTGTCTGGCTGTTCAATCCTCAGCGACGTCGAGGCTTCTCACCTAAGCTGCAACGATCGTGGACGGGGCCTTACGAAGTGATAAAGCGAATTAATGACGTCATCTATCGCATCAGAAAAAAACCAATGGTAAAGCAAGAGTGGTGCATTTTAATCGCCTAGCTCCTTATCTGGGGACAATCAAGAGGACAGAGCAGATGGTCCGAGTTTGTAGACTCCGGAAGAAGAACTCAGCTATGAGAGTTTATGGACAAGTATGGGAATGGCCGCAAAGTGCGTCATGATGTACACAACGGAGATTCAGGAGGATTTGTTTTTGGCTCCTGAAGGGTGCGCGTTAGCACATTGTGTTGCCCAAGATTTAAGAATGGGCAAGGGATAGCTACCGTCTTCAAGAAAAATTTGGTGGTGTCCAAGATCTCCGAAGCCAGAACCCTGAGGTGGGCAAGGCTCTCCACTTGCCAAGAAAGAAACGGCCTTTATTCTACTTGGTGACCAAAGAAGCCTCAGTTGGCAAGCCAACCTACCGACGATGTGGGACAGCTGATAAGTTTAAGAGAGCAGCTGTTGGAGCTGGAGATCAATAAGATCAAGGTGCCAAAAATAGGCTGTGGATTGGATGGCTTGGACTGGAGGGTCGTAGGAACATGCTCGAAGAAATTTTCCGATATACTGGAATAGATTTCCTAGTATGCAGCTACAACCCGCGGTCAGCAGAAGGGAGGCGACGGACGGTAGCGTGCTATTTCTTCCGGACCTCGTCGTGTAGGAATGGAGAGAACTGTTCGTATCTTCATGGAGGTGATAGAGTTCTGTTCCGGACGGAACAGACTAAGGAGGGAGCGGTGTAACGAGCGCCAACTTTTCAACTGCGGTTCGATAGGCGTCCTAGATGGCGCTAGCATAGCGGAGGAAGAACTACCTACGACGAATGACAGAGGGCAGCACCGGGTCGAAGAATCGAGAATTTCTGGAAAGGACGTTCTAGAAGGTCTCGAAAATCTGGACGTTCGCGCCAGCTATAAATAACGCGTCGGGTTGGCCAGGAGGCAGTCAATCGATACGAGTTCGATAGTGCGGTCGCGATTGAATTAGTACATGTATAAAAATATGTTTACATAAAATAAAGACATTAGTGGTAAGTGATATAGTTAATAAGCATTTTTAATAGATTTTAATTACCGTAATTGTGTTAATAGAATAAAGTGAATTCTAAATATATCGCCTTGGTGGTTTTTCTAAAACCCCGACAACGTTTTAAGAACCGAAAAACGTAACAATACATTAGGTTGACCAGTAGCACACACATTTTTAATGTGACCTAATCTTTGCTTGTCTTTGTCACCTATACTTAAAGTTTTAGCAGCAAAAGCGTGGCAAATATGAATCTCAGACTAGCTAGAATTAAATTTGGTACATGTAAATTTAAATTTAAGCACTTCCGGCGATGTTATCTTCATTATAAAAATCTACTGAAATTTTCACATTAAAATGTTTTTTTTTTATCATTTGCCAAAGGAATTTTAAAGATATAAAAAAAAATCACGTAACTTTAGGTTGTAATTTTCTTCTTGAAAATAGATTGTAAAATTTATCAACTTTTCACCCAAAATAACAACATTTAACAACTTCAACTATCCCGAATAACAGAATTTCAATTTCCCGCAATTATTTTAAGTATTTTTAAAGTTAAAACATAAAATTACCTACCATTTTTACTACATTAATAGTTATTTTGTACCTTTACGTTGAATTCGCTAAAAATAATAGCGGGATATTTCATTTTATTTGGTTACTAAGAAGTTCCAACTTAATGCTTCAACCGTAGTGTGAAAAAATTCGAACGCTTTAACATTGAAGGTTGGAGTTACTAAATATAATTTCGAATAACCGTATTTTTTTCCAACGGAGCCAAACATTGATTCGCAAGGAGTTCTGTGTTAGTTCGAAACTATTTGAAATCAACATAAAATTCTATGAATTAGGATTTTCTATAGGTACTAATTTTCAACTGCTTCTAAGATATTAGGGTTACAGCTGCGATCCAGCTTTTAGGTTATGTGAGTTTTTAGTTTATGTTACAGGTAAGAAATATGCTATTACATAGTTATAATTTATTTAAAATTACAATAAATATTATTTAACACATACAATTATATAAATTCCAAGGAACAGTCCAAATCTGCATTAAGCCATTCTCCGTACCGACAGCCAATGTTCCCATTCTAAAAAAAAAATTAAAAAAGCACTCAGATAAATAAAATAAAGGTATTTTATCGCTTCATTAATTTTAACACTGCCTACTATACAAGGAGCATTACAGGCTCTGAAGGACAGCATCCTGTTGTGTATCCCAAGGACCAGATTTATGTTTCCCACAATTATTTTTAAAAACTTCAACATAAAGGTATTAAAAGAACTATTAATGTAATACAAAATTGTTAATAATTTCATGATTCAACGTTGAAGTTACTGAAAATAATTGTGGGAAATTTAAATTTGGTTGCATTTTAAACCTGTATAATTTCCTTCTTTTGCACACAAAAGTTCTAAAAAGTGCATAAAAGTGCAAATAGTTCACGCGACGCGAACAAACTTATTGTGGTCTCTTTAGAATTTATTATATTGACAATTGACAACATTTTTGCATTTATGAGGTTAAGTGAATTGTCAAAGTGACATTTGTAGCTTGTAGTTATAAATCTAAATTTCACAGTAGAAGATTCGTTGCAAACACACTATACCTTTTATTGTTCAAAGCAATTTGCGTTAAAACTACAGCTTCGACATGGTCTTTAATCGTAATATCAATAGTTTCACCACTAATCAACTTAAATATTTCTATAGCACCTTTCGATCCACAATTAACTAAAATCTTCTCATGGAATGGTATCCAACTAAGAGATAAGGATGGATTTTCCAGAAATATAATTTTGCAAGGCTCATCCTGCAATATAAGTGTAATTAAAATTAAAAACAATACAATATGGCAAAAGGGATTTACTTGATCTAGAATATATATTCTGATTTCCCCGTCCGTGGCACAAGTTAGAAACATTTCTTTACGATTTGGGGAAAATAGAATTTTCGTTATTTCCCCCTCATGGGAATTATAATATTTACATACCGGGTCAGAAAGTGGGAGATCGTTTGTGCTTCCTATATGAATAATTGGAGTATATATAAATGATATTTTTCAATTATAAAAGCAGTTAAAATACCTTTTAAAGGGACTGTTCCCAATAATGAACACTGTATAACTAACCCTCCTTCAGCACCAACAATGAAAAGTTCCGGCACGTATGGAGAAAAATCGAAAAGCGACAATACCCCTAACAATCTTTTTGGAAATTTCTTCTGGAACTCTTGGAGATTGTTGTTTCGATAATAAGGGAGGTTTCACTTGGTATCTGTGATGTTAACAAGAGAACAATAAAAATATCTTCGAGAGTATCAAATAGATATTAACTTATGTTTGATTGTAATCGATGCAGAAACATTATCAAAATTCCACAGCGCCAAACACCCATCTGTGCTCGAAGTGGCAAGTAATGGAGTCTTCCCAACATCTAAATCATTTACCCAAGCCATGTGAGTGATAAGTTCTTCGTGTGCCGTGATTCTACAAATGAGATTATCTCCATCGTCATGTTGTATGTTCCATATTATTATAAACTCTCCTGAAACAAAGCTCAAAATTAAGTTTATGTGTATAGAATTCTAGATTTTACGAATTTGAAACATATATATAGTTACTCACTCCCATCTTATAGGAATATTTTTTGTTTTATTAATTACTTTGTTATGGTTAAAAGTAGAGGTTTATCCTCAATCAGTTTTGAGTGAATTTGAAACTACTCGCGATCAGTGTATTGTTTTTCGTTTATTGTACGATCCGCTTATTTAGTCTTGAAACCCACAAAGATTAGCGACCCAAATATTGGATTTTCAAAGTTATTAACTTGTTATTATTTCCATTAAATAGAAAGAAATGTGGGACAAGTTTACTGTTGGTACCACTTGCGGTTTTATACTCGTTAACATTAAAATACCTAACCTTTCAATTCTTTTTTTAAATAAAGCGTTTAATAAAGAAAATACCGTTAGAAAATTACCGATTATTAAAACGATCTGCAACTTATAAATATATTCTCAAATACAACTTACCAGATTGTGTTCCAGCAGCTATTATTGATGGTAACCTTGGATGAAACGCAGTTATATTAACACAAGCTTCTGTTGGTAAACGTTTAGTTGGAACTTCTGGCATTTTTCCATACCTTAAATTGACGAATCGATATAAATATTAAAATTGAAAATATAACTGCTAAAATACCGATCGAAAGTGTATAATAACACAGCACCAGGGTGGTAGCACCAGGTTTTATGAAACTGATTGCAGGCAACAGCTACAGTATTTCCGGTGCAGTTCCAAGATAACGTACTCACTTTCCATTCCTGCAAAAATAAAAATATACAACTCCCAAATATTAAGTTAATAGAATTTTGTAGTATATTTGAATTTGGCGCGAAATTTTTACCGCCAATAAAAACAAAATCTGAAATAAGTTCTTTATTTAATTAATTTATAACTGAGGCTATCTTTCTCTTATTGTGTAGAGTGGTAGAGGTTTCAATTTATTTAAAAGTCATGCATCAATGAGCTAATCAGTGATTTAAAGATATTAGTGAGGTTTTAGTATCTTAATGTTTAGATAACCAACAATACAAAGTTTCTATTTCGCGATATTTTTTTTTATTTTAATTTTACATCTAATTGGAAAAAAATGTTATGTGCTAATATGTTTACAATAAATATACATAAAAAAAGAATATGCTTTTGTTTTTTGTTTGTTTTCTGTCAAAACTGGCAACTATTGTTAATAGTTGGGTTACCTATTTGGGGTAGCTTATTATAGCACTAAGTGAAGCGTCTGTATATATTCACCTCATCATCACCATTATTTTCTTGCACTTTCACCGTTTGCAAAATTCTAACGACTGGTTTCTCAGTACTTCGTGCTAATTTATAATTCTTAAAAGCGTTTGAATTAACAGATTCATTCAATTCCCTAGTCACTCTAGGATATATCTTCTGCAACCAATCTGATAATTTATTCATATCGACATCGCAAAAGGCGGGTGTCGGTTCTACGTCAGTTTGAACCTATAAAACCAAGTCGAAAATATTTGTACTGCACTGTGCATTTTAATAAACTGTGATTGTACCTCGATAGACCGAGATGGTGCGGTATTGGTGCCATCTTCTTGCGAGCTAAATTCGGTGGTTTGTGCACTTGTTACTGCATAAACTCTAACAGGAGGAAAGAAAAAACGTGATATGTCTAAGAGTTATGTTGATTTCGGATTCATATAATTACCTTTTCACTTTCCAAATCGAATCAAAACCAACACATTCAGCTTCTTTGGTTGAGAACATGTTTGTTTGAGGAGTTTAATTTTTCTATCACTGACAGCTCTATATTTGCGTGTTTGAAAACTCGAGTTTCTATAGAAACGAGATAAAAATCAATAATCCCAGAAATTATACAGACCCTTCATTTAATCCCGAAAACTAGCATGGTAGGCAACTTAAATAACGCTAGTTAATAGCACTACATTGTCAAAGTTATTAACATATTCTTATCTATCCAGCAAATCGAACATAAATTTAATAATATATTAGTTCTAACCCACATAGTCAAATTTAAATTGCCCGCAATTATTCTTAGTAACTTCAACGTAGAAACATAAAATTACCTACCATTTTGTACTACATTAATAGTTATTTTAATGTTTTTAGGTTGAATTCACTAAAAATAGTGGCGGGAAATTTAAAATTGGCTATTAGGGAACTGTGATTTTGCGTTGAAATGCAAGGCACTCATTAAATCACCGATCATGTGATTTCGCAAAAAAAAATAGAGAGACTGCATTTGCTCTCTCATCTAATAATAAATTTAATGCAATAATTTTCAATAAAACATCTTTGTTAACCTTATTATTTTTTTTTCCTCAAACTAAACAATATTTTATCTAATTTTTCTATAAAAATATCCACATCAGTACGTAAAATTCCTATAGATGCCGCTGCAGTCAAATAAGGAGTATGACAATTATTCGAATGAGCACCCCATCCTAGAAAAAGCAAAAATTAAAAGTCGGCTTTGTAATATGTAAATATAAAAGTACATACGTTCAAATTTAAACTCAGAGATACTTTTCACCTCTGTTGTAGTCACAACACGTGCCCCTGATATATTTCTGGTGTATAACATAGATCCTATTTCAGTTAAATGCTCTTTGGGTACATTACTTAGTGTTAACGCTATAAAAATTATGATATGAGCGCATAAAAATAAATTATATGTAATTTTACCAATTGAAATCGGATTTCCTGCATTTTCAATCACTCCCTCCTCATATTTCTCACCTAATTTAGACATTTCTTCTTTTAAATATTTGTACATCGCTTCACAATCATCCAACATGCTTTGATATTTTTTCTTACCCATACGAAGTAGTGTTATAACTACGTCTATAGCTGGAGAAACGGACATGTTTTCTACAAATTTAAAATGAGCCAATTTCCATAGATAACGCAAAAAATATTTACCAGAACAAATTTCACCGAATTTCGCAAAGATTTCTTTATTAAATGAAGCAATAATCACACCACCAACTGGAACGCATAATTTTATCTATACTTTGCACAAACACATCGATTTGACCCTTTCTGAAAGAGGAATTTCAAATTCTAGTTTGTACAAGTAGTAAATATACAGAGGCATCATTTAAGTCATAGAGCTACGTCATCGAAACATAGGCAACCCAAATAACGGTAATTAACTTTCCTAATCTAACCTCTTCCGTACAATTTTGTTTGTATCGTTGAGGGATGCTGAGATATGACTTATTACTATTATTAATTCGGATAATAAAACACTAAACTTCCCACAAATTCTTAAATAATTGATAACAGCTAAAATGGCATAGAACAAAGCCTCTTTATAATAATACATACAAACTAGCTTTGTTTATCCTTTTCATAATTTTGCGATTAGATAATCCATATGCATTATTAACTAAATGATAAATATTAGTCCTTTTACATATCTCAGATATGGCTTCAATATTATCGCATGCCCTAGGAGCAAAACACGAAGTTGTCGACATGACACAATTTATATTTTCAACTCCAATTTCGTCGATTTTCTGTTTGATACTTTGCACATCAGTAACATATTCATTATTAATGCAAATAGTGTCGATAATAATTGGCACAAATCCTATAAAATTTGAATTACTTCTCTGACATCTTAAACATTCTAAGTAATTACTTTACCTGCCGATATTATGGATTTAAAACATGATTTCTGATCAATGCGTGACCATATGACATATTTAGCAGCCGGTTTCATTGATCGAAATGCTAACATGCTAAAAATTAAACTCATTCCAGTTAGCTACAGGTACTAAAGCACAATCGAAAGGTCTTTTAACTCCTAAACATATCAATACTCATTTTACAGTAAGAAAATGGCAATTAAAACTTCATACGCACCCATAATCTTAATTAAATCACTCATAAATGAATTTGCTAACTGACTAAGTTTACTTTCAGGACTATGACTTACATCGCTACAATTAAATGGGGAAACACCTTGAAATGCGCTATAATTTCTTCTAATGACTAGTTCTAAAATACCACTTATTAAAAAATAGAGGTAAACTTCAATGAACTGAGAAAAACAATTTAAGTATAAAGTGATTAAAATAAATACCATTAGCAGGTGAAAAATGCCGACTAGCTTGTTGTAATCCCATCATAAAATCTTCTATGGTTTTATCGCCCCAAGATTCTTCTGGTAATTTCTTCTAAATATTCGAGGTTAAGTAGAGACTCATTTTCATTCGTTTACTTACATGATATAGTAGGTTTTGTGTTATTTTATTTCTGGTATTTATTGCATCTTGTGCTTTTCTTACGTAAGATATTGGAATAAGATCATTCATTTTCGTATCCATAATTTCATTTCAAATTCCTAATTAATTTTGTTTAAAAACGCAGCTGTCAATGATTGACAACTGATGAATAATTAATTTTGCCAATAGGTGGCAACTAATTAATAAATTAAAATAGAAATCTGTAAAAATTAAGTTTACAGGAAACTGTAATTTAACCAATATAGAAATCTGTAATAATTAAAGCAGAAATCTATAAATAAGAAAAATCTATTTTACAGGTAACTGTAATTTAGATAATATAGAAATCTGTAAAAATTACATTTACAGTAAACTGTAATTGACATATATTCATATTTAAATTTTAATGTATAAAAATAAATTAACCAACATTTAACTGAAATTGTGGCAAATGTTTAACTATGATTGTTGAAAATTCTTACATATGTGTTAACTGCGGTGCACCGACATCAAATTTGTTTAAAGAATATAGCACATCAGTATTAAAATTAACAAAATGTGTAAGTTTTTATGCGATTTCAATGAGGAGGTTAACAACAAACTCTCTATTCTTTTAGACAAATTGTATGCAAATAGCTGATAAATACGTAGAATACGATCCGATAATAGTGATAATTGATTTGGTATTGCTGCGAAAGGAAGCCTATAGACATATATTATATAATACTGAGTTTAAGGTATGTTGGATGAACACAATTTTTTTTTTCGCTTGAAGAAATAGCATTTATCTACAGTTTCATTGGAAATTATTGATTGTAATTCATATAATCGAGGCTTATTATGAATGGATATTAAAATCACCTGAGCAGCATTTTGTAAAGAGTGAATCGGAAGTTTTGGAGAATATTAGAGATTTCACAGTAAACGATTTGGTTTTCTATAAGATATATGCTTTGTTATTCTTACGTAAGTCACCTACATTTTATAGTTTCATTTATTAAAATGAATGTTTTACAGAGACTGTTTGTTTTATAATTGTTGTATATTTCCTTACAATCACTTATAATAGACTGTGCAATATTGAGAAACCCTATCGTAAGTTATTAATAGAAGTGTGGAAATGTATAACATTATCTAATTTTGGGATATTTCTACTTTTACCATCGTTAATATGGGGTAGTCAACAGATGCTGGAGAATAGTCTAACATTTGTGATATTATTTACGACTTTATCTCAATTATTCGCTTATGGAGGTAAATTATACTCTTTTATTTATGATTATGATAGCATGCATGTGTAATAATTTTGTTTTTCCAGTGATAAATAATTGTTCGAAAGGATGGTCGATATTCGTAATTTTGGTTTCGCATAGTATCAGTATAAGCTTACATTATTTCTTAAATAATTATACAAATTCGTACTTCAATATAAATGATAAGACGAGAACTGTAGCGTATTTTGCTGATAATGTTATATAAATTAATTTAATTTTGTAATAAAAGCTTTTTAAATAACATTTTTTTGTTGTATTGGTACTCAAAATCCTTAAAATGTTGTTCTGAGGCAATTCTGAGTTAGATATCGCTGAAATCTGAATCAACTGCGTATTGTTTGACGGAGTTTTTCGCAGAAAATTCCATTTTGTGGAAAAATATTTTTTTTTAGATTATTTTTTTATTTCTTATTTACAATTTGAATAACTTATATTCAACGGAATTTCTGCAATAATTGAAGATGTCATCTCCACATCCCAACCAAATTACAAAGTGTGAATACTAATAAATGACATTGACATTTATTTTTACGAAATCTAACAACATCCATCAATTATGGACGCGAACCTTTCGCAATTCAGCAACGGAATTTGGGTTTGGGACGATCTGAACAGCACGCTACAATTCCAAAGGTAAATTTCAGTAATAACCGCGTAATTCAAACTGCTATAATTCGATACCGTCAGTCGAGATTCGAGCCCTAAAACCCCTTCAGCGATTAAAACCACTACAACCAGCATCGCAGGACCTACCAAGCCTCAAGGACAATACGAAATAAAATTCCACGAAATCTCAGACAAGCTGGAAAAGGTGAATTTATTCGTACAAATAAGGGCTTACAAACTCCCTTTTTTAGATTGTTTTTCGAAGATATTTCCAGAGACGGTGCAAACTGGATGAACCGGAAGTAGTGACAATACAAGACGTGAAAGATATCGCCTTGTACGTCGCCAATCCTAAAGATCTATCGCTTGAATTCATAACGTTTTTCCACATACCTACAGTTGATCGATTTTTGCGAGCGTTGATTCTGTATTTCCAGTATTTCTTAGATGTAATTTGTGCTGCGGAAATATATTGAATATATTTAAAAAGTATAATTCTAGATCTGGGAATATATGTTGGAGAGACGCGTCGAAGAATCAAGAAAATTAAGACAACCAGTCGTTATAGAATTAGAAAATATCATACGAGACGATTTGGGGGATTTACGGCAGCATGCTGGCTAGGGAATATTTATCTCTCATCGGAGGATTAGAAGATGCAGCGAGATTCCATCACATGAGCAGCAGAAATAACGATTCCTTATCTGATAAAGATAGGAGACTATTTGAGATGTTAATGTGTATGTCATCCAGGGTTGTTTGGGTGGCACTCCAAAGGAAACACCTTACTCTAATAGGTTTCTACCAGTCGATGATAAAACAAATCACTACTTATTCCGACATCTGTTGAATAGAATTGGAAATGGGTAGAATATTCCGCAGCGATTTTTTCAACATAATCGTGCACCGCAGACAAGTGACGCAATTTAAGAGATCGGCAGTCGAAGACAGGGTGATGATAGGCCCCTCGAACAGATACGAAAGGAAACTACTGCAGAGATCGCCGCTCGTGAAAGAGTTGATGCTCGGAGAGCACGATCACAGGATGCTGGGTGCCGGATTCAAACATTTCGAACCGTAAAACGCGCAGAAACCATCTCACTGGTATCAGAAAGTAATTCATTATTATTCCCAAACTTCCAGTACGGATCCGCGAAGTTTTTATTTAGAAGCAGCGTACGCCGCTCCCGAAGAAATGCTGTTGGGTATGGGAGTTACCGTGGGAGTTTTGGGCATACCACGAGACGAATACGACCCTGTTTTAATGACCAGGGAGAGGACGAGTAAAACTTTTAATAAGCCGCCGATAGAGGTCCCACCTTTTAAAATTCCGCCAGAGTATATCATAGGTATTTACAGAACCTTTTTATTTCATTCATCCATTTTTTTTGTGGAATAAATACTGCAGTCTCCTAAATAAGTTCTGCAGTCAACATGTTTTTAACCCATAGCCTTGTTTATATGTTTAATAATCTTACAGTTATTCAACCGTGTTGAGCTACAACAGATGGCGCAATGTGACAATGTAAAATCCAATATTACATCGTGCGCCATCTGTCAATCATCCCGTTGTAGCTCAACACGTTTGAATAACTGTAGGAAATATATAAACAAGGCCATGGGTTAAAAACATGTCGACGTGATTTAATTAACTGGTTGACATATCCATCCTGACCTACCACAAACTATAGACTAGCTGGAGAACTGCATAATGAAATAAAAATCGAAATATTAGGTATTAATAATTGTGCATTACGGATCACAACTATATGACTTTGTTCTCGTTTACGTTACGGTCAATGATCACGTTACGATCTATGTTCATGCTTACGTTCACTTTTAGGGTGCTTTATAGTATGTATATAGGCAAGTGATTTATGATAAAAAATAATAATTATTATTATTGACTTTACTAACAAAATTACAGTAATTATCATAGTTTAACATTAGTTTTATTAAAATTTTAGACAAACCTGACAGAATTAATATAGATAACACTGATTTTCTTGTGATAACTGGAGAACTGCATAATGAAATAAAAATCGAAATATTAGATATCAATAATTATGCATTACGGATCACAACTATATGACTTTGTTCTCGTTTACGTTACGTTCTATGTTCATGTTTACGTTCACTTTGAGGGTGTTTTATACCATGTATATACAATAAGTGATGTATGATAAAAAAATGATAATTATTGAGTTTACTAACAAAATTACAGTAATTATAATAATAATAATATTTATTTCATTAAACAGACAGCGTTACATACAGAAATTATATGCATATTACACAGTGAAACAAATATAGTTTCCCACGCTGCTAGTCACCATTCCTCATCCTCGCCACGGGAGCTACTATCTCAGGCTAACGGTGTTGAGGGCCTCTAGCATTTTGAATATTGCGGTCGAGTTTATGGGGTCAACTTAGACATTTTTCTTCAGCAATTGTTTTAGTTTCATTTTGAATTTGTTGTACGGATATTCTCTTATGCATTTGGGTATTTTGTTGTACATGTCTATTGCTGTTGTTATTAGTGTCTGACTATACTTATAGTAGCTATATTTTTCACTTCTCAAGTGCGATGTTCTACGAGTTCTGTAATTGTGTATTTCTCTATTGGTTTGTAATTTTAAATTAATTTTGATCTCATTATTTCTTATTTTGTGTAAAAATAATATATTATTTAAGTTTATTATTTCTTGTATGTTTAATTCCTTTGTCTTTTCATAAATAGACGTTGTTGGCGTTCTATAATGTAACTTGTATATTATTTTTAGCACTTTATTTTGCTGTCTTTGTATCTGGGATAGGTTCTTTTTTGACGTATTTCCCCAAATGCTTATTAGATAACTATTTTTGGCGGTAAATAGAGCATGATATAGTGGTTTTTTATAAGCGAACGGTATTATGTGCTTAATTTTATTCAAAGCTGGGATAGTTTTCGTATTCTGTTCAATCAATTTCTGTATATGTTTATCCCATTTCATAGTGTTTTGTAGTTGTAATCCTAAGTATGTTGTTCCAGACACCTCTTTTAGTTTCTGATTATTTATTTCTATATTTACTTCCTGCTTGTATTTTTTATCATAATTTAACATTAGTTTTATTAAAATTTTAGACAAACCTGACAGAATTAATATAAATAACACTGATTTTCTTGTGATAACTGGAGAACTGCATAATGAAATAAAAATCGAAATATTAGGTATCAATAATTATGCATTACGGATCACAACTATAAGACTTTGTTCTGACTCGTTTACGTTACGGTCAATGATTACGTTTACGTTACGTTCCATGTTCATGTTTACGTTCATTTTTAGGGTGCTTTATAGTATGTATATACAGTAAGTGATGTATGATAAAAAATAATAATTATTATTGACTTTACTAACAAAATTACAGTAATTATCATAATTTAACATTAGTTTTATTAAAATTTTAGACAAACCTGATAGAATTAATACAGATAACACTGATTTTCTCGTGATAAGTGTTATAAACAGGACAGAGGGAGATACCTTTGTTAATATAAGTGCGTGTTAATAAAACAAGGAAAGTGAACCTACAATTGCACCAATTATTTTAGGACACCCTCACCAGTCATTCTCAGATCTTTCTGACACGTGATCTTTTTTATCTATTCTAATAACAAATTTTTGTGGATAGAATTTCTTCGGTTTCATTTCTTTGTTTTCGCTTAATTCCGTTTTTTTATTCTTACGGCGTTCTTCTTCTTGATTAAGGCGCTCTAATACTTCAAGTGAAGTTAAAACTTCTCCGTACTTCATCTGCTTCAACTGAACTAAAGTTAAATATTAGTCAAGTTCAGGGCGGGAAGAGGGTGTCCGCAGGGGGGGATTTTGTCTCCACTGCTTTGCTCACTACTGGTGGACGACCTGTTGGCTATCATTGAAGCGCTTGCATAAAAGTTGGTTTAATTTAAACTTGTAACCCTTTTTTTGTCCTACGATGACAATCTCTTACAGTTGACAAATGTTGAACTGAAAATAAGAATCATAATTGTTACTATAATTTGCTGATTCTTCAAATCCAGATATAACGAAAATACACAAATGTAGAACTGGTAACACTACTATGTAGCAACTTGAAACGATATTTGGATATTGAAATGATAATGTTACAATCTTATATATCATTACTTTTTTAGTGACGACGCTATACCCAAAACATTCCCCATGGAACCTTGCCAATATAAGGAAACAGAACAGACTATGCGTGCCAGGATGACGCAATGTAAGATGTGGCGAAAACACGTGAAGAAAGCCCTCGAAGGGTACGCGACTGCGGAAGAGATAGGAAGACAGGAATCAAAATTGACACACGTGACGATTTCGCAAATCAGTTCGGTGACAAAAGACGAATAAATTCATCTAGAATCTACAATGCATTCGTTTTATTTAAATATGCTAACAAATCATTTTTGTCGAGGAAATATTGTTTGTTCGTCAGTACTTCATTTAGCTCGTACAGAGGTGGTGTTTCTGTTGCTTTACTCCCGATGGCTACGACATACGGATAACCCATCCGATGGGCTTCTAAATACCGTTTCCCAATTGTTAAATGCTTGCGATCATCTAATAAAACATCTCCCGTGTGTTCTTTATCAATATCCCGATACAGTTCTTCTTCTATACCAGCAATTGCCAACTCTTCTTTACTGCCGGCCTAAAATAATGGATTAATTTTTTTTTTTTTGTAAAACTTATAATCTGTCACCTTCGGAGGGATGATCACTATTTTATACGGAGCTAAAACTGCGGGCCATCGCAACTCTTCTTCTGACGATAACACTTCTAATGCAGCACCAAGAATTCTGGAAACACCTAAACCATAGCAGCCCATCTGTAGAGTTTCTGGTTTTCCGTTTTGTGCTAAAAATGTCGCGTTTAAAGGATTGGAGTATTTATCACCCAGTAAAAAAGTATGCCCCACCTAAAATAACAATTAGATATAAAGTTATCGTGTGTTATACCCACTAAAAACATAAAAAACGGGTTGTTTAGAAGTTTGTTTTGAGTTTTACAGACTCTAATAACAAAATTTAAATTTTCCGCAGTTATATTTAGTAGTTTCAGCGTTGAATGAAATTGTCTATGATTTCGTATTTCATTAATAGTGGTTTTAATACCTCTATGTTGAAACATTGATAAATTAATGAAGTATTCAATATATTAATTTTTGTACCGATTTTGGACCCTTATAAAACCGATTGCGCACGCGCTCTATAAGATCTAGAAAACCTAAAAAAATATATTGTGAATTTATAGTAGGTATTTGAATTATACGAACTACATTCAAATTAAAAAAAAATGTTTACTTTTAAACAAAAGAAAAAAATTGAGAGCATTGTCTATAATATACCACCAATTTATCAATTGTTGAAGCTACTTAAAATAATTATTGAAGATTTAATTTTGACTATAAGTAAAGTCTAAGCACTTATATGCCACTTTACGCAACAAATAGTTAAAACTCCAAACATGATCTAATAGGATTTTCTTTTTTTTATTAGAAATTGTATTTTGTAGAAGTTAAGTGGGACAGCTTGTATAATATACTAACTTCTATTCCGTTTTTAATCATAACATCTTTAGATTTACATTCGGGACAACAGTCAAAATTCTTCATCAACTCTCTATTTCCTTTATACCCACAATTTGTACACATTAATAATTTATCTTCTCCGACATTTGCAGTATAGTGAAATTCGTGAGACTCCAACCCTCCGATAGTTCCAGTTGCTCCACATACTAAATTTTAAGTCATATCAAGTCAATAATAAGACAAAAACCAATCAAAAATTACCTTGTAAGAACTCAATTCCAAGAGTACGAAATATTTTATCGTAACTATTGCAAATTTCCAGATATGTCCGTTTTGCGCTTTCCAAATCGATATCGAAGCTGTACAAGTCCTTCATCACAAACTCCCTGCCTCTCATTAAGCCAAACCTCGTCTTCATTTCGTCTCTGTATTTGTTAGTGATTTGATACAAACGTAACGGAAAGTGTTTATACGATAGAGGAGCTACTGACGCTAATAAATCAGTTATTGCTTCTTCATGTGTCTAAATAAATGGTTTATTTTGATCTAACTTTTATATTTTATGGAATATCATGTAATATTTACCTACAGGACTCAAAATATAAGTGTTTTTATGCCGATCAACCACTTTAAACAATTCAGCAGAATTACTCAGTCTCCCTGCAATATTTTTATATTAGGATGAGGTGAAATTAAACATTGTGAATCACATACCACTTTTCTCCCACAATGTAGCTTGTGTTAACACAGGTAATGTTAATTTTTGCGCTCCGATTTTATGCATTTCCTCATTGATTAATAATTTTAATTTATCTAACGCTCTCAAACCCAATGGTAATAAATAGAAATTGCCTGGATTTGCCGCCCTAATTATACCTAAATCTAGCATCAACTACAAAGTACATCAATTATTTACCATTTACCTTATGATTACACAAATATTAACCCTTTGACTCTTCGATGTGATATCTTTACTTTTTAAAACAGCATTTTTCGGTATCTTATTTATAGGTTGAAATATTTTACTTAATCTATTCATGCTTTAAAAAATTGTTAATTCAGACTTAATATAAAAAGAAGTACATCAACTCAAAACTTGACATTTGAATGAGTTGAAATACAAACATAACCACAAAAACCAAACTGTCAACTGAGTTCATTTAGGGATATTTTCTTGATTTTCTATTTTGGTTACCCTAATGTCAAATCACATGACAGTTATCATATGATTGAGGTTGGGTTATCATTTGCAGTCGAATAGATCTCAAGAATAAAAATGAGTGCTTCACCTATACCGTTTGCAGTTTTTACAATTTTGTGGGGTGTAGTAGGTATCATCCTACCATTTATTGTTCCCAAAGGACCTAATAGAGGGTAAAATAGTTTAATTAGTTTTATGAAGCTGTTATTTAAAGCTTGATTACAGGGTGGTGCAAGTGGTTTTAATGCTAACAGCGGCTACCTGCTGGTTGTTGTAAGTAAAATATCTGCGTTTTTTATGTAAAATATTCATATTTATTCGTTTTCTTAGCTGGTTATGTTGTTACATGGCTCAAATGAACCCGTTGGTAGGTCCAAAGTTACATGCGCCCATTGTTAAATTGATGGCACGTGAATGGGTAAGAATTTTGTAATGTTCCGTAAAGAAAAGCTTGAAATTAATCCATTTTTATTTCAGGGTCATCCTATCCAAACTTAAACCGATATCTCTTTATTTTAATAGTACCACGTTATTAATTTGTATATATGTAAACTTGAAACTTCTAATTTGTAATTTCTAATTCGTAATCCGTAATAATGTATGTCTTAATTTTTAAAGTGCATAGTTAGATTTAGGTGCAATTATTCCATGAAATATTCCATCGTAAACGGTATTATTTTATTTTAAAAATAAAAGTTTTATGTTCTAATTTGATCTTATTCTTTCTTATAAATAGTTAATACACTCAAAGCGCCAGATGAATTTGTAAATTTGAAATAGTATACAGAGTGTACAAAAACAACTTTAAAATATTTAATAGTAGGTTTGTTCAAACTCCTAGTTCTGAACGGTTCTCTTATTGGTGCGTTTGCGCAATAAATTTCAACAAGATATTCAAAGAGCAGTCTAAAATTGGAAGTTTGAAGAGAGCAATTATTTTCAGTTGCAAACAAATTGCGTATAGATATATTTTAATCAAGTAACTAAGGATAAAACATAAATAATGTTTTCTCAGTTCCCCCTGACAGTTTTGAGTTAAGAAAATGTCACTTTTAACGCCGTTTTCGCCCAGGATTTTAAAATTATCAATTCAGTGCGGGAAATTAGCAGCACGGACATTGAAGACGTCCGCCAGTTTGTGGGACGCTACAAGCTTGATACAATCCCCGAATGCGAAACTCAGCAAAACGGTTATTGACAAATACTTATGTCTACCATTACCCGAATGTATGTGCACTGTCGAGTACGTTTGGATAGATGGCAGCGGCGAAAACGTACGATCGAAAGGCAAAACGCTCGAGTACATCCCCGACAATCATAAAGAGGTACCGACGTGGGGTTTTACGGGTGGCGCCGCTATGATGGAAGTCCCGAAAGAGGCTAACGTTATGTTGGTACCCGTGGCTATGTACAACGATCCGTTTAGACGGAATCACAACAAGATGGTAATGTGTGACGTTTACGATGATTCCGGCAAACCTTTGCCGGCAAATAATCGACATACCCTCGCCGAAAGCATGAATAAGGTATGCGATCAGGAGATCATGTGGGGTTTGGAACAGCAGTACATGATCTTGGATGTAGATAACCGACCGTACGGTTGGCCAACTGCTTTAGGGGAACCTCGTAGGGAACCCATTTATTACTGTGGTGTAGGTGCTGACAGAGCTTTCGCTCGTGAAATAGCAGAGTGTCATTACAGAGCTTGCCTATACTCTGGCGTTAAAGTAGCGAGCATCAACGCAGACTACACAGTTGCGCAATGGAAATTCCAAACAGGCATCACTCCCGGAATGAAAGGAGCAGACGATCTCTGGATGGCGCGGTATATTCTTGGCAGGATAGGCGAGGAATACGGCGTGAACATCAGCTACCACCCAAAACTCATAGATGACATTCCCGGCTCTGGGTTGAACATAAATTTCTCAACCAAAACGACGCGTCAGGACAACGGATTGTCGACGCTGGAGGAGTATATGAACAAATTGTGTAAGAGACACGAAGAACACATGAAGAACTACGATCCTAAGGGCGGAGCGTTAAGTAAGCTACGGTTAACCGGAAAGTACGGCACCAGCGAATTCGACAAGTTCACCTGCGGAGTGGGGGCTAAAGATTTGAGCGTCAGAATAACCAAAGAGAGCCAGACAAAGAAGAAGGGGTACGTGGAAGATCGGAGGCCGGCGGCTAATGCAGATCCTTACAAAGTATGCGATTTAATCATTAGAACATGTCTCTTGGGCGAATGTTAATGCGAATTATAATTTACGTAAATGTACGAGATTTAAACGATTTTGTTTTTATTTATAGCATCTTATAATGTAATATTTTATATTGTTTTACTCAAACTCGTCGATTAAAGCAATTAAAATGGGCATTTAAAAACTTTTGACCGCCACTGTACACATAAAATGTGCATTTATCTTACTTTTGAACAAGCTTGTATACAGGTATACTAGTCATCTTGGGAATTTTTAGCAAAATAGCCGGTAAGAGAAATTATCCCATTTTTTTAGCTAATAGTTTGATAAAAGTAATCTATTTTCTTTTTAATCATTTAATTTAAACGTATTTGATCGTGCGTTCTACGATGGTTCTGTAAAGAAGAGGTTGTGCATGGAAGCACGTAAACGCGGTTTTGATTTCATTAAAATGCAGTAACTATAATCTTATCTGGAAAAACCACGATTATTTACAAGCATATTACCACAAGACACATTAATAAATGCTATAATTTCTAAACGGTATATACAATAACAGGTATGTATATCTCAATTAATTCGTATTTTAAATAAAAATTTAAATGAAATATACATTACAGTTCATATTTAACTACAACATAATCTGAGAAGATGCTCAGTTTAGCTAGAAGTTGCACTGGAAGGTTTCTACAACTGCAGTCATCGAATGTAATTAAGGCTTCTGTTAAAAGATCTCTCTTTGGGAATTCTTCAATTACACAATACTTTGCACGAAATTCAAAGGTAAGTCTTCATTCATTCCATATAATTTGTGTTTGTTAATCATTCACGTATATAGATAACAAATGCAATTCGTAAAACCGCAACCATTTCCGTTGAGTTGAATGCGGAAACGAGCAGTAAAGGAAAGAAAGTGATCGGTTACTGGCTCTTAACATGCAGTGGAATGATTTTTGGAGCTGTAGTTTTAGGTAGGGTTTAAAAATATTTGTTATTAATTAATTGTCAAAATGCCATATTGAATTAGCTCTTTAGAAGTTGTCAACCTTGCATGATAGCTGTAGATAACTAACAAGATAATATTATTTTAGGTGGTATTACCAGATTAACAGAATCCGGTTTATCTATGGTAACGTGGAAGTTACTAGGAGAGAAAATGCCTAGAACGCACGAAGAATGGGCGGCGGAATTTAAAAAATATCAAGAATATCCCGAATTTAAAATGTAATTCAAAAATAATTCAATCGAATCAATTGAAAATAATTTCTACCACGATATTTCAGAAAGAATAAGGAAATGACGTTATCCGAATTCAAGTCGATATGGTACATGGAATACGGACATCGCATGTGGGGTAGAGCAATTGGAGCTGTGTTCTTAATTCCAGCTGTGATATTTTGGTCACGCGGGATGTTCAATCGCGGTCTCAAAATACGCGTCGCAGCCTTTGGTACTCTAATCGGAGCACAGGTACAAGACGTGACGTCATAAGCCAATTCCCAATTTTCTCATTGTCAATATGTAAGGTTATGTAATTGTCAAACGAACTAGCAAAACATAACCTTTACCTACTGTCAAAGTTTGACAGTTGTGATGTTTATATAATTTTTAACCCCTTTTTTTGTGACTCTATTAATAGTTTGTAAACTGTTTGCACCAATTAGTCTTATTATTTATTCAACGAAACAGTGTCTTCTGTCAAAATTTGACAGTTGTGACGTTTATATATTTTTTTTAACCCTATTTTGTGACTGTATAATTTTAAAACTTTCTGCTCAATTAGTCGTTTCCTCTTATTATTTATTCAACGAAATAGTCTTATAAGTTATATCAAACATTTTAGGGTCTGATGGGATGGTACATGGTAAAATCCGGTTTAGAAGATCGTTTCCACGGTCAAAGTGACATACCCCGCGTTTCGCAGTACAGACTCGCAACGCATTTAGGCATGGCTTTCGTACTTTACACCCTGTTATTGTGGTCGGCTTTAGATAATTTATTACCGGCCGGAACTATACAAACGAAAAGCCGTGAGATTATCAAATCGGCACGACAATTTAGGTGGCTGGCTCATACTAGTAAGGGTATGCTGTTCTTAACGGCTATTTCTGGTTAGTTTTTGGCAATAGAAACGTTTTATCCAATTCGAAAACGTTCTATGGGTTTTAAGGAGCGTTCGTTGCTGGCCTTGACGCCGGATTGGTTTACAATTCTTTCCCAAAGATGGCAGATAAGTGGATACCGGACGATTTAATTGTATTAGAACCAAAAGCGGTTAATATAACTGAGAATCCGACAACCGTGCAATTTAACCATAGGATCTTGGGTACGACCACTTTAACGTTAATTTCGGCTCTGTGGTTGATGTCGCGGAAAAGGATTTTACCACCGAGGGCGTATACAGCCACAACAGCTTTAGGGATAATGGCTTGGATACAGGTAATGTTCCTAAAATGCAAGATTTTTTGTGTGTGTATACATGCGGGATTTACAGGTAATTTTGGGTATTTCAACTTATAACTTACGTCCCGACATCGTTGGCTGCGAGTCATCAGGCTGGATCATTGATAACGTTATCGACAGCAGTTTGGCTTACGCACGAATTGAAGCGATTACCGAAATAAAATAAATTATAATTTTTAAAAGTATTGTATTAATATCTGCTTAAGGTTTATCAGAACGAATTTCAAGAAATTCTAAAAAGGCTTTTTTTCCTTTGGTGCTTTTATATTTTAAGCCTCTTGAGGATGCAGTTCAGTATATTCAAAAAAGTGCAAAAAACGCTTAATTAATACGGGATTGCAAATACAAAGAATTATTTGTATAATTTTTTTTTCGTTCCTAATTGCCGGCATTTTCTTTTTTTTTGTGATGTTATTTTTCCTTGAAGTTTTTCTATAATGACTTATAATTACAAAAATAGTCAAGATGTTAGTTTTTGTTAGGTTATAGATCCAAAAAAAGGAAATTTGTTTATTCATTCTTACTTATTCTTCTGTTATTTTTATCTTCCCAGCTCAGTGACAATAAACAAGAAGCCTAACTAAATTTACGGGGAAAATGTTGCATTTAAAAGTAACTATTTGGATGATTAAAACCAGATGTCGCTAGTGTTCATCCAAAAGTGGTGGGAAAAGTCTGAATGCCTCTAGCAAGACTAAGAACCAATAAGATGTATAGTACAGCTTTTCATTAATAGATAGCACTGTTTCGCAAAAATATTTACAAAACGCGTAACACCCCTATTATAGAAGTACTAATTTTTTACAATTTAAGATCGATTTACACGGGAGTATACACAATATTTCCGAAAATGCTTAAACTAGAATTCTGTCTTGGAGTACATGTTTTCGAAAGAATTCCGAGAATTTTCGTCCTTAAATTACATTATCTATTTGTGTGTACTTATTTAAAAAAGTTTCTTACCTGTGTACCCTGTTTATTAAGATTTTTCTGCACTTCCGGGCTATATCCTTCCCAAAAATGGCATTCTTTCTAAAAATTAATATTATTTAGAACTACTGTACTTAACTGTCCATATTATATTTTAATAGACAATATCTGAATACTTTAGATAGTGTTACGATTTCTTTTAAAACTGAGATGCAAATAATAAAGACCTTTTGAAATTTCATCCATCGATAATTCTAATCCATGCTGTGAAATGATGAAAGAAAATGTATAGAAATTTTTAATCTTATATATGTTATTTTATACAATAAAACACTTTCTATTATAACAATTCGTTTATTTTGTATCGATACACACTGACATACCAGTTTTAGTGGTTTCAATTCAACAATTATTATATTATATAATATCATCGTATGTATACAAAAATATAAATACAAATACACAGCGAGTAAAACCAATTGTATTCATATTTTCCATTCAACGGCACTAAAATATGTAGAATAACTGTGTTTGTGGTCGGAGAAAGGTATTGCCGCTGTGTTTTTCGTTAGTTACAAATCCCACAGAATATTTTACAGTCTTAAAAAAGGTTTTGCTCTTTATTCATTATTGTTTTTTTTTTTTTTTTATATACTTACTGCTTATTCCCCAATCAGTGAGTATGTATAATATAAAATTGTTATGTGTTACGGTCAAATCTTGCTATTTGCACTTACTAGTTTGTGTAAAAGCTAGTAATATATCAGGTACTTAAAATGATATTTTTGCTTAATTGAGATAAGCAGAGTAGTTTTATTTTTACTTATTATCCTATTTGAGGATCAGAAGAATATGGAATGCTTCATATATTTGATTTATTTAACTTTTAAAGTGATTTTTTCCTGTTTTCCATCACAAAAAAATGTCTGTTCTTTTAAAACCTTCTATTATTGCACGCTAAATAAAAACATGAAACACTTTAGGCAGCAATTACAGTACTGTGATTTTAATTATTAAAACTATTTGTTACTAACACTATTATTTAAGCCTATATTATTAATAATGCGTTAAGAAAATTAATTATTATCTATTAGTACACTGCAAAATTGGCTCGATTACTAATTGATTGTAAAATTTACTTTTAACCACACAAACATTGCAATGCAACACTACAAATAAATTGATAAATCTAGTTTAAGCTTCGATAATATGCATCACAACATTTGTGCAATTAAAATGTTGTATCACAAGATCATAATATATCGTGTGTTATATTACTTATCTCATTCCTGACGAGTTCATATTTGATTGAGTTTCTGCACGAAATAGCAAGATCCGAGACATATAAAATTCGAGACACAACCTTTTATCGTACACTCGTGTTTTAAAAGCTATGTATGTACATTAATTTCAAAATTGACAGAGTATTCACTCAAAACAACCAATTGTGGAGGCTAGTGTTCACGATCAAACATTAAAAAAAGGTTTTTGCCCTTAAGATCAACTTGTTAATTCTGGGTTAAATTAATTGTAAAAATGGCATTTTGCATTAAGTATTTTGATAAAAAACAGTTATTCAGATTTCGTCATTTAATTGTGTAATAATTTGAAAGTGAAAAATATCAGCCCTACAAAATTGCTTATGTTGTAAAAAATTGTTAAAATCCTAACGTATTCTCTCACTTTTGTTTTGCTTATTATTTTACTTTATTACTTATTATTAAATTTGTATGAGAATCGAATAATAGAACTGGTATTTTGTATTATAATTGCACTGTTTTCAAGTATTTATATCTTCTATTTATTGTTATCGATAAAGACGATACCATCCTAGCGTATTACACTATGTCTCATACAGTAGAAAAACATAGATTTTCCTCACTTATTTATAGCGTATTAAATTATATAATACAAAAAGCTGAAATCAGTATCATAGTAGAAACGAAAGCAAAGTTCTACAATAATCTCTTATTTTTTTACATTTTATCAAATAATACAAACTATACATATATGTAAAATTAATAATAATAACTAAATAAAAAACAAAAAAAAAACTTCAGTCACGAATTCATCACGCAAAAAATTTCATGTTTGCTTAAAAATTTCAACTGTTTGCCTTGTCTTATGTATAATTACATAAAAACCTAATGACTTTCAGTAAATGCCGTTAATGTTCAATAATTAAAAGAAAAAATGACCGCAAATAATGACTTAGATAGTTACGAAAAATTGGTTGGAGAATCGCTTCAGCTCCCTCTATGGACTAATTATTTTGATTATTTTGGGACCTGAAAGTTTTTTTTCTCCCCTATTTTAATCCCTCTCCGAATATATCTAGGAAGTACACTCTATTATATGTTCTGTGTTGTTGCTGTTGTCGATATGAATACGATGCACACGTTCACACCAAAACAAACGTGTTTGTTCACACCAAACGAACTGGAAATATTGGTAAATCTGTAATAAATAAAGAGCAGGAGATGGTTACTGTTTTGGTATATCGTGAAAAGAAATCTAAACCTATTTTAACCCATTCATCATTTAGATTTTGTTTGTGTTGTCGTTTTGTAGCAGAGGAGGAATCCCGCAGAGTGGAGTTATATGCCCCTTATTGTGAGCTACTCTGGTAGACGACTTTATTCGGAAATTAACTAGGGAAGAATTTTACTAAAGAGTTTACAATCACTAATGCTGAGGGCAGGAAAGAACAGCAAGACTCCCATTACCTTAAGCTGGTACAGAAAGTTTAAGCGCAAAAGATTTCCCGTAAGGTTGGTCTGTCTTCTTGTTTATAATCAGTATTCAAGACAGTGAGAGCAGCGCAAAATAATTGTGATGGGCGGAGTTTTATCCCTCCTTTTTTGTTACTAAAGGGTACCATCTCTGACTTATCTAGGTTTACAGAAACAGACATTAGAGCAGTTTGCATCACAGGCTCTCGAATTTCTATTAAGAGACAGTAATATCGTCCACATATTCAATTATTCAGAAAGCAGACGTGATAATCTCATATATGGCGGAAAATAACGACAAAATGTTCGTTGATGACGGCTCCGACTTACAAAGCCCCCTATGACATCCCCCACGCTTACTTCTTATTTTCCTGTACACGTGCCGAATTAGAACTTTAACAATACAATTGAAGGATGCTTTAATTTAACTATTTAACACTCATTTACAACTAAACAAAATTTTGTTTGCGGCAATGAAGATTTTGTTAATCCCTTTTTAAGTATTTTTAAGAATAACACATGCCAAGTTGAGAATGTCGAAAAAAATTAGCTGCAAATGCTTCGAACCTATTAAAATGTGAAACTATTTTTAAAAAAAATATTTTCCCAATTCATTGACACCTAATTATATTTAATGTAGTACCTAAAACTCATATGACTTTTATCAATTTTGATTAAAAATAACAACCTATGCTCCAGTCACGCACCTGCAAACATGCAAAATATGTAGTTAAACAAAAAAAAAAATACGACCATAATTAGATAAACGCCCAGACCCTGCATTACACAGATGATTACCTTGTTTGCACTTGAACTTATTGATTATAGGCATTCTATAAATATGTGTAACAACTCCCATATATACCACATATGATGATACATACTGAATAAAGTTGATTAAATTGATGATTGTTAAACATCAATGGAACGTCAAATATATGGATGGGTCATATTTTAATCATGTATTCAAGATACGGCAAGTTATTTCCAATATAGACGACACAATTAATTATTCAGAAACACATTGATGTAAATAGAGGCTGGCTTATTGATATTCCATTAATGTCGAATATGTATGTAAGGAAGGAGAATAAAATGAAACAGAAAACTTACCTTAATATCAATATAATATAATATAAGGAATATTGTAACTCTCATGAATCTACTTTTGAAAATTCTGTGTTGACAATGACTTGAATCACATATCCTGTTGGTATTTTCCCTTCTTCAACGTGCAGTTTATCTCCCAAAAGTTTGCCACCAAAGAACCATCGCTGTCTTGATGATTCAATACCTTCTTGACTCTAAAAAAAAGATGATAAAGAAGAAACAGAAAACTTACCAGAATTATCGATAATCCTACCTGTAACTTTTTCTTACATACACTAATTGTATCTGTTGAATAAACTGCTAATTTTACATCTGTACAATTATGCGATAAGCGCAATTTAAGTATAGTTTCAGTACCCCCATCAACAGGTTCAGAACATTCCGCCGGAGAGTCTCTACCACTGTCCTCCTTCACTATATTAATAGGGTACGATAGACAATAAATCGGCACTTGATATCTGGCTCCCAATTCGTCATAACACTCGGTTAAATATCCGTTAGGCACAGAAACACTCGCTCCGTCTAATATGGCCTGGGCCAGTTCGTAATCTTTTGCTTCCGCGGCGACGGCGGCCGCGCGCAAAGCGTCCCAAATCTCCTTGCGTCCCTCGAACGCCGGGGCCGTGTCCCAGAACTCATCGCGTTTGCTCCTCAGTTGACCCTCGGTTAATGGCACATCAGATTTCCAGCGTATGGTCTCATGGCACAGTGGATGATTCTTTCGTGTGCTACCTAATGCATGATCCGTTTGTAGCCTACGAGGGATTAGCGGGTAACAATGCAAGGTTAAGCTTACCAGAATAAGGTCTAGAATTTGACCCTGACGAATCGTCTATCGCATCGTTTCTACGGTTTACACCTATGCACCCACCCATGCTGTGTTATTATGGTTTAGTGGCATATCACATCGGTTGAATAATGTTACTGATATATCGTCCACGAAAAGTTCCATTTTACACCCATTATTTATAAACCACACGAACAAAATGTCAAGCATGACAGAAACATGACAGTATCACACAGTTTCCGCATTCAGCCAAACCGACTGGTTCTGTATGTACTTCTAACTGGTAATTACTATGTTTTTAACAATATCAGCGTATTTCCACAACATAATAGCTGCACAAATATAACATTTTTATTATTGTTAATACTAATAATCATTATTGAATTACTAAAATGAACGAGTTCAGTAATTAATTTTGTATAACTTATTATCTTCTTAAAATGCTATTAGGGGAATCTTATCTGTTTAATACGATTAAGCAAATTTCTTATGTAATTATTATATATTGTTATACTTATCCTTGAAATTTAATCAATCATCTCAAACTAATTGATAATTTTAAAAGTAACCATCGCAATTGAAATTGGCTGAACGTACAACAATCGCGAATAACTCGTCAAATGACTTTTGTTTGTGTTTACTGCCACTATACTTTCAATTAAACAACAAAAACACTAAATAGAAACAAAATATGTGTAATATTCAAACGATGACACGAAAGTAGAACAATATTTTATTTAAATATTGCGAAAAAAGTCGTCGATATTTTTTTCTTACGCGTAATGATTATGTGTGATTTATCGCTTTGTACATTATGTAATATTTATATTATCACCATCACATAATGTATAAGGAATGTTTATGTATATCATCAAGAAAATATGTATTAATTAGTTTTATATGCAAAGGGAGATACGTGCGTCCCTGAAACTTGAATTTACTCGCAAAAACCGACGCTTTTCAGGGCTTGAATTGGCTTTACGCTGATGTGAAAAAAATTTGGCAGCAATCAAAATGACAATGTTTACTGCAAGGTATGTTGTGGGAGTCTTCTTATTCATTTAACTTGTTTAAAATATCTGCAGAACACACGTTTTGAGGAAATTACTGAGTAGGAATGTAGAGAAAGTGGTTTGTTTAAATTACACTACAAGTAATAGCAACGATAAATGTAAAAAACCACAGAGTCAAAAAATAAATGACAGTCCAAATCCTCCGCAAAGTAATACTCTTAAATATTTGGGAATCGGTGCAGGCCTAGCTGCTGTGATTTTCTACGCTTACTATGGTAAGATTTGAATTTCGCAATACCTGTGGTTAATATAACCTTTTGATAGAAACGCGCAAAAGACATATATTATTAGAACACCCTTCAAAAAATGACAAGATTATTCTTAGGAGTAGTAGTGATGAGGAATCAATCGAGGAAACTGTGGGGAATTATAGAAGTGATTTACCTACTTACACAATAGACGATGTCTCTGAGCACTCAGAAATGTAATTATAATTTCTTAAGATGAATTATCGATTTCATAGAGGAAAATCTTGTGCTTGTAGGGGCACTAGGATTTGGGTAACTTATAAGCGGGGGGTGTATGATATTACAGATTTCATTTCACAACATCCTGGTGGTATACAGATCATGATGGCTGCTGGTTCATCTCTGGAACCGTTTTGGCTGATGTATGGTCTACATAAAACGGCACAGATATTTAGCATGCTGGAGGAAATGCGGATAGGTAATATTAAGAAAAATACATGCTTTAATATAGTATAGCTATTTTTATTTTATCCTCTATATCACAAAGATCTTTAGCTTCTATTTTCTTTACATTTTTTTTGCTGTTTCTTCTCGTTTGTGTATGTTTAGCTCATTTTTACTTTTCATACAAAAAATATTTAACAGTTCTTTGCTTGTCTCTGTTGTTTCTATCCTCATTTCCATGTATTTTTTTCGTTATTCTTTAATAATAATAATAATAACAGAGTTTATGTTTTTGATTGTGTATGAATTAAGTCACATAAAAAGAAATGAAAAACAAACATAACAACCACAGATATTATAAATCTAAGAAATACAATGCCTAAAAATAAATGAAAATAAAACAAAATATATACAAGATAACAAATACTGTTGATAAATAAAATCTATATGTAGACAGGAGTAAATAGTAAGCATTGAAAAATTCAGAGATGGATTAAAGCCATCTGTGGAATATAGCCATGCTAGTTATAGTTTTTTGTTTAAATTGTTTATTATTTGAAGATTTCCAGGCATTAGAAAAGCTATTATAAATTTTAGCTCCCAACACATTAACACTGTAATGTAAATTTGTTTGCATCTACAAATTTCTTAAAAGCCTAAAATTCTTTTTAGGATCTTGTTAAGAATCATGTTTGCCTATACAATGCATTATAGATGGTAAAATCAATTGTAACTTACTATCACTTCCATAATAGATTAAATACGCTTTACCGACTATAAATTGTTCTCAATTTTTTAAATTTTATTACTTTTGTCTCTTGTTTTTTTCTTATTTCTAATCTTATAAGTACAGTGCATTTCAAGATATAAGAATATCACTTTCAACTTCTGTAATGGTTTTTTTGTATTAATTGCATAATTATAGTAAATATGGCTTCCAGATTCATGGAAAATGAAGGCTCAACTCAAAACAACTGTAAAAGCTTGCAGATAAAAAAAATGATATTCTTATATCTTGAAATACGCTATACTTTATGCAATCTTTCTTTAAGTCAGTAGAAAGCATATGCAGACCTTGATTTTATTTGCAGCTACTTCTTTAGATTTGTTTTAATGTGAAAACTCGATCACCCACTACTTTGTCCTTCTATTTAGCAATGATTTTGTGTACCATGCTCAAAAAATGCAATTTTTCTATAATTTTAGCTTTTCGCCTTATCACTTTTCTTAAAAATTAGACAAATAAAACTTCTCTAAGCTTTTAGGCATTATATCTTCTTTCCATATTCTTCGCATCAAGTGTCTATCACAATTTCTGTCCTTGTTTTAAAACTTCTGCAGGAATCCCTCCTCCTTTTGCGCGTTTTTTTGTTTAACTCTTTTCTAACTTCATAATAATAACTCATGACCGGCTCAACTCTCTTATAATTGACGAAAACTGTTTCATATTTTTTTGTTATTTAGGTTTTTCTGTTTTGTTCAACAAGTTGTTAAATATCTTCTTCATATATTCAGCTCCCCTATTGTCTCTATTGCTAGTAGTTAATAAGCATTTTGTATTATTCTATCTATCAGGCAATGTTTCGGAGGAAGCATCACAAATCGCCTTAGAAAGCATGACAGATCCATACAGTGACGATCCTAAACGTCACAAAGTTTTAACAGTGCATTCGCAGAAGCCGTTCAATGCTGAACCACCCGCCTCTTTGCTCGTTGAGAATTTCCATACCCCCAAGTAAGATTTTTTTTCTGAAACGTCTAAATTTAGGTAGGTGAGCGAAATTATCGATTTCAGTGATTTCTTTTATGTCCGTAACCATTTACCAGTACCCGATGTCGATCCGGAAACGTACGAATTGGAAGTGGAAGTCCAAGGATCCCCCGCTAGAAAAGTATTGTCTCTGCGAGACATAATGAAGCTACCGAAACATACTATAACGTCTACTATTATGTGTGCCGGCAATAGACGGAGCGAATTTCATCGGGTAATGAGAGGGACGTCAATATGACGACTATTACGTGATTTTCACGTCTATTAAAGGTCATTTCGCGTCAGTCTGCTACATTCACGTCAATATCACGTAATAGACGTCACATTAACGTCTATTTAACGTCATTTTACGTATTTTATTAGGTTAAAGAAGTGAAGGGTTTAAATTGGCAAACTTCTGCCATCGGTAATGCAAAGTGGACGGGTGCTCGCCTCGTAGATGTGTTAAAAATGGTGGGAATTGATGACGAAACATGTGGATACTGCCACGTCCATGTATGATAGAAAGAAAGTTAGTTTTAAAACTGAGAATTTGTAGTTTTTTTTTCTTTTTGTCATAGTTCGAAGGTTTAGATGCCGATAGTGCAAATAATCTTTACACAGCTTCTATACCGATATGTAAAGCTACAGATAAACGAGGAGACGTTTTATTGGCATACGAAATGAATGGGAAGCCCATTCCAAGAGATCATGGATTTCCTATAAGAGCAGTCGTACCAGGAACTGTCGGTGCCAGGAATGTTAAATGGTTAGGTATGTTGAAATATAGACGGCTTCTTTTTTAGTGAATTTATCGAAATAATGAGGGTTTCTAAATCTTCTAGGTAGGATATTCGTATCAAACGAAGAATGCGACTCCCACTGGCAGCAGAAAGATTACAAAGGCGTGTCACCCAGTGCGGATCCATCGAAAATCGATTTAAACAAAGTACCTGCCATTCAAGAACTGCCAATCACTTCTGTAATTTGTAAACCAACTAACGGACAGACTGTGGAATTGGTAGACGGCTGCATTGTAGTAAAAGGTATTTATGATATTTAAATAACGAATGCTAAATATCTGTTTTGACGACGTGCAGGATACGCTTGGTCTGGAGGTGGTCGCAAAATAATAAGAGTCGACGTAACCACAGACGAAGGTAAATATTGGCACGAAGCGGATATCGATCAGCAAGGCGATGAACAACCTCCGTATCATTGGTCGTGGACTCTGTGGTCGGCTAAAATCCCAGTCCCGAAAGATCAGAAAGTTGTATGATTATTCGCTATCGATTATAGACAGTATGTAATTATTTCCTTTTTCATTTATATTTAGGTGGAAGTATGGGTTAAAGCTGTGGATTCTTCTTACAACAATCAACCAGATTTGGTGCAGAATGTATGGAACTACAGGGGTTTCCTGAATAATGCTTATCATCGCATTCAGGTGAATGTGAAAGGTTAATTAATGTGTGGGAATAAGAGAAATATATTTTTGCTATCTGTATACATACATAATATTAATATGAATGTTTTTATTTTGTTATACCTATTAAAATTTTATTTCTTGTATCGCGTTTTTTTTTTAATTTCTAATCTTATAAGTACAGTGCATTTCAAGATATAAGAATATCAGAATATCTTTTAACTTCTGTAATTTTCTTTTTGCATTACTTGCATAATTATAGTAAATATGGCTTCCGCATTCATACGCTGTAAGCAGGTAAATCTTATACCCTTTAAATGAGGGCTCAACTCAAAATAACTGTAAAAGCTTGTAGACGTTATATTCTTATATCTTGAAATACGCTATACTTTATGCAATCTTTCTTTAAGAATTAAGTCAGTAGAAAGCATATACAGACCTTGATTTTGTTTGCAGCTACTTCTTTAGATTTATTTTAATATGAGAACTATTTTGCCCCTCTATTTGGCAATAATTTTGATATACCAAGTTAATTAATATCTCTATAATTTTTGCTTTTCGCCCTGTCACTTTTCTTAAAAATTAATAAAATAGATGTTTTTATTTTGTTCATATTAGTTTTATTTATATGTCTACTTCTGCTAGTAGTCCTGTAAAGTTTAAAATTTCTTGCTAAAGTGCTAAACACCACGTTTAGGGGATCACATCAACCCTCGAAATTTTAATGATTTTTACTTTTTCCTGATTTGCACCATTATTATGATGAAAAAAAAGATAATAAGTGGTATATTATTGAATTTGTCTTCCATAGTTTTATAAAATTACAGCAGATGGGATCCCGATTTACCCCATTACAATTCACGCTCTTGCTGAAAGAGGGTTGTATGGAACAGTACAATAAATCCGTTGAAAATACTTTCTCTGGTTACATATATATTTGCTTCCACGCCCTAAAATATCTTTAAAAAATAAATTAATCCCTGAAATATACAGAAAATGATTTTTAAAATATAGAAACAAGTAAAGTTATGTATGCACTGCTTAGGTTTTGTATCTTGAGAGGTGTCGGTACTTACAGTGAGAAAAATTAATATAATAAAATAAATAAATAAATATAAATACTTTGATATCCAACAACTATCACATCTTTCGAGATATGACGTCATCGGTGATTTTTTTTTTTAATGGATCAGGCCTGCAATAGCACTTTCCTCATGTGGTTTGAATTGAACTATTTTTTTCCCAGCCAGTCCAATTTTAACTAAATGTCTAACAATAATAAAGACATACCTGTAAGTAACATAATAGCAGGCTTAATCTGTCAAATATTTTTTGAGAACTGTTAAGTTAGCGTCGTTTTAAAAGTGTTTAATAATAGTTTAATTGAAATTTAATACCTAATAATTTAGCAGTTATCTAATAAATGGGCTCAGACTGGGTCGAATGTACTAATGTCACATATTATAAGATGTACAGTTTCATCATGTCAGGTGTCACTTACTTTTCCTTCCCAGGGAGGTAAAGTACAACTTTTCTCCCTATGGAGGAAAAGTACAACTTTTTCCCTATGGAGGAAAAGTATAACTTTCCTCCCTCATATGAATATGTTACAGACTAGAAATACTGCAAAAACTGTTCTTAAGGTTATTTTTTAATAGAACCCATAATTTAGCCAAAAATCAGATGTTCTCACACATTTGTCTGACCTTGTTTATTCAAATTTTATCTATTCTAATTAAAAAAAAAAAAACCTTGAAATAGTTTGTTAATCATTATATTTAAAGATAATATACTAAATAATTACATTATTGTAACTATAGATATAAGCAAAATGTATATTTTACATAATTTAAAATATTTTTCTTTTGTACAGGCATCATAAAATCGATAAATTACATCATTTATATTAGCATACGTTATAAAATATTAACGTTCTGTCGACAGGAAAAAAAAGAGGACTATACTACATTATCGGTGGCATTTTAATCACTATAGATCTTAATTTTACAATTATCTTAAATATATCCAAATATTTATAGGTTTATAATATACAATATTAAAATTACCGCTATAGTTTCCACTCAAGCAATTTGAAATGACTTATTTTATATGTATAATCATAATCATTATTAACTATATATTTGTAAAACGAAGCCATTCATCATCTTTAATTCTTAAAATTAACTTATAACGATAATACATTATCATACATTATTAGTTTCTGCCAATTGGATTCATGTTTTAATTCTGATAAAAGTATACCAAAATGCTTATATAGAAATTAATGCTTAACACTAAAGGATTATAAAGGACAAAATCGGTAGCATTTTTCCCCGTCTCGATTATAATACTATATAGTTATGGGCGTATTAGATGCATCTCTTTTTTTTAAACTTTCATGAATTTGCGTAATTAAAACTATGCGGGTGTGTATGGAATTGTTAGGCTCTCAGTACGGTGTATAAGGAACGACCCTGATATCCTAATAATACGCTTATAAAAACACGTCAATAGAATGAGAAATATTTGTGAAAATTCTCATATGAGGAATATAATATTTCCCTAGGGTGGAATGCTTCACTGATAGGAAAAGTTGATACGTTTTAACTTTATTTTAAACTAAAATAAGTATTTATTGTATTATTTTTGTAGCTAAGCAATTCCAAGAAAAGAAAAATATATCCACAGTAGCGATTTATTTTCAAAGATTGAATCAAAAATACTCATAGGCAGTTATTTTATATGGCCCTTTTAAATCAATGCTTTTATTACCACTGAAATTTAATTGTTGTCGTGAAAGTTTACTAATAACTATACTTATTTTAACATTTTCACTTTCCTAAATCTTATCCCGAGGAGCTATTTTTGTACTATAAAAAGTATGAAACATAATCTTTCATTTTCTAGCACGACTGTCACAACAATATATTCCAATCAAGCAATTTAATGTTGATTTCATTTATATAACGACTTAATAAGCACCAGAAAAAAAAATTATCATGAGATCTTATCGTACCCCTTCTTACAAAAAGAAATAATCTACAATATTTCTCGATTAAAAAAAGAATATATTCTATCGCTTAAATGGAAAGAAGTAAACACGATTTATAGTTAAAAAAATACCGTTTTAGATCAAATTTGATTAATATATACAACAATAAAAAATATATGATAATCACTACCACGGTACCTCGATCGGACGCTCCTTAGAAATTACGACTGATTAGGATGCAAAGACGCATAGATGGGAACAGCTTTCGCCTTTGCTAGCTCCGAGGCGTTCTTGGCCACGTCTTTTAGTTTGCTCGCCGCTGTCGGATGCGTGGTTATCATGTTTTGTAAAGGAAACATGGTCGATAATACGTAATTAAAACCTCCAACCTAGATTTAAAAGATAAAACGTTGTAAACTGACGGATTTTAAAATCGTCATGTTATCATATAAAATATAATAATTTATGTAATAATAAATCTTAAAATAGGAATCTAATCATTTCAAGGCTAAGGATGGAATGTTTATCTCAAATTATCCATTTATACAGGCAATTCCAAATTAATTACTCCAAGTGTTCCCCAGGGAGCGATACTTGGTCCATTGTTTTTGACACTTATGTCTATATGTCAAACCCTTTAGTAGGAATTTTAATTTAAAACTTGCAAAGTGGTCATGGGTCATTGCGACCTATTTAAGGAAAATATTTTTATTCTGTGCTATTTTTAAACTATTTAAAATAGAGGTGAAAATATTAACACATCAGTTTATTATGGTATAATAATCAGGGCTTGTTAATATCCTATAATTAATATTAATACTTTAAAATTACGTAAAATTTACTAATAATTGTAAACTTCTAATGATTATAACTATCTCAAGTACAAAAACAAAACAATGAAAAAATAGATAACATACCGTCCTAAAATATCATATACACAGTGTATTGTAAAAGAAAATAATTTTATTTGCTTGAAACTAGCAATTTGGGTATGTTTGTTTATTATTTGTTCTGTAGGTGATTTATTTTTTGGCAAATGAATGAATATGTTCAAGTACGGTTGCAAATATTGTTTAGTGTTTATTGTCTCTTTCTATTGCCAATAAGTATGTATTATTATTATTATTTTAGATTTAGACAATTTTATGCAAGAAGTGCTAATATTTTAAAAACTATCAATTGAAGGGTTTATTGTAAAAACATGAAAAGCCACACCAGAAATACTAAAACTTCTAAAACTTCGAAGCTTGATAACTTATTTATTTTTGTTTCTGACACATCACATTATTACAATAAGCTCTTCAATTGATGTAGAATTCTACTTTGCATTCAATGCTGCAATAAAAAAAATACCATGTCTCATTTGAAAGCAAAAAGTTTTGTTAGTTTAAAAGTATACACATTGCATATGTGTTTTTGAACACCCTGTAGATGATTCAGTGATTACTCGTATAGCATTGAATACCTCAATCCCTGTACATGCATCGACATTAATAGAACATCAAATATCTAATACCCTATTAATTATTTAATTTTATTCATGAGAGTGTGAATGTAAAAAAATTCACAAAAATTGTAATATCTTAAAAACATTTGAGTTTAAGGATAAGGAAACTGTATACTGAATGTGCTATAAAGTTGAAAATATTTTCCCAAAATAATGACAGTAAACCATGAATACTTTGGAAATTAGAAAACCAAATTTCTATTAGAAAGTCTGGAAAAATCCAGTAAGCTATTTCGGTGTGACACCCTGTATAATATTTTTAAAACTGATATCAGATTATTACAAGGTCAAGGATGAGGATAGAATATGTAAATCAAAATTATAGCCTGATAATATAGAAGTAGTATACAAATTAGTAACTCCAGGTGTTCCTCAAGGAACAATACTCGGTCCTATATTTTTCATAGCTATGTTTATAATCTTTTGTTGGATATAAAGAAGGACATAATAGTGTTCTCTACGTGATCTGCAGCAAGAAATAGAAATGTGCTTGAATAAATTAGCTGACTGGTTGATCTTAAATAAACTTTAAATACAAGATAATTTGAATGACCATAGATAATTATAGCGATACCGTGGCAAGAATAATAAACATAGAAATTATAAATCAACAAATAAACAGAGGAATAAGTCAAAATTAAGTATTAACAAAGTGCATAAACAACAGAAGTAAACACTTAATTTTTATTTAATTAATAAATCCAAAGAAATTACTTAATTTTTTTTTTATATTCTTTAAGGTTAAACGACTATGGAAATACGGACAGTAATTAATAAGAAAAATAGTTATGTAAGTGGAATAGAAATCTACAATAGTTTACCAAATGATTTTAATGTTTCAAACCACAATAAAAAAAAGTTGAGAAACTTCATTATGGAGAATTAGAAGCAATTAAAGTTAATATATATTCTAATTCGGCTTTGTAATATATATTAAGTTTAATCTGTTATGTAAATTTCTGATGTAAGCTGTCTTTATGTACATTTTAATTTTTAGTTTTGGCATAATTTCTTTCGTCAACCCTAAGTTTTCTTCTTTGTCTTTGTACACCAGTATGTAACCTTGTTTACCTTCAGAGGATTTGTATTGTAAATTATCGAATTTACATGAATAAATTAATAATTAATTCTACATTAACATTATAGTACTTACCATTTTGTTACAATTTTTCTTAAATCTTTCATACCCGAAAGCACAAATCGCCCTGCTAAATCCGGTAACTTGGGAATCGATCCAAGCGCTCCTAACTGCAACAGTATATCCAGGCTGTGTGTCGCTTACTTTATAGATGACCTTCTCTGTAACACTCTGAAATGAAGGTGTTTTGAAACAACACTTCTACACTACGGCACAAAATCTAACCATAACCTTAGTATATCCCAGATTTCTCGTATAAGTGACAAGGATTTTATTGTGTCGGATCGACTGTGGACTCTTCGACAATGTAAATATGCGAACCGCTAAAAAAACGCTCAGCCCATTTCGGAATGGAGTTTGTTTTGCTTAAAATTCTCTTGCTGATAAGTTTGCCCGATTCAATTTTCCTGACGACAGTATCCTCACTCAAGACGTGTTTGCTGTATAAAAGAAGAATAGGAAGTTTTAATCAGCATTTTCGCACCTTAAACGCTGTTGCTGGCGTACCTGTTGGGATTGGGATATCGTTTCCAGAAAGCCTGCGCCACTTGGTCCCACGTAAAATTGAATGTTGTAGTACTTTCATAATACCTTGGCATCGTGTTTGTGTGTATATATTAGGTAAACTGGTCAAAGGTGAGAAGGATCGACGAGAAATGGATTATTAAATGGCATATCTCTCAGATATCGACCATTTTCGGTTTTTCCGCACGATCATGCATTCCGTGCGACGTTTAAATTATAATACGGATTGCTGGGGACGGCCGACTTCACGAACTCACCATACTTTTTCGCACACTGTAATTTTAAACGGCGGCCCGAGGAGAAGGGCAGCTGTTTGTCAATTTGTGATGTAACGGACGCAAAAGACACGACCGGCCGTGAACAACCAGCAACGTGATCCTTCGCACGTTACTCGGTTACTGCATTTTCAAAGCTGTGATTCTGTCATTCGACTTATTCATTGATCGATAACTAGAAAGCTATTATGGAATAACTGTTTATACATTCAATAATTTTGAGACTAAATTTATAATCATTGGCAATGGCAATAATAAATAAACAAGTTGAAAATATGATAACAAAAATATAAAATCCCATTTAAAAGCATTTGAAATCTATCAAAGTTTGAAAACAAAATATTTTAACAGGTCCCATGGTGTAATGGTTAGCACTCTGGACTCTGAATCCAGCGATCCGAGTTCAAATCTCGGTGGGACCTCGTTTCTTTTTTTTTTTCAGACCAGACATTTCTATTTTATTTTTGTTTTTTTTTATTTATCAAAACATTTTTAAATGTTAATTATTTGTATGTTAATCAAATTCAGATTTTGTTTAGTAGAATATAGAATATAAGCTAATTGATAAAAAAATAATATATTAACTAACAATATAAATGATTACGAAAAATTAAAAAATATCTACATACAGAGCGATGAAAAACTTTGGAAACTTCCAAACAAGCACATAATTTTTTTTTTCTTTTGAAAAAAATGATAAAACGAGTCAGTTAAATCTTTATCGAAGTAATCTACCGTTATATCGATTGATATGCAACTTCATTTAGCAATTTAGAAACTTTTTTTATGTTCACAGTTTTCTTTCAAATTTCCCGCAATTTTTCAGTTTCTTTAACATAAACTTGGTAATTTCCCCTTTTGATGGGTTAAGTTACTAAAAATAAGAGTGGGAAATTTTAATTTTGTTAAATGTTAAGGCCGTTTTACACCTAGCTATTTATAGCGCAATTTATTGGCCAATTTAAAATTGGTACGTGTATAACACGTATTTAATCCGTGTTATACACGTAACAATTTATGGCCTTAAAAAACTCGAATTAAATAACTACATTTAGATTATTGTAAAACATTACACAACATATTCTTGTATCAAATAAGTTGAAAAAATTATAAAAAAAAACCGCCCGAGCAGGGACTTGAACCCTGGACCCTTGGATTAAAAGTCCAATGCTCTACCGACTGAGCTACCCGGGCTCTTGGTGTCAGTAGTTTATATATTTGTACTTGAATGGATAATAAAGTGTTTATTTAATTTAAATCTAATATTTTACATAAGTAATTGTATTAGTCTTACAAAGTTTTTGTGTAACCGTATTTAATAATTTTTTATTAATTATAAAATATTTGTATTATTTAAGGAAACTTAATCTAAGATATAAACCATTTAAATGAAGTTATTAACGTTATCGACAATCAGCATACAAGATGTCATTTATGTCATTTACCCGCTAATCTCAGTTATTATGCAAAATAAAGGCTAAATAGTAATCATTAATTTGCGATGATTGTTTAATAAATGAAAATTAATCTTCGCACATTAGCAAACACCTACACAGTATTAATTCGCATGTCACCCTTCGCACGTATGAAAATATTGGTGAATCTGTACAGCAGATATTCTGGGAGCTTAAAAACAACCTTATGTTTGTACAGGTACCGAAATATCGCCAATTTGACACGCGTATGCTTTAAAATATAAAGAAACATCTTACTTTTCAGCTCATTTAGTTTAATAGCCAAGAATAACATCGAAAACATGCGTACCTCGTCAGGTACGGTTTTGAGACGTGTCGACAACATAATCAAGTCCGATGAAGATAAACGACTGTACCGGGGGCTTGTCTTGTCGAATAACATGAAGGTGCTCCTCGTCAGTGACCCAACAACTGATAAATCAGCAGCTGCTATGCATGTCAATGTTGGTTAGTTTTTAATTTTTGAATTTTTTCCTGGCGAGTAATAAAATTTTCAGGATTTTTGAGTGACCCCGATAATATTCCGGGCTTGGCTCATTTCTGCGAGCACATGCTGTTTTTGGGCACTGAGAAATATCCAGATGAGAATGATTATAATAAATTTTTAAGTGAACATGGAGGAAGTAGCAATGCTTCGACGACAACTGATCATACAAATTATTATTTTGATGTCGCTCCTAATCATCTGAAAGAGGCATTAGATAGGTATTTCGTGAAGCTGTATTTTCAACCCGAGTTCAGTAAAGTGTAAATATATTCCTAGATTCTCTCAGTTTTTCAAAGCGCCGTTATTTACGGAAAGTGCGACGAATAGGGAATTAAATGCTGTGCATTCTGAGCATGAGAAGAATCTAACTAGTGATGTATGGAGGATGGATCAATTAGATAAGCACACTGCCAATCCTAAACATCCGTATCACAAATTTGGGACAGGTATGTTGGAAAATTTTATACTTTTCAGCTTTCAATGTTATGGTTATTGTTCATTTTAGGAAATAAATATACTTTAGATACTTCGCAGAAAGAGAATGGTGTTAATGTGCGAGAAGCTTTGTTGAAATTCCATAGTACATGGTATTCGTCTAATATTATGTCACTTGCGATTTTAGGCAAAGGTGAGTTCATATTTTGCCATTTTTTTTTTTAGTAAACCCAAATTTACGTCATCCCATGTTCTGTTCTTGTTTTCTTTTTGTTCTCTCACAAAAAATTTCTGCATATTGTAATGAACTATCTGATTCTAGTTTGTTTTATACTTTTCTGTTTTTTTTTTATTATTGTGCATATAAAGGTGTTAATTTTTGGGATTTATAATGTGGAATAATTTAAGTTAAAAATACTTCTGCCATAGTAGTATTTTAATCCATTAGGGGTATTGCTTTTATGTATATTTTGTGAAATAATTTTGAAAAGTGGGTAAATATTTATTGTCATTATTTGAAACGATAAAACACCTATTATATCTATATTAATAGTTTCAAAATGTTTTAACACTTCAGAAAAATGTTATTCATTCATTCATTCATTCATTCATTCAAGTTAGGGTGGGCATTGATGTCCGGGCACTTGAGCTTGGTGCTCATTGTAATCCCTATTGATTCTCTTAATTCCACCCGAGCAGCTTGGTGTGCTCTATAAAGCCCAGTATCTTGCCCAGTGGAAACTTGAGGACCTTCGAGGGCTCCAATAGATCTCTCCCGAAATATTTCTGCCTGAGTACCTTTAGTTCCTCACATGTGCAGATTACATGTAAACTCTTTTCCTCCTGTAGTTTGCATCTTCTACACCACGGTTCGCTTACATGGCCTGTGTTGTGTAGATGCTTTTTCAGAGGACAGTGTCCAGTTACCAACCCAGTAATGGTTTTAACTTCTTTCTTACTGCGCTTGAGTAGGTTATCAGAGAAACTACCATCCCCATCCCCTATCAGCGTTTTGGTATGGAGTTGACCTTCAGTCGACCTCCATTTCTTTGTACATACTTTCATTATCTAACCAGGTCCAGATCTCCCTTCTTGCGGAATCTTTAGTAATCCCACATACGGGCTCTGAACCCATGAAGTGTCTCTTAGAGCCCTCCTTGGCTAGTTCATCGGCTAAGACGTTGCCCTTTATATCCTCTTGTCCCGGCACCCAAATCAGAGACACCGTGTTGTCTCGTGCCAGTGCATTGATGGATTGTTTGTAGTCCCTAACTAGTTTTGACCTAGTTACAGGGTTTGAGACTGCCTTAATGACAGCCTGGCTGTCAGTCATTATATTAATTTTCCTCCTCATGTAGCCCCCTTTTGCAATCATTTCTGCACAGGCTGCAAGGGCGAATACCTCTGCCTGGAAGACCGTTGTATGTTTCCCCAGGCTTATGAATATCCTTTGATTAGGACTGGGCCCACAAATACTGGCTCCTGTCCCCTGGCTGGATTTGGATCCATCCGTGTAGCAGTTTTTGTTAGCAGTGATTTCACTACGTGCCTGGTCTCTGTAGGCTATATATAGCCAATGGATCACCTTCGGCTTTAATCCCCAGGTTTTGCCAGCAACTCTCCTGCAGCGCCAGAATAGTTGCGTGGCCCTGGTCGTTGTTTTAACTAAGTGATTTTTCCAGCTCAGTTTCGCATCAAGGGTAACACCCAGATACTTTACTTCCTTGGTTAATTGTAACTCCTGCCCAAACAGTTTAATGCCGCCTAGGTCATTGAGTTTTCTCATGTTGGTAAAGGCAACCAACTTTGTTTTTTGTGGATTAACTGAGAGTCCTTGTGAAAGGCACCATTCCTCCACCATTCGCAGTGCATTACGCATGATGCCCGCCACCACGCCTGGGAACTTCCCCCTAGCTACGATGACAATGTCATCAGCGTACCCCTGCGTCCATATTCCTTTGTCGTTTAATGATCTGACGAGATCATCCACGACCAAGCTCCACAGCAGTGGTGACAGTACTCCTCCTTGTATGTGTTCTTCCCAGGTTTCGGAATGAACACAGTATCTCTCCAAGCCTTGGGAATGTAGCCCAACGCATGGTTAGCTCTAAATATCTCCAAGAGGGGCCCCATGATGTCTCCAATTGCCTCCTGTAGCAATCTTGGAAACACACCATCTGGTCCCGGTGATTTATACGGTTCAAACGACTCAACTGCCCAACGAACAAGATGAGGTTTGAAAATATCGTTTGATTTCCTCCAATCTTCCATAGACGCCCTCCTCACTGCGTCTGATTGGTTTGTTTTGCCGAAGTCCACCCTGTCCGAGCCGGGAAAATGCACGCACTCAAGAGTCTCCTCCGCAGTGGTTGTGAACCTCCCGTCCGGCAGCTGAATGGACCTGAGTGTGTTAGAAGAGTCCTTCTTCAGAATCCTGTGAATTCTGACCATGTCAGGGACACTTTCTATGTCCTCACAGAAGTTTCTCCAGGCCTTCTTCTCCGATTCTTTAATTCTTTTGTTATAGGTACGTAGTTTAGCCTTATAAGCTTCCCAGTTTCCCGTTTTTTTTCGCCCTGTTAAATAACTGGCGTGTTTCTCTTCTGAGAGTGTTCAGCTCTTTACTCCACCAAGCGGCCTGTCTTGGCGAGCGACGCCCCCTTAGTGAACAGTTGTTTTCATAGCACGAGAGAATGGTTCCTTGCAACCATACAAGGGCCAACTCTAGTTCCTCACTATTCCTGATCCTTACAGGATAGTTACGGGCTGCTGCAGAGAGGTCTTCCCTGTAGGACGCCCAGTTAGTCCTTCTGGGATCCCTGTACGTTTTTAGCTCCGTTGCGTAGTTAGAAATTTCATAGGATATGTACGCATGATCAGACAGAGATGGATCATCTGATACGTGCCAATTCCTGATGTTTTCCCGCACCCCTAGAGTGCAGAGAGTTATATCAATCAGTGATTCCGCCCTCGATGTTCTAAACGTCGGTTTGTCGCCACGGTTCAGACAGTCAAGTTCAGTACCACATAAATATTCAAATAGAGACTTACCTCTTGAATTATTGTCCCTACTGCCCCATGTCACATGATGAGCATTGGTATCAGCTCCAACAATTAGTTCCAGCTTATTCTTGCTGGTAAGCGCCACTAGGCTCTCCATATTAGATCCTGGTAGTCCTTCTGGTGAGTCGATGGGTAGGTACAGAGACGCAATGATCGTCTCTAGTACCTCTCCATCTATTGTCACTTTAAGTCTGGCTGCCGTCATGTCTCCGGTACACAGTTCCATGATTGGCATCACGTCCAGATCAGATCTGAAACAGATACAAGTTCTGATTTTAGTGTTAGGTGCACCCACTATCAGCTCCCTTCCCCTAATCTGTAATCCTCCCACTTTACCTTTGGTAATCCAGGGTTCCTGGATTAGTAGGATGTCAACGTCTTCAGCCAGCACCCTTTGACAGAGTGCCGCCGTGGCTGTCTTCTTGTGTTGAAGATTGATTTGCAAAATCTTCAGCGCCATTTTAATTCCCAGATGTCGACGTCTGAGGTTCCCTCTTCCTGCGTACTGGGTTTATTTTTCTCAAGGGTCACAAAACTGGCCCTCTGATCACGGTAATACGGTCTCCAACCAGCCCGCGCCAACGTTTCCTCAGAATCCTTGTCAATCCGAAGACTCACGTGCAGTCCTTTGTCGGAAGACTTGGAGCCGAGGGTTGCCCAGCGGTCGACCCTGAGCCCCGGATGCTGTCTTTCGAGTCGCTTCAAACCTACTGTCAGATCCTCCTTCGTAGTCTCTGGTAGGAATGCCAGCACTCGCTGTTGCTTTGGAAGCTCATCACTTCTGATCAGCTTCCAATTTGTTTCTTGTGCGAGATAGTCTCTCGTTGTGTTGAACGAGTCCTCCTCCGCACAGATTACCCCATAGTAGTCGTCCATGAGGTGGGAGGATTCAAACCTCGGCGTCCTGTCCGCCCTATCTATGATGTCCATCAGGGCCTTTCTGATGGCTCCCACGAATTCCCCAGTCACCACGCTGGCCGGGTAATCCTTTGGGATAATGGCTGCTTTGATCCCCTTGAGGGCAGCCTTGTAATTCGCGACCCCGGGCGCAAGTTTCGTCCGTTTGGTCGCCTTTTCCTCAGGAGTACCCCTGGTCGACACGGTTCGCTTAACGGCCCCTGTCGATTCAGGCGTACTCTTTGGTTTTACCTCTGGAAGGGGGAGCCTTATATTGCTGGTGTCAATACCCTGCTCCCTCATCTTCCTCAGTTTCTTCCGTTGCGCCTCCGAGAGAACTCTTCTCTCCTGGGGTGCCTGGTCTTTCTTCTCAGCAGTCTCACTACCAGACCGCTGTGCAAGTTCTGTTGTAGATCTTGTTTCGGGAGTCTCTTCAGTCTCCATGCGTTGTGGATTCTCTTCAGACTCCAGTGTTAAATGTTTAGTTGCTCTTGGTTCCATAATGAGTCCCACGCGTACGGAAGAAGTATTTCGTCGATGCCTACAGAGCTTCCATTATAGGCACAAGGCGTGTATACAAGGGGGTGTCGCCTGTTGCCCCAGGTGGGTACCAATATTAACTGATCATCTATTCAGCCACGCATCCCTTCGGCTTGGCCCTCTCCACCTTAGGATTTAGGTTTTTCTTGAGGTTGTCTCCTCTTGGTCCAGACGGTGAAGCCAAGACCCCCCACCCCGTCCGCCTGTGAGACATGTCCACAAACAGCAGAAGGAGCATGGTTTAACAGCAACCGTTCACTCAGTGGAACAGAAGCTGGCATCGTAAAACCCCGGTGCAAGCCCTAAGCCACGACACTACAGCTGGGCCGGGAGGCTGGTCCGCGGACCGGCTTTCACCTAGGCCATATTGCGGGTTTAGTCGCTCAGGCACATCCAGTCACTCTCCACCATATTGCGGGGTTTAGACCGCTCAAGTCTCTGGGTCATGGTGTCGGGTAGGCTTATAACCGCTCAACCCAGGGCATCTGTTCAGGATTAAAGAATCAAGCCAGGTGCGCTGGGCCTCCCTATCCGCCACCTGGGGATAGGGAGGTGCCACCCCACGGGCAGAAAAATGTTATTTAAAATACGATAAAGTTTTTTGTTGATTGCATGAAGGACATTTATTAAAGTTTTGTGATATCGTTTTTGTATTTAATTTGAATTAAAGATGCAAGTTGTAGCTTAGATTCTTTAACTTAAATGTTTTGGGAACATGATATTTACTATTGAATTTTTGGTTATATACAGAAAGTCTGGATGAATTAGAAAGCATCATCGTAGAATTATTTTCCGAAGTAGAAAATAAAGACGTTGAAGCCCCTAGTTGGAAGGAATATCCTTTCGAAAAGGAGCAATTAAAAACTTGTACCTATATGGTACCCATAAAGGATTTACGGAATCTCCATGTTATATTTCCCTCGCCCGATCTATTAGAATACTACAAATCACAGGTTAGTAAATGCAATTTTCCACGTATTATAAGTAATTTCAATCAGTTTGGTTAACAGTAATAGTTTTTTTTTTTTAATTTAACTTTATTATATATTACGCCTCCTTACAAAATGGTAAATATTTCCTACAATTCGCTAGTTTACATAAACATTTCTTCTTTTTACGTACTCCCTCTTCGGTTGGGGAGAACCCCAATTCACCATCTCCGTAATCGAATGTAATTTCCTCATCCGCCTCGATGTTGCGTTTAGCGAATACGCAAAGTTTCGGCACAATCGAATTCACCCTAACAGGAATCACTTCGCAGTTCGGATCGCAGCTGTGATTAATGTAACGTCCGATATTTCCAAACATCGACGGATCGATATAAGTCTTAATTTTATTATTTCCGAAATTTTCGCTCAACGAAAATATGTAATTCATTAAATTCCTCCTCTCTTGTCGCATGAAACGTTCCCTCGCTTCCCGATCTGATAGAATTTCTCCTGCGTATTCGCAAACGAAATTACCTATCCTGATTTCTGCCGCAGTGAATAAAGAGGCACCTTTCGTCCTTTTAACTTTTCGTTTTTTCGTTGTTTCTTCTGGAGAAGCAACAATTTTTAGATTCTTTCTCGGTCCGAATTGAACCAGGCGATTCCCACAGAATTTCACACATAAACAGTGTTGATTGCACTCATATATTGGCATGTCCCTTTTCAGTAAGGTGTAATTGTTTTGTATACTGTCAATGTTATCATTGGTAGTCAATAAATCGTAGTTATAATTTAGTAAATTATTTAAGCATGTACATCCAGTTTCAACCCTGCACAACGATAAACATTGGCAACCAACGGCTATATCTTCCACTTTACGTTTCATTTCCTTAGTGGGGATACTCTCAGGAACGTATATTACTTTGATATCGTTGTAAATGTGTTCATATTCATCGACAAATTCCATTACTTATACCTATTTGTGTTATAGCTGTATAATTTGTATTTAAAATGCTTAGAAATGACATTCGTTAAATTTTGAGGTTATAATTTCTGTTTTGACGTGTGTATTTTGACATTTAGTCTTTTTAACGTTGGTACTAATAAGAGATTATATACAATATCGTCCAAAATTTTATGACATCCAAAAATCGTTTTTTTTTTAATTCAGCCTGGAAATTACATAAGCCATCTGATAGGCCATGAAGGGCCTGGAAGTCTATTGGCAGCCCTTAAAGATAGGGGGTGGTGCAATAGTTTAGTAGCAGGGAACCGTCCAGCACCAAGAGGGTTTGGATTTTTTGGAATATCAGTCGATTTAACCGAAGAAGGCATTAAACATATAGATGATATAGTTAAATTAATTTTCCAAGTATGTAATATCATTTTGACAGTTTGTGAACAATGATATCTATAATATACAGTGCCATCAGAAATTATATTAACAAATAATTGTTTATACAGTACATAAAAATGTTGAAAGAAACTGGTCCACTCCTATGGGTGCACAACGAGCAGAAGGATATTTCAGCTATGGGATTCCGTTTTAAAGACAAAGAAAGTCCTAGAAGTTACATTGTGTCTTTAGCTTATTGTCTACAGGTGAATTGCTTGCTGTCACATAGTCGGTTTTTGTGTTAATTTCCTATATTAATATAGACTTATCCGTTGGAAGAAGTATTATCTGCCTCCTATATTTTATCAGATTGGAGGCCTGATATAATTGAAAAATTATTAAATGACTTCAACTGCGACAACATTAGGTAACATTTTATTGTTAAACCTAATCCTTTCTTAATAATTCTTTATTTTATTGCAGAATTGGTGTCATAGCAAAACAGTTTGCTGACATTACAGATAAAAAAGAGCCTTGGTACGGTACGGATTATAAAATTAGTTATATACCGGAAGAAACTTTGAATGTAATTACAATTTCAATTGTCGTTTCATTTTACTATCAATGATTATTTCAGGGATGGAGAAAAGTTACCTTATCTGAGGAATTAAGGATCCCTGATGTAAACGAATTCATTCCAGCCAATTTCGATTTACATCCGATAGATAAAGATGCAAGTTATATAATTTAAATGGTAATATTACCTTAATCTTTGAGTGCAATTTTTTTTGTGCAGGCAACAGAAATGCCGATTATTATAAAAGATTCAGCTATAACGAGGGTTTGGTTCAAACAAGACGATAAATTTCTACTACCGAAAGCAAATTTAATGTTTGATTTTGTTAGGTAATTTAACCTTTTTTAAAAGTGAACTTATTAGATTATTTATATAAATTTTAGTCCATTAGCATATTTAGATCCTATGAATTGTAATCTGACGCATATGTTTGTACAACTATTTCGAGATGCCCTGAATCAATATGCTTATGCTGCTGAATTAGCTGGATTGAAATATGAATTGAGTAACACCAAGTATGGATTGATCGTAAGATTTTTTTTTTAATATTTTCTACATATGTATATATTGCTGAGATTTTTTCTACTTTTAAGATATAAACATTTCTGCTTTGATTTGCCTAATATTCCTCACTTTGTAGAATTGTTTAAATATTTTCTCCAATTATTTGACAATTTTTGAAGTCACTTTGGTGTTTAATCGTTCAAATTAACTAACGAATCTTTTTAATTATTTTAAATATTTTATATATACAATATTTCAATTTCAGTTGAGTGTGGGTGGATTTAATGACAAGCAAAATATATTTCTGGATAAGATTATGGACAAATTGACTAATTTCAAAGTCGATCCGAAACGATTTGAAATTTACAAAGAAAATGTAAGTTTATCACATAAATTTTTGATGATGTTCCAATTAAAAATATTTCTTTTTTAATAGTATATCAGGTCATTAAAGAACTTTGCTGCTGAGCAGCCTTATCACCATGCTGTCTATTACTTAGCCGTATTACTGACCGAACATTCGTGGACCAAACAAGAGTTACTAGCAGCAACTGAACGTAATTCATTTAATATTACTTCGACATTAAACACATTTTAAAACGGATCACTTGTAGAATTGACTGTCGACCGCTTAGAAGCGTTTATACCTCAAATATTATCGAAAATGCACATCGAGTGTTTATTGCACGGAAACGTCGACAAGAAAAAGGCATTAGATTTGGTCGAAATAGTTGAGAATCGTTTGACGGAGAGTATAAACATGTCCCCGTTATTGCCTAGGCAACTCTTGTTGAATCGAGAGTTAAAATTGGAAAACGGGTGCAATTATCTGTATGAAGTGCAGAATAATGTTCATCGATCGTCTTGTATAGAATTATATTACCAGTGTGGTTTACAAAGTACAGTTAATAATATGTTATTGGAGTTATTTGCGCAGATTGTCAGCGAACCTTGTTTTAATATACTACGTACTAAGGTAAAATTATAATGATATACAGAATGTTCTATTATTAAGAGGGTGGAGCAGCGATATCTTGGAAGGTATAAAAGTAATGAGAGTATTTTTTTCATAAATTAAAGTAAAGAAGGAAGAATTAATAAAAATATTTTTGAATTTGAAACATAGGGACTTAGTTGATAATAAGGTCTGAAGTAAATGTTGAATTAGATGGTAAATAAAAAATCTCAAAGATTCACTTGTCTTACAAGATTTTATTTCATTGTAATGCATCAATATTACCGATGATTCTTGCTGTTTGTAGTTTTATTAAATCATATTAGTTGAATTTTTTGCACATATATGAAATCTTAATTGAATATGGTAATGTAGATAAACACAGTATTTCTGCACAAATTAAGTAAAAAAAAGGACACTTTTTGTCTCTAAACGATGAAAATTAAAGGGAATAATCAGACTGAACTACAGTATAGAGATATAACAGTATTACTTGGATATTTTCTTTTCCGTTTCCTTTATAATTCTTTAATGTATCTTGGTTTTACGGAAATTTTAATAATAAAATTCTCAATGTAGAAAATTAAACTTTGATGTAGATAGGTGTTTTAAACTGATCACATTAATCCACAATAATAAAATAGCTACATATATGAAACTCAAATAGATTCAAAATATGAATATAATTCATTTTGTTTTTACAAATTTAATCAATTAAGGCAAGATTACAAAAATATAATTCCATCCTCAATTTCTCTTGTTTTAATTTAAATTTAACCCTTTTAAAATACTAAAATAACCATTCTTTACAGATTCATTTATAATTATTGTACAATTGTTATTTGAATTTATCCATTTATTAATTGTATTTAAAGTTGCTGAAGTCATGTCATTAATTGAATCAGTTTTCTGGTTTAATAATTAAACTAGCATAATCCGCATACAACATTTTCTATATTTTTCAAAACTTTTGACAATTAGTTTATACATACCAGAAATAATGTTGGCCCCAGGACAGGACCTTGTGGTACACCAAGGTTTATATCAATGCAACATGACTAATGGCTATGAATTTTAACAGACTACTTGCAGTTTGATTTGAAGATATGTTTGGTACCACTTTCTAGCAATACTTTTCACACCATAATGTTCTAATTTATGTAGGAGTCATGATTTATTAGATTAAACACTTTAGACATATTAATCCTTATACATATTAGACATATTAATCCTTATTAATATGTCTAATACCCAAGCGGGGTTATAGTATATAAACGAGGCACTTGCTCGAGTGTAGAAAGTCCATATGAAACGAGTTCTTTATGGTATTTATTTTTCTAATTTACACATTAACAACAAAAAAAAACCATTTTATTTTCAAAATATTGCCGGTCCACTCTTTGTGTGTTAATCTGTGTTAAGGCAGCGTGAATTATTTTTTAATTTTAGGAACAGTTAGGATATATTGTATTCAGCGGTATCAGAAGATCAAACGGTGTTCAAGGTTTGCGGGTAATCGTACAATCAGAAAAACACCCACGGTATGTCGATGAGCGAATCGAACAATTCTTACTTGATATGCTTGTAAGTACGACTACAATATTTAACACGATTTTGATCGATTTTCCACGTATTCCCAGCATTACGTAAAAGAGATGCCCGATGAGGAGTTCACGAAACACAAAGAAGCTTTAGCGGTGCAACGATTGGAGAAACCCAAACAATTATTGCATCAATCTTCGATATATTGGTCGGAGATCACTTCTCAGCAGTACCACTTCGATCGGGCCAACGTTGAGGTCGCATATCTCAGGGGAATCACGAAAGATGATGTTATTGAATTTTACAAGGTACGAAGAAGGGTAGAATTTAGAAAAAGTTTGGTATGAATTTGATAATTTCCATTTTAACAGAATCTCCTAGCCGAAAATGCAGAGGAACGACACAAAATTGCTGTGCACGTCGTATCTGCTGTAACGAATCACGTAAAGGAAGTTCCGGATGTTGATAAATCTTCGAAACAATCTGCACAAGTCATACAAGACATTACGGTGTTCAAGAGTTCACACGGCATGCATCCACTCGTACAGCCCTATATAAATATCACGAGAAAAGGGAATAAATCGAAACTTTAACTACAGCATGATTGATGTGTGTATGTGTGATTTTTAGATAATTTTTTTCATTGTAAAAATAAAGAAGAAAATAATTTTAACTCAAAAATATTTTTATTTTAACAAGACAAATAGTTACGGAAAGTTTTTTCCACATTATAAATCTAGATACACTAATAATTTGATGAGTAAAGCTTTGCCGAAAGTAAAACTCTGTATCTTCCCACGAGTAACACGGAATAATTTCGCAGGAGGATTACTGTTACCTAACATAGGCGAATTGAAGTCGTTCTTCTCCTTCCGATGCATAAACACAAATCTAAACGGATGTATCCTCCTTTTATGTGTTAAGATTTCCAAAGAGACGTAGTTTGAACCTAAATATCTTGTCGTTAACTTTATATACAGTGAATTTCCTGGAAAATTTAACGATATAAGTGCATGTAAAAAGCAACGTGACGACACTCACCTAAATATTCAATCATCGGGCTGACAATTTCTACATCCTGTTTCAAAACATCCTCAAAATTGTCGATCCTCCAATAATAGACAAAAGCCTGCCCGAATTCAGTTTTCTGTAATGTTTCATTAGTTTTTCTCACCTCGTTTTCCCTGGGATAAATCTCTTTCGGTTCTTTATTTATATTTTTAGTTTGTATCTTCGAATTGTGGGTTTTCTGCGGAGATTCTAAGCTTTTCAATGCGTTCGTGTTAGTATTTCCATCGAAATCGTAAGCGTATTCGTAATCCTCATCGGTTCCAGATGATTTAGTTTGTACAGGGGTGGAAATTACAGGCATAGGCGTAGTGTATCCAGCGCTTATTAACATTAATTTAAAAATTTCAATTTCCGTCAGTAAGATACGTTGTAATTCGTCTAATCTAGCGTTCATGGCCTCTGGAAAAAATGTTATATAATTTTAAACGTAAAATTAAAACGATCTGTCAAAATCCAGTGGCGTGCATCGCAGAAATTTCGAATCGAATCATTTACTTACTAGTACTGCACACTCCTTTCAATTGCCTGGTGATTGTTGCGTTCGCAGACGCTTGTATCTCCTTAGTGGCGACTCTACACACCGCGTGATGGACTTCTTCGACTCTGTCGTGTCTCGTGGCGTTCTCTGCGTCGACTAGATATCTACAATACCGGGAATAGCGAGCGCGAGGAGTAAGATGATGGTACAGGCCGCGTTTCTCATTTCGGTGCGTTCTTAACGCGATTTCTTTCCGGGGAATACTTAAGTGGGCGCGTAGGGATGAGCCTTTTAAGAAGGAAGGCGATCGAGGTCAAACGGAAACTCCCAAAATAGTTGAGAGAGGTGTATTTGAGGCGTACGCTAAGGTAGAAGCAAATAGGAACACGGTGTTGTTAAGTGTTTATTGTCAATGACCTAGTTTAATTTAATAAGGGAAGATCGGTGATGCGTAAAAAAAAAGTATAAATATAAATTAATGTCTGGTGGGAATGGATTTATGTGACGGGTTACTTTGGCGATTAAAATTTTATGATGATGTAATTGATGTAAGGTTATCGTCTGGAGTAAGGTCGTAAAAAATGCTTTTATATGTATATGTTTCACTAATATTATTATTTTCTTAATTAAATTGAGGTAAGCAAATTAATTAAAATAATTTAAAATAATGTAAACTAGAAGAACTTTATGATAGAACCTGGTGTCTCATCGAATTGACTCAATTTTCGAATTTCTAACAAGAATCTGAATTTAAAACTCAGAGTATAGCCACCGCAGTTTTTTCTAGCACTTCCAGTATACATATACAGGGTGTTACTTCCTTATTTCAAACATGATAACACATTTTTTTATTGTACTAGTGAATTTATGATGTTATTTGTCACCAATTTAGCTTAGGGATCTGCTTCTCTAAAGTTAACCATTATATCTCAAAATTCGCAATTTTATTTGTTACACTCTTTCCAATTAAAAATTAAATATTTCACAGGATATTGGGGTTTAAGATGTTTGACTAATATGGATGCAAGTACAAAGATGTAGGTATTCAGTGTTGTGAGATTCACCGCCAAATCATACTCGATCAGTTACGATATAGAGTCCGTTGCAATAGAGAATAGTACATGACGTCACAGGCTTTGGTGATGACATGTACCATTCTCTATTGCAGCGGACTCTACCTATTAACTTCATTTGAAAATGTTTTAAGTAAAAGTATGCAGGGTGTTTAGTTTTTTCGGTACGCTATGTAAGTTTCTTATTTTGCATTATTGCATTTTTTGATCCTGAGCGCAATATAAAGTGAATTTGTATAACACACCATATGGTTTAAACTGTCATTGTTGTAATATTTTAAGATGCTCAGCCAATAGGAAAAAAGGTCTTATTTTATAATACTGGGTGTTCCGAAAGGCGCCTCCACTTGAACACCTTAAAACAGTTTTGTATAGAATTCAATGCTGTAATTAACAATGTTCCTTGTTTTTTAAAAAAAATGAGTAAGACCTTGTATTTGCTCCGATATTAGTAAAATATTTATATGAGCAAGAACGTAAGAAAATGTTCGATTTTATTGAAAAGCAAATTATCGGATTTTCGATGCGATATTCGGTTTCTACGGATTGAAATACTCCCTCTGGAGTGCAATAAAATTTTGGCGTTATAAAAAAAATCTGAAAAAATCCAAAAGGAGGAGTATTGGTACATTTTTTCGCGAATTTTTGCAATAAAACGCGAATATTTCGTTTTTCTTTAAAGTTATCAGATTTTCTGTATATATTATATGTATAAATATTATCAAAAATACGTTTTTTTTTAAATACATATTTATTAAAAATAATATTTACAACACTTAAGATTAGATAAGGGCATAAATAAACCTCTTAAAATATTTTGTAGTAGAAAGATCATTCGATAAAACATTCTTTATAATATATTAAAGCAAATAAATGTCTTTTGGGAATAAAATAAGCTTTTAAAAAGAAAGAACAATTATAAAATATTAATTCGATTAGAATAAGTACGATTGGTTTTTCAAATAAACGAATTCTTTTTTATTAATCCAGGTAAAAAAACATTTAATCATAATAATTTTATAATAGTAATTAAGTACATGTTATGAGTAATATATCTAAAATATAAAAATTATATTACGTGTATATAATATATAAAAAAATCCATTTTTGTTCCTCGATTAGCAGTCCTTTATTTTATTATAATTGTTCTTTCCTTTTTGTTCAATGTTATACATAAAATCGAGCTTATTTTTTCCTAGAAAAGAAAAGAAATGAGGATAGTAGAATGTGATAAGGCTTAAACTATATTAATTTATTTTAATATCGTAATTCGGAATACTTAAAATAAAATTTAAATAATCCAAGGCACTATTTTATAGTAAAGGTACCCAATCTCATATAATTTGCATTAAATTTCGTGATGTCATGGATTAAAATAAAACATAAATTTTAAAAAGACATCAATAGATTGTCAATCACAATATAATTTCCTTTATTTAAATATATAGTTAAAATAAATAACAAAAATTAAGTTAATTCAATAATACTCACTATATTACGATCTTAATAGAATAAATATTTAATTATTATATTATTATATTAACTGGCACTTTGGAATTTACGTCATAATTTATAAAACAATAAATGCCTTAAATAATTTCTCAATTATAATTTAAATAACTTATTCATAAAATGTTTATTTTTACTTAATACCACTATTAAAAAAAAATACGTTTTAATATAATTAATAGACTTACACCTTATATGTAGTAGTAACAACAGCTGGTTTCGGAACGTACCCATATAGGAATATCGAGAAAATAACAAAGAGAGCACCGATACTAAACTGAATCGTTAATTGAAAATTAAAAAGATACACAGAAGCAACGCACGAGATAACAATCGCTAAAGAAGTCGCAAACCCCTTCAGTATATTATCAGCGTATTTGACGACAACTGCCACAATCAATCCACCACCCGCTTGTAAGAATATCAAGTATAGAATGAATTTATCGTAGCCGAAGAAAAACCCCTTTTCTTGGATTGTTGCGTTATCTGTTATGAAACAAGTCATTAGCCCAAATGGCAAGGAACACAGACTCAATTGCACGTTTCTCATCCAGACGGATACGTTGCTACCTTTCAGCATTTTCTCGAAATAAATCCCCGCAAATCCCGATAAGCAACATGCAGACAAAGCCGCACCGAAGCCCAATAATCTGTTTTGATGTGGCCCGAGGGTTGCCGGAAGATTTTCAGAAGTTTGAGCAAGTTGTACAAGAACGACACCTAATACAAGTGTTATTAGGGAGATCCATTGTGTTTTTAGGAGTTGTTTATTTAGGATGATGACAGCAAACATTGCCGTCGTTAAAATTTTCATTTGATAAGTTACCTAAAATTATAATTTTGTTAATCAGAATAAAACTTAAAAAAAAAAAGTTATTGAAATTTATGGGACATAAATGTGAAACTTATGAAGATCAGACCAACAGCTCGTACCATCGTAATTTTCATAGCATTCTACAGCATATATCAAAAAATTACAAAAATCAGAGCTGTTGGAATAATCTCGCATTTCATTAAACTATTTTATTTAAACCCCATAAATTTTCAATTTACCCCCAAGAAAACAAATAAAAAACTTACTTGGTAAGTTGCTGCATCCAAATGCGAAGCCGAAACATACAATAAATTATTTTGAATAATATATACTAAAGACGGAATGCATATTTTAAACGTATCTACTGGTTGACGTATAATCTGATCTCTAATAATCTCATAAAGTTGCTTTAGCCCACCTGTTTGTATATACACTATCGACAGACATGTGAGTAATTTTACAACCTCAGCCATGAGAACAGCTGCAATTTTAAATGTGACGTATTTCAAATAAAAACAGAAAAAGAGAGATTACCTGTTGATGATAGGAACATATCCCCAGTTCTAGTCCTCGCGTACCTCATACTAAGTCCCAGCAAAGCATTTTGTACAGTCAAAGTGACCAAACTAACATATTTTAAAGTGTTACTTCCACTATCTGTAAAAGAAAGAAATGAAAATTCACACAATCTGTTTTCAAATATATTTAATTAAATACTTACTGGTTTTCATGTTTATTGAGTCAAATTACGGAATTAAAATAACTATGACATCTGCACAATGTAAGATTATGTGTTACGTTTAATAAACATTTTTATTTAACTTTTGTTGTACAAACATTTCCTCTCTGTGTAAAAATTGCATACGTTGACATTGACACCTTTACACCTTTCAAAAGGCTCTTGACATTTAAACTAAACAGCGGGAAATTTCATTATTTAGAAAATCAAAACTCCCTGAAACTTACCTCACCGACCTAACCCTACAATCTGTCAAAAGTCAAAATTATGCGATGAGATGTTATGTTCGATTTTATTGAAATAATGTGATTATAATATTGTAATAATGAAGTTTTATCCCGCCCAAGTTGTTAATATTATCCAAAGCTCACAAAGGGACGAGTCATTTATAGAAGAATTGCAAGATTATTTAACATCAGCACTAAAAAGTTTTGGACAAGCGAATTATAATCGTATAAGGAAATACTTACCACATTTAACATCGTCTTGGTATTATTTATTAACATCGGTGTCGAACTTGCAAACATTAGGGGAAGAGTACACTGGGACGATACGATTAAATGGAAATAATCAAATACCATCACGATATGTAATAAGTTAGGGTGATTGAAGTTTATAGGACTGAGAAATTGGTAAATGGGCAAGAAATTACCGAGGTGAACAATTAGAACACTTTTTTTTTGTTTGTACTTTACAAGAAATAAAATATATAAAATAAAATGTATCACATAAGGGTGAATCTCATCATTAATTTAACTTTAGACACTAAACTAAACCACTTTCCTTCAAAATTTCATATGGAAAATCATGAAATGAATTATTTTTTATAATTTAATCAATATATTTTTATTTTACTTCTTAACATTTAATTAATTAATTAATTATTCAGAATCTAATATCAATTGCGATAAAAGATTAAGTGCATTCAACCCATCACTTTTAACACTATTTTTATTAGTCCTATAAACTTCAGTCAATTTCCATATCATCGGAAGAAAAACAGTATTAACTGATTATAACCGCAGTTGCAACTCCTTTGGTTGGTTATTTATATTGGAGGTGAATCTATATTTGAGCGGATAATTAATTATGTCGAAGGGAATGTTTCCAAGTCAACAGAATTGAGAATAGAGGCTAAGGAACAAATCCTTAAATTATTAAAATTTATAAAGCTGAATAGAGATTTATTCCTGCGATTACATTATTCTCTCTTTTATATAAATGAAAAGTATTACAATGTGTCTAATAGAATAACTGGGATAAAATATGTGAGTAGAAATAACATCAGTATTTATTTGAAAAAAAAATATGGTTGGAATTATAGGTTTTATTACGACGGTGGATGCAAAATGATGGCGCGTCTTCCACTTTTAAATTATTAGGCGTGGTGTCACTTATTTACGTCACGTATGATTTGATTCGAAATTATAACCATCAAGAAATTACCCATAACGAAAATTTTAATTATTCGAACGAATCGACCAAAATGTGCGTCTTATGTGTTGAGAAACGTAAGAATCCTTGTGCGACGATGTGCGGACATGTATTTTGCTGGGATTGCATTTACGACAGTTTGAAATTTCAACAAAACTGTCCCGTTTGTCGAGAACCCATAAGTCCGAGTAGAATTATATTTTTACAGAATTATGTTTAAAAAATATAAAGTATACACCGCAAAAGTGGTTTTATTTTACGTTTTATCTTCACATACGGTATATACAGGAAAGAAGTTAAAAGAAAAAATTGAAATGTGAGTAGGAAAGAAGAAAATCTGTCACTTTCAGTAACTCACCAAAAATAAACAGGTTTCTGTAATTATATATTCAAATATTAAAGCATAGATGGCGTCGTATGTCATAATTATCTAAAAATTGTAAGATTGAACATAACCTAACAAAAATAATGTTACGGAATTTATTTAAAAAATCTAATTTATCAATAAATAAACAATGGAAAATTTTAACAACAAACTACAGCAGCAACACAAATCTAGATATTGAAAAATTGGAACAAGATACCACGACCTTGGAAGGTAATACACCGAATTCCAATCCTAACCTCACATCTTATTTGTACTCAATTTTATAGTAATCGATTACGAAGCTAAAGCACGAGAAGATGAATTGGAAAGCAAGAGAAACAAATCCAGATTATATCCGCCTCACAGAAACATATTACAAGATAAACCACCTTATCCTGAACCTAAACACGAACTTCACTTACGTATTAGGTACAAACGAAAAATGTATGGACGGTGATGGCAACGCTAGCGGTATAGATCCAAGCATCTGTTGGCCTACAAAAGAAGAACTAAGCGATATTAAAGAGTATGAAAGGATTGCATTCCCACATACAGTTCCCCAAATGATAGAGATGGCCAAAAAGGAGCGTGCAGAGAAACAGGAGAAAATATTAAAGAGACAGGAAGATATCACAAATAAATTGTTGAAATTAGATGGGTGGATCAAGGATTTAAATGCTAAGCTTGCTAAGAAAGAAGCAGAGGCTCGAGAAGCTAAGGAACGGAAAGAGAGGTTAATTGAAGAGGTTCGCAGGCATTTTGGGTATACCGTTGATCCAAGGGATGATCGCTTCAAAGAGATGTTGGAGAAGAAGGAAAAAGAACAGAAGAAGGCGATGAAAGAAGCTAGAAAGAGGGCTAAGGAAGAAAAGTTGGTTACCAAGATTTTAGCAAAGAAAGATGAGCCAGCTACTAAAGTTGTTACTGATGAAAATGTTAAAAAAGAATAATTTTTAATATAATTTATTTTAGTTTGTGAGTGTTTTTTTTTTGTTTAACAAAGATCTGAAGTAAAGAATTTTAGTGTAGTTTTAAACTACATGTAGAATTTGTTTAAACGATTTACTTAAATTTATTACAACAAATTTAAACATAACAATAATTTAAGACTTCTAATTATCATTAATGAGCTTTCAATGGCCACCTCCAGATCCACCTCCTGCATTTCCACCGTCTGGATTTGTAGCTGTCGATACCAACATAATAATAACAACGGGAACAATATACATCCACTAAAATTATAGCCCTTAATAATATTACACAAAATTTTTAATTATTTCACTTACATATTTTGCCAAAAATGGTCTGTTGTCTTTTACTTCACCACGTTCTTTAGCTTCACGTTCTCTTTCCAATTTCTCAATATAAGTTGCAGTATCTGGCCTAAAATAAAGTTAAGTTAATTGGAAGTGTGTAAAATTATTTCAGTTTAAATACGTTGGCCCAGTTTCACAATGTCGTATGTGGACTGCTGTAACAAACTGTTTTAAATGATCTGTCGGGACCAGTGCACCTTCACATGTTGAAGTAGATGCCACCCCCATTGTTATAGTTACAATTCTACCTGTATAATCTAATGAAATTGATAGTTGATCCGTCAATTCTGATTCCGCCAACATACACTGGAAAACTTATTCTAATACAAAGTAAAAAATAAATTATATATGTACATACTGCTTTAACATATGATTTAAATACTTCAACATTATCATCACTCCCGATTACTGTTGCTTTTAACTGATAGAACTTATTATCAGAAGCTAACGTCTGAAAATGTGTCTAAGAGAATAATTTTTGACAAATTAAAAAAAACTTACCCGTAACTTATTTCGTTCCTCAACTGTTAATGGCTTTTGTTGTATAGTGTATACACTTGATCTGAGGCTTTGTATCGTAATATTACCCCTATCAGTAAATGTATCACTACCATCTAGAGAATGTTCTAATCTTATATTAATGAAACCATCATATTCTATTTGGCTCTATATAAATTATGTTTTATTTTTGTAATAAATATCATATATAATAGTACTTACAGCATCTACTTTAAATGGGAATGTATTAATTAATAATATTGCAAGTAAAAACACAATATTTTCCATTTTTCACTCAATTTTCTTTGGTTAGGTTCGACACTGTGAATATAGCCGCAAATCACTAAATCATAATTATTGTGTGTGTAGCCAACACTCTAGCATTCTTTTACAATTGAAAAAAGAAATATTTGCGAAGCAAGAATACACTTAAGAACACCTTTAAATTTGCAAATACAGCGTATAGTATTTTTTTTATATATACATAAACTGGATTAGTTTAAATTGTGTTTAAATAATGTCTGGGTGTTTACTAAAATTTATTTTTATTAAAGCAAAATTTTGTTAATTTCACGACAGTCTGAACTTGAATGTCAAAAACACGTGTAAAATAGGTTATGTTATCCAAACCATAATTTTTGTTGCACACTTCGTAATTTAAAGAAACAGAATAATGCAGCATGACGATGTAATATTCTAAATGCTTATATGCGTAATAATTAATAACCAAATTCCTTTTTTTAGGTCGTTTGGAGCGTCATAAATAAAGCGTTTTGTTCGTATAAAGTTAAGTAAGTATTTCATACGCTCATTTTTATAAATTACATTATGAAATTGAATATTTTAGCACAAAAACACAGAGATTCTGCCGAAATGAATACAACTTAACGGGTCTATGCAATAGAGCTTCATGTCCTTTAGCGAATAGTCAATATGCAACTGTGCGAGAAGAGAATGGTATAATTTATTTATATATGAAGACTGCAGAGAGGTTTAAATCATATTTTATTCCCTATTTGACCATGTCTTAATTCCTATTCCTTTTTGCAGATTTGCTTTTCCGAATAAACTATGGGAAAAAGTCAAATTATCGAGAAATTTTGAAAAAGCTATACATCAAATAAATGAGAATTTATTGTATTGGCCCGGTTTTATTAAATCAAAATGCAAACAGAGGTTTGTGAAGATTACTCAGTACTTAATAAGGATGAGAAAATTAAAATTAAGACGGCAGTAAGTTAATTTCTAAACTTTTTAACTCGATTGAAAGTTACTTTGTTTTTGGTTATTTTAGGAAGTTATTAGTTCCAATACAGCGTAAAGTTGAAAGGAGGGAGCGACGGAAAGAAGAGAAAGCTCTCGTTGCTGCCAGGATTGAGAAAGGTGTTGAGAAGACTTTATTAGAGCGTCTCAAAAAGGGAGTCGTATGTTATATATTAATTTGAAAAAACAAGCTTTATTTTATTTCTTTTTTAATATTTTAGTATCAAGATTTGTATAATATACCGCAAATAGCCTTTGAACAAGCTTTGGAAGAAGGAGAAGTTGAAGACGAAGAGGAAGAAACTGAAATAGAAGAAGAAAAGGAATTAGAAATGGAGATCGAGAATGAGAAGGAATTCGTTGCCGCAGATAGTGATGAGAGTGATGAAGATTTAGATATAAATGACATTGATAATGTAAGAAAATACTTTAAAGTGTATATAACTATAAATTATTTTACATATTCCCAATTTGCAGGAAAGTGAGAGTGGTAAACCAGAAGTTGTGGATCTCGATAGCAGTTTTGAATCTTCTGATAATTCAGATATCGAAGTAAACTCTTACTAATATAGATTTAAACAAATAAAACTAAATATAAATGTTCTTTTCAGGATATGCACACACCCAGCACATCAAAGACGAAGAGCGGTAAAGATAATAAATCTAATAAAGGGAGCAGATCTTCAAGTAAATTTGGTAGCGTGAAGAGCAAAGGAAGACCAAGAGTTGAGATTGAGTACGAAACAGAGCATCGAACACCTATACGAACATCCACTTATTGAAATAGGTTTATTTTTTTATGTAAAATAAAGATTTTTTAAGTAAATTTTGTTTTTAAATATGTACACCTATGAAGTAATAAATTTATTATAGTCTCTGTTTGAATTTTTTTCATTTATTTACTCAAAAAGTTGCAGTCGATGTAGGACAAATCAATACAATTAGCAATCATTAAATTAATAATAAGATAAAATAAATAATTGCAGACATATATTTGGGAATTAGCGGTTACTTCAGAAAAAATGAATTTTATTTTTACATTGCATCACCTGCCTGTCAATGTCAATAATAAAATGATAATAAATACACAACGTTTTTAAAATTAGTGAATTTCATAATTCAAAAAAAAACATCATACATTGTATCTTTAACGTACAAAATGTATATGAACCATGAATTCATTTCGAATTCCCCAAAGTGCAATATCCACAGGAATAACAGGATTATGTGTACAAATTCATTGCAAATTCCGTCTGTCTAATTCAAAACAATACGTATTTCTACTACAAACATTTCTCCGTTTTCGTATTTAATCGATCTAGCCGGATTTCGCTCTGATTCAATTTGCCCTACAGGGCAGCCGACGTCGAGTTCACTGGGGCTTAAACGGTAAAGATTATATGTACAATTTTATGACGCACATTGAAAATTCAATTAAAATCCGCAATACCGGTGTGGAATAACAACAAAATCCTGAATACATACGAACCGCTTTAATATTCATTCATTCTCGTTTTATATTCGCGATGACGTGAACAAAATATTGGCAATTTTAAGGTGATCTTGCGATTTTATATACTTGGCGGTGAGAGCGTGCTGTTAATACGCACATTCTATTCAGTTCTCAACTCGCACGATACTTGAATATGGTAGGCCGTATTAATTTCGTCTCGCAAACAAAATTCGATCATATATTGGAATAAACGAAACCTGACGATAATGTATAATATATCTACGATTTTTTTTTGCAGTTTAGTTTATTTTTTTCTAGAAAAGAAATCATAAATTATCCTACTTACAGCATTTTCCAAAAATTCATCAAAGTTAATATTCATTGAAATATTTTCTTATGGGTTGCCTGACTCCTATAGTGACACTTACCCAAAATTATGAAAACACTTCTTATATTACTCAATATTCACTCGTTCAATAAACACGATATAATTATAAAACTTGTACATTATTTTCTTTCCGTATTTATAGACGTTTTTCGAATTTCGAACACAACAAACAACTCTACTCTGAACAACGTTCTCTCTTTTTCTTCTAAAAGGCGAGGAGGTTGAAACAAGAAACAACTCTCTCATTTCATTATATTACGCAAATGGAATACATATTTTGTATACATTAAAAATGTCACCAACCCTTGAAATTGAAAGTTTCTTAATACACTATTTCGAATTTTAACAAATATTTAATGATGGATATTGTTTATTTAAACTTAATTAACTTAAGCCACTTCTAAATAGCTTTTTATATTGATAAATTGCAATTTTTTTCTTTCCATTTTATTCTATACAAAATTCATTTAATTAATTCCAGTTAATTTATTTGAAATATAAGTATCCACAGAAAGTAACATTTGTTACGACATTTTTTTTTAACTGTATTATATAATCAAATTTAAATTTTCTGCAATTATTTTATAACTTCAACAGAAAAGTATTAAAATAACTAATAATGTAATATAAAATCATTTCATGTTAACGTCGGCAGACCCAGTAAACAAAATTCAAATTTCCTGCAATTATATTTAGTAACTTCATGCTTTAATGTTGAAGTTACTAAAAATAATTGAGGGAAATTTGAAATTTGTTTACTGCGGAGTTACTTTTAGTAACTGGCGAAAATCAGAATTTTGCTGCTTGGAATATATAACAACGAACTTTTTTTTTGCATAAAAGTTCCTATATACATTATACGACTAATGTATCCAAGAACTTCTATGCAAAAGAAAATTTGGGGAGAGGTAAATAATCCGGCAATGTATGTGTAATATGTACATATAACATAATCAATTAAATGTATCATCTGCAGGCCATGATGCAGTAATATAATATAATAACATCATGGCTTGCTAGAGGGTAAATTTAATCGATCATATTGTATATCTAAACACTCTGTTCGGTGCCGTAAAATCAAATTTGTTGAAGCGGATAAAGTTATGTGTTAAAATAACGCAGGATCCTGCGAATTATGAATGAACAGTGAGTGTCAGTATAAAAAACGTTTGTACAGGTTTGATTTCTTATAAGCGTAGAAAATATGATTATATACGGATTTTTTACCACATAAAATGAGAAATAGAACTAATTCATGTTTTGATATCTCCAGTTTTATGCATTTTACATTTGATAGGTATTGGAATCCACTCCTTGTCAGAAATTCAGAGGGCGTCTTGTAGAAAAAAATTCGAATGTGTTGTGTTCTCGCTCTGCATATTTGTGACGGTTAATTGTTTGTTGTTTGTTTTCTGTATGAAACGCAATAGAAACCGGTTTCAGTGCGTGAATCAGTGAATTACATCGTAATTAATGTTGGAGTAAATAATTTGATAGAATTAGGATGGGGGAGATACAAAGTACGATGTAAGTTTTCTGTTAATTCTAAATACGCGCTATGAAAATCTATTTTGTATTATATATTCGATCTAGTAGGATTGTATATGCTGTTAGGTATTATCAAATATAATACTAGTATTTATATAATATAAATTAAATTAAATAATATAATTTATATTGTATTTGGTATTATACATGCTTGTGTTAGAAGAAAATATAATGTTGAAATTCCATTGATAATATGATTAAGTAGTATTGAATGGAATATTTTTACAAGAAATCAAAATGATATTCCTTATGTTTTGCACTTCCTAATTAATATCTTACATGCTACGTACTTCTAGTAAAAGAACGTTTTAAAATTCTATAATCCACTTAACACATAGATAAACAGATATTTTTTTTTACTACTATTACATGACTATATCAGAAGATAAATGCCATCAATAGGAACTGATATATTTATATGGTGAATATAAATAAAAATTTAAGTACATAGGGATTTCCACGTATATTAAACACTTTCAATTTTTTTATGTTTGAGGTTTGAGGTATATTCACATATGTAAATTTCCGTATACGCGAATAGCACTTTTATTACCAGTTTATGACCACTTATTTCTATGATAAGATTACATTACTGCACATAATACTCTATTATATCAATTCTATTCAAGAAATCGATTTTATTAAGAATTTTTACAGTTTATTACGCCCTTTCAAATTCGCGGACGCTTAGCTAATGATGTTTTCTACCTGCAGTACGATTTTCACCATGTGAATATTATTAAACTTTTTCAGTTAAAGTGTATAGTGTCTTAAGGTAAATTACTTACACACATGTAGGAGATTGTCTACCTTGATAAGATGCGCTGCACATTGTTTCCTTTCACGTGTAGATGTTACAAAGCCAGGTACGTTTTTATTAAGTTAAAATTTGAATTTAAGGTTATGCCAGTTTTATTCATGATTGTTGATAAGTCGTGCCATTCTCATTATCTGTTCAAATATTAGATACAGGATGTTTTTGATGTTTTATAGTTAATGATAGACATAATTTTAATCGTGAATTATAGACGTATTGGTTTTATTAATATTTTCTAAAAAGTGAGAAACTTAAGTAAAATTGAACCAAGATAAATTCGGATTTTTTGTTTTGTTTATATACATATAGTTGTCATCCGTGGTAAAAAGAAATTTTAAATAAGACAAACGCATCTAACCCCAACTCTCAACAATGCTCTGACAAGACTTTCGGGTGTAAATATAGTAATAATAATAAAAAAAAAAAATAAATGACAATGCCTAATTGTAATTGTAGGAAATCTTGTGCAAATTCACATTAGCATATTATCGATTCGATTAACATGCGGCAAAAATCTCAGTCCATGTATCACTTTCCATTCTTATAAATAACGTTTTAATGTAGGTATATAAATAGTTACTAATGACAATAACAAAAAAGGTGTTTTTTTTCTCGATTGGAACGATGTCCAAGGTCTCCGCCTTTGACAACACCTATGTAAGCATTGAAACATTCTTGGCGGCAATTGGGTATGTGCATCGATGCAGTAACCCACGCGGAAGACTTTAATTATTATCGAAAGACGCGTTTTAAAGACGGGAAAAGGAGATTATTTCCAACTTTCAGGTTGCGATCGTAAACATAGTGTTCTGTTTGTGTGTGGGAATAGTATTTTTCCAGTTTTGTGTTTGAAGTTCGCGTACGTACGGATCAGCCAAGATGAAATTCATCAGGATTACGAGAACCAAGGGAAAATACAAGTGAGTGTTTGAACTACGTTTTGTGGTAAACAAAGGATGTCGTGTAATTATTTTGATTGTTAGACCATGTTCTGTAATTTTGCTTATGTACAAAGTCGCTTAAATGAAACCATACTTCATGAGTAAAAAAACTTAGATTAATAATTTTGTTATTATTTAAATTTTCTGAAAGAAATTGCAATAATTTATCCTACTAGCGTAATCTCTAGGTAAGATCTGATGAACAACTGATACCTTGTATGTGGATACATATGCAAACGACGCTTCAAAATTCTATGAACGGTACTAGAAGATACATTCGTTTGAAGTGATAAACAACGAAATGATGAATGTGGGTTTTCGTCAATAGGGTTTTATACGTGGTTAACAATATTTTGCTGTGTACGTGGTCTACCGGAAGATATCCTGTAGTCAAAAACTTCTCCTACTACTAGGAGAATGTGATGTTATGGATGTTAAGAGGTATTATCCACAATTCTATTAGCACACTGCAAGCGAAACTGTCGCTTACATTTAGTGTAGGAATATTGCCATTCGCTATTAAGAAATTATGCATTTCGGAAATATATATGCTTCCCAATAAAATTATTTTCTTGCAATGTGAACATTATTGACTAGTATTAAGTTAAAAACTTTCAGGAAAAAATATATTGCTACTCACAAAATGACAAATGTCAAAGTGACATTAGAAATATAATTATACTTATCATAAAAGGTAAGCGGCTTATTATAAATGCAAGTATTAGTTACTCAATACCTACTGAGATGCAATTCATTTTGAAACACTGTGTGGAAAATGTATTTATTTTAATTAAGTTAAATTTTTAGTGTCAACATATAGTGCCTAGTTATCTCTATCGAAAGATTACTTTCAGAGCGGACGTTCATACAATAAATATTAGATTTAGAGGACTGCTCACACCGCCCCGGCACCACCTCGAAATGTTCAAAAGGTCTTTTTCTTACCATATCGTCCGTTTATATAACGGTGTCCCAACTGATCTGCGTTTGTCGCTTCCGAGTTCCTTCGCCTGTCGACTACGAAAATTTATTGTGAATCGTATGGCTATAATTAAATTTGAATTCTATATAGATACCTCATATTTGTTATTACAGTATAATTTTGTTGTATTCATATATATTATTTATAGTTAGTTGTGGTTTTGGTAGCTTCGTTTGGCGTTCTCCTTTTATTTCACCCTTGTAGGCTTGAGAGGTAGACCAGCTACTTCGAGTAAGTCGCTGATCTCGAGCCGTTTGGCATCAGAGAGTGAACGATATGTCTCTTGCATATACTATTAAGAGTTGTTCTTATAACATTTTGTTATGTTTTGAAAATGTATTCTCTGTTGTCAATAAACCACTTATTATTATTATTATTATTATTATTATATTTTACCAGCAACAAATAAAAAATGTCTCTGTTAAATAAACAATTAAATTACAAATCGCGGAAGTGATTTCAAGATTTTATGCGAATATATAATTATATGTGCACGAGTATATTCGACTGTCACTTTTTAAGTAGTAGGTAGTAGTAGGTAGAGCGACAGATTACGAATTTGTTTATTTTTGGCGAACGTCTGCTGGCGATGTCTAGGTCGTCTCAGTTATATGGCACCGTCGTTTGTGGTTGGTAGGCGTGTTTTTATAGCATAAGCCTTAATAAAACTGCAAAATATTTTCGTTTGCTATTAAAACGGTCATATATAATTATAATATAATTAAATGGGACACTAAAAGTAAACTTGAGGACTCTCCGATTTCATTTCCGTATAGATAAACAGCTAAATTTTATGGGGAATTCAAACAAATAAGGTGCACGCAGTATTATATTTACTTTTGCCGTTGCGGAATGTTTGAGGTGTTGTTATGACATCATGACACGTGACGACATACTTACACATGTGAGATAAACCTAAAAACGTGATAAAATGAACAGCAAATGCTACAATGTCAATCGTAGTGGGATGAAGTAAGTTTTGGTTTTTTTTTTTTTGACAGCCCAGAAACGTCAAATTGACAGATAATGCGTGATAATGTGTTTCCTGTAGATTTATTTTCATTATAACGTATACTAATTTGACATTTTACAGCTTCATTTATTTTTTTGTTTGTTCCACCATTGCTTTATCGCTCAGGTTGCGATAATTTGCAATTCAATTGTTTGCCTCTGTGGTTTTCTTTTGCAATACGACGTTGAAATCGATAACAAGCGAGCGCCCGTTGTGTTATTAACACTTTTTAAATGTTACTGCTGATATGTACGCCGACATCGAGTTTAGTAGAAATATTACGCTACAATAAACAAGCAGTCGTAATATTTAAAATAAACAATTCGAATATTGATAAACATAGATGTAATCGCTAGATTTTGAGAATGTAGGTCAGTTGTTAATTGTTTGGATTTTTTTTTATATGAAATGTGTAGGTGATAATAATCCATTAAAGGAGGTATTGAAATGTTTTTAGGTTGAATTTTTTTTAATAACAAAAAACTGAATTGTTACTTATTTACGTTAAATGAAAACATTAGGTTTTTTTTTATATAACACTGATGTAATAACAATGTAAACAAAAGCAGTGCTGATTCTGCTTGTATTAATTATCAAGCGTGAAAAAGAACTTGTTCGTAGAAACAGAATTGGCAAAAATAATATGTTGTTGTAGTAAATATTTTTTACATACAGGTTGTCCCACCGAACTGGGACATTAGATGTTTTTGAACTTTTTGTAGGAATTTGAACTTAAAAAACTTGCCGTGTAGTCATGGCCCACTGTGATCTAATTTTTATCGGTTTAATGTGTTTGCCGAGTCATTTGCGACTAATTTATATCAAGGTTCCCTATTGCTAAACTCGAACGTTTTTGAGATATTTTCATTTTCGTTGAATTTTTGACATTTGCATTCTCTCGAATATAATTAAATAGTACATGAGATAGCATCAGATATTTAGTGGTTTTACTAAAGTCGATGGAAATACAAGGACGTATCTATAAGGTTTTATAGCAATAATCACTGGATCATATACGGGGTGTTCAAAAACGCGTTAACAAAAAAAATTTCTTTCAAAAGGAACATGATATTTTTTACTACATACAGCATATGGTCATGGCCACAGTGCAAGTTTCAAAATCAAATTCCTATTACAAGTTCAAAAAAATCTAATGACTCAATTCGGTGGGACACCTGTATACAGGGTGTATCCAATATAGAGGTAAATATAATAATATGTAGCAGCTGTAATCATTTACAATCAAAAAGTCTTAGTGCACAGGGGGTCTATCAGTAAGCATTAACGAGAAAAAAATATTTTGTAAATGCCGTGGGCTAGAGCCGCACCTGTGCCCAACCTAAATGCTGTTCCGAGTATACCCCCACATACCTCTATCATTCAGCCATTACCGCTGTTAGTTTTGTGTGGATCGCCGCTTGGAGTGTATGTGTATAAAAATGCAGCGCTACACAACGCAGGAATTGACAGATATCATGTTAATTTACGGAGACACGGGAGGAAATACAAATGACACAATAGATTCATTTTCGCGCAACATCATAGCAAAAAGGCGTATTTGCAAATTTTCTGTATCTACATTTATTTCTGTGTAATTCGATTCAATTCATTTGCGTTATATGATTAAATAAATCCAAAAGAAATAACTCAGAATCACGTGGGACCGTTTATTAACAACTAACTGTCGATTCGACAAAGCGAAAGAAAATATTTACTTTTTTTGTAACTACTGAAATCGCATATCCGGTGAAACTCGAACGTCTTATCAGGATATTAAAAATAATACTTTGTAGACTTACGTAGAATGCTCTTAACAAAAAAGGAATGTTTATTTTATAAAAAGAAGAAATTTAAAATGCCTCAGTTTTTTTATTTTTACAAGGGCCTTTATTTATTCAGAATGACGTTAAATAACTTACGGCATATCATTAAGGATAATACTAAATGAGTGCAATGTATTTATACATAATACCACGTTTAGCGGGTGCTTAACATGACGTTTCCTTGCATCAGGCCCGGACTAAAGAATTTTTGGCTCTAAATTTGGCCTTTTTTTTTAATGATGAAATCCGGTTTCGGCGGGTTTGTGCTTTATATGTCGTGTAGTTAACACTCAAGCAAAATTTACTTTTTTATTTGATACACCCTGTATATGACCCTGTAAAAAAAATAATATCACCATGCACAATAATATATTTGTTTTATCTCTATCTTATGTAAGAAATTTAAAAGATGACATTACAATAATTAATAGGTTTGGAACAGTAATAACCGCCAGTAATTATGGAAAATATTGAGCCTTAGTCATCGTTATGTCAATGTCAAATGAGTCGTTATTACTTGTGAGAATTACCAACATACATAACAGTAGCTACAATAAATAACTATTTTATGTAAGGTCATTTTTTTCATTGCAATAACTAAAAAAATATTTTTGTGATGTATGTAACTATTTAAGCAGGTACACTACCGTTCAAAAGTATTTGGGCATCCAGGGTTTTACGAAAAATGATTAAAACCACAAATTAAAAAGCGAACACATATTTTTATTAGTATTAACATACATAATTTTATACCTGGCAGTAGAATTACATATTATATCTACACTTGTGATGATGAGTTACTGATCAACATTAAATTTACCTGAAATGACATAAGATTTTTATTCCATTCCTATAATATGTATTATCAGATTTTTCGTTGTCATATTTGTAGTTCGATATTGCACTCTAAATATATAAATACACACATGATCCGTAATATACGGTTCTTGCTATTGCTGCCAACGTTTCTGAATTCCATTAGGCCATAAATAATGAGACCTATTGTTGTGTGGATATAAATAAGTTTCGGATATGTATGCGGTCGGCTTCGAAATTCAAAGGTGCTCGATGGCATTACTGGTAGTTTAGGAGTGTGTGCGAATTTTACGATACCGGGAAATAGTTTTATCGATCGCCGTGTTGCGTGAAACTAAAGGCACGGTAAGGAATAAAAGGACTTGCGTAACGTCAGGAATCTGCTACCATAGGAAATATGGAAGTTCGCTCGCATAGTAAATGCATTTAATGATGGTTAATGCTGAGCGATTAATAGAAGTAGTAAAATTCTTAAATCATCTTTGTGTATTTGCACATGTATCTAATGGTATATAATCAGTCACATTAGAAGTTTTACTCATATAAGGAATAATTTGTTCAACTTGGTGTTCTTGTAATGACATCAAAAATCAAATTGGGCTTCTCCCGCTGCAGTTAGTGTTGTGGTCTGAAGCAACCCTAGAGGCTTACAGAGGAAAATGTAGTGGATGCAAGGGCATGATGATTAAAAAAAAAAGTTTTCTGCACTTAGGTCGAATATGTATCATTGTTCGTGTGAAACAGAAGAAACGCCATCTATACGACAATTGCTATAATACATACATTTAATGTAATCGCTATTATATGGGTAGAATAATGTTATAATGAGCATGTAAATAGAAAAATGAGGGCTAGGTTTAACATCGTATTTCCCCAGTGGCCAACTATATGTATTTTATATTTTATAAATATTTAAAAAATATTAAATCTTTCTTGAATATTAGTTATGTTAATACAATATACATAAAATATATTATAGAAAATATATTAGGAAAACATTTAAAAAATATATATGTTATGTAGCATTAATAATATTTTATTGCAAATGTTTTCTCAATATATTTTTCATAACTCTACAAGAATATTTTGCTTTGTATTTCTGTAAATATTTATTTCATATAAAAAAATAAAGGTTTAATTTTTGCTTTTGTACATTTGGTGCGTGGGACGAATAATATAAAATGGGTAAAATATGTATACATATTAAGTAGGTATGTACCTATTTAAAATGATAGTTTAAAGATTAAATTAGATAATATATATCTAATATGATTTAATTAGTATCTAAGTTGAGCGCTGTAACTTTTCTATTAATATATCTGCGTTTTGTATTATATTATTTGTAATATTTGTAAGTTGCGAACGTCAACACAACACCTCTATTCATTACGGTGCCGGTGTTATATGATTTAGTATTGTTTATGCGTCTGTGAATTAGGTACATAGAATGCATACGCGCACGTGCGTATCATCAACGTTTTCATTCGTTTGTCCGTTACATGTTATAGTTTATAATAGTATACGATTAGGGCAGGATTAGGGTAACTGTGTAATTAATTGTTGCGGGGTGTTTTCAGTTTTTGTGGTGACTACGAGGTAAAGCAAAACTTTGAACATGTCATGGCATTTATAAGATAATTGGAATGCTCAACCTCGCTATGTACAGAAATCGTTTAATAATATAATTGTAGGAATTTTATGCATCATATATGTACTGCATCTACCAGATAAATTGCTAGTTGATTTGCTTAAGAGATTCATCTCGGTAGATAAGCGTCATAACTTAAAATAGAGGTTAGAATACGTTGTGTTGTTTTATTGTTGTACGTAGAATGTTTTCAAATATTATGAAATAAATAAGAAATAAGTATCGTAAGTATTAGAATGTACTACCACTCCAATTACTGTAAATGCTCCAAATGTATTAGTTGGTGTTGATAATGTTGTACGATGTTTTATTCATGGTATGATCTAATACAATTGCATTGTTTTAGAGGCCACAAGGAAACGCCATGAGAGCGCCACTACGAAGATGTGAAAAAAGCCATAGGTTTTGTACCTGGCACCAGCCAAGGCTAGACTTAAAATGAGTACCATATTTTTCATTTTATTGGCTTATTCAAATAAAATGATAATAAATACGTTTGTTTTTTATTTAGAACACTTCAATATAAAAAATAGTGATTAATTTGATAAACCTTCATTTTGCCTTAAAAAGATGCCAGAATTATTGATTATAACTTGTATGGTGAGTGTGAAAAAACAGTTTTTGCCTTAGACAACTTATGTATGTTTCACTTTTCGTTATCGACGTTATACATTCTAAATAACCAGAACAATTTTAGTTCATTTTGACAAATTAAATAGATTGCATAAAAAATTCTCAATTTTCAATAAATATTTTACAATATTTTAGAAAAAATATAGCGCTTACATTAATTTAAATATGGAATAAATATTTTAATTGAATATTTTATTTTATATTTAGAAAAATATATGAAAAATATATTTTCAAAAACCTCTCACGAAAAATATTATAAAATATATTTTAAAAATATCTAGTAATATTTCTGGCTGTTAGGGCAGTACCGCAGTTGGAGTATGTACATACAATCTAAGTATGTCACTTTTCGTTACGACCGTTATACATTGCTAATAACCAAGAACCATTTTAGTTCATTTTGACAAATTAAATAGATTGCATTAAAAAATCTCAATTTTCATATAATATTTTACAAATATTTTAGAAAAAAATATAGCGCTTACATTAATTTTAAATATGGAATAAATATTTTATTGAATATTTATTTATTATTTAGAAAAAAATATGAAAATATATTCAAAAACCTCTCACGAAAAATATTTATAAAATATATTTTTAAAAATATCTATGTAATATTTCTGGCTGTTAGGGCAGTACCACAGTTTGGAGTATGTACATACAACTCTAAGTATGTTTCAACTTTTCGTTATCGACGTTATACATTCTAAATAACCAAGAACAATTTTAGTTCATTTTGACAAATTAAATAGATTGCATAAAAATCTCAATTTTCATATAAATATATTTACAAATATTTTAGACAAAAAATATGCGCTTTACATTAATTTTAAAAATAGGAATAAATATTTTAATCTGAATGATTTCTTATTTATATTTAGAAAAAAAAATATGAAAAATATATTACCCAAAAACCTCTCACGAAAAATATTTATAAAATATATTTTTAAAAATATCTATGTAATATTTCTGGCTGTTAGGGCAGTACCACAGTTTGGAGTATGTACATACAACTCTAAGTATGTTTCAACTTTTCGTTATCGACGTTATACATTCTAAATAACCAAGAACAATTTTAGTTCATTTTGACAAATTAAATAGTTTGCATAAAAAATCTCAATTTTCATATAAATTTTTTACAAATATTTAGAAAAAAAATAGCGCTACATTAATTTTAAAATATGGAATAAATTATTTTATTTGAATATTTATCTTATTTTAGAAAAAATTATGAAAAATATATTCAAAAACCTCTCAGGAAAAATATTTATAAAATATATTTTTAAAAATATCTATGTAATATTTCTGGTTGTTAGGGTTGCATTAAATTAACTAGGATTCTGATTAGCGTAACCTTATTTCTTAATAACCCCCACATTCTTAATTAAAAAATACCTATTGTTCAAAGAAACTCATTGGGTTTGTTAAAGTAATAAAATAAGAACACAAAAATATTATGATTTTTCTTGTTCCACTTCCCTTAATGTCTTGTTTCATCATGTGTATCTTTAAACTCATCGAAGTTCCTATAATTAATTCGCCGAAATTTGCCCGCAACAAATTAATTTATGTAACATTTCATTAAATGGATTCACCTTATTATCTAGCCTTGTTCCTGTAGTAACGGAATGTGTAAATTATGTATTACATGAAGCCCTCAACGCTTTCCTCGTACTATACCGTTCATGAATTATAAATACAATTACCGGCATGCAAAAACCGAAAACTCCACTTTAACATAAACTTTACCCGTATATCTTAAAGATTTATGCTTCGTCCTCCGTGTTCGGCTCCTCTGTTTTGTACTGTCAAACTTTGAAACGAGGAAAATTTAGACGTCGAAAAAACAGCCCCCCCGAGATGTAACATCCGTGTTCTTGGTGCGCACTTACATCACGCACCGAGTTAATATTACTTTTGGTTACCCTTTTCGGGACGCCTTAAAAAAAATATGTTAGATTAATGTCTGAGTAAGTGGGGACTTTACCACCCTTGTTTATTGTTTTTTTACAGCGTCGAGAAGGAAAATTGATGTGAAGTCAGACGTCGTGTGCAGATGTCTCTTTTTTTCTTCTAATATGAAAAATGGGAGATTTTTTTGTTGTTAGATACGAAGGAAAAAGTGTATATTCTTAATATCAACTTGTTTGCAAGGTTTTTTTTCTTATTTAGGATAAGTGGTACAAGGTTACCAATGCGTTCAAAGTATGTAATCCATCTGCGTTGAGGAATGATTCATTTTGTAAATTCGCTTAAGAATGTTTCGTAATAAATCGAAGTAGGTTTATGCATTTTTGTAGCAAAAAGGGAAAACGAAATGTCTTTCTTATCTCGTTTGCTTTTCGTATGTTCTATAACTTGTATCGAAGATTATTATTTAGAATGTTATATTCCATATATTGCCTGATTTAAATACATTTATAGTTGAGAGTTTATATTTATTTTAGAAGGCATTTTTAGTGTTACATTTCATTGTATCTAATCTTGTTTCTTTTTCGTTTTCCTTTTTGAGTATTTTATGTATTTTCATATGGCTATACAGCAGTGGCGGCTCGTGAGTTATGAAAGAAGGTGGGCACAAAATAAAAACTTGCCTTTTTTTCGTTACATAAAATCAATTCTCCTATTTTTCATGCTGGAAAAGACGTATACGACTTTGTTGTAAAAATGCGTTCAGTTAGTTAATCTTCTGGAATTGTGCTTCTCAGAAAAGCTTTAATGCGTTTGGGGTGGAAAAACCCTCGTTCACATTCTGAGGTGGACATGGGCGTTATACAGATAATATGCAGAGGTTTATATGTTTCCGCCAAAATCTTCTTGGGTTGTCTGCTATGAATTATGAACACTAAAAGTGGCAAAACACCATCTAAACCTACGTCACACATATCGCTCATAAATTACTGAAATTTCACTTTTCAATTTTACGCTGTCCAACATAGGATAAGATTTCACAGTTTTTATACACATAATTATGACGATTTTTTTCCACATCTTCGTTGTACTTAATTTGATGTCGCTAATAAGCACTGTCTAACTGTTCACGTATGTCCACTTTGCCTAGAACACTAAAATTCACGCATGCATTCATGTGAGAAACCGAATTTTCGTGTTTCTTTGCCCTCTCTGCGATATGCTTTAAATCATATAACTCTCTTGTTTATTTCACGCACCAACCTTTTTCTTAAAAATTAAGCAGATAAAACAAAATAGTTTATTTCTTAGTGAATATCCGCACATGCACTGTTGAAAATATTACGGTGTTGGCGTTAATTTTGCGCTAGTCAAATATTTTAGTGTTGAATTTTCAAACTTTGCCAGACGAGTTGACTGCGTATTAATAGAACAGAAATGATAGAATTTCGTTGTGATTCTTTTTCAGATCATGAGATTGACTTATTTTCTAGACATTCAGAAGCGTCAACAATCAGAATTTTCCCTCGGACAAATAACCCCTAGCAATAGACAATGCTTGACTATCTTTGCTCGTCAAATTTAAACTTCTATAGTTCTCGACAAAATAACACGAAAAGAGTGTGGACCTCTCCTGACTATTAAATTAGTCAAAAAGGTGTTAAAATTTTCAACAGTGTGCGCTCATATTTTTCATATATATTTTATTAAATACTCTTTGTAAGTTCGAGTTTTACTTGTGGAAGTGTAGTTTATTTGAAGATTAGGGAATAGTCTTCATTCTTTCTGAATTAAAAGTCTCAAATGATTTAGATAGAAATGTAGATTCTTGCACATAATTAATTCCATCGATTAATAATAAATGTCATTTAAGCCTTCTTAACAATCACATACGCGTTGGAACAAGCAGTCGCAAACGAATGCAATACGTTAACCTGGCAGACACCGAAACTGTGTGCCCCAAAAGTGACCGTATAAGCGCATATAGCGAAGATCAACGCAGCCGGCCGATTCACACTCGCAATAGGTACATCGGAATAGTCGCCCCGGAACATTGTTTGCGCTTCTATATGCGCTAGTGTCTGTGGTGCGGAAGGAAACTGTAATACCAAAATAATGTGCTGAATTACATGCCGATTTCTTTCTGTGTTTATCTTGGTGGTGGGGTGGGCGCGTGCCCTTGTGCCCTTTAGTACCAGCGGCCACTGCTATATATAGTATTAATTAGAACCACAAGTTTAATGGAAAGTTGGATTTCTGACCATACAGAATATCTGTCAATCGATGTTAATATTTGTTCAAAAGCTCTAAATGGGAAGCAAAGTGGACCTTACACAACATATAAACACAATAAAAAGCAACCATATTGGTGCCCGACAAGTTTTATGAAGACCATCTTGGAAGCATTTGTTACATCCATCTTTCTCAAGAATATGTTAAATGATATACAAATAGATTGTGATGGTATGAGGTAGCATACAGCCCAATATATAAAAAAGTATTTTTAATATAATACTTAAATATAAATTATTTAAATCCTCTTGTAATCATCCCAGTGTCATCTATTTTATCAATCTTTAATCTTAAGCATACCTCCTCTAATGCCACTTGGCATGCGGAGAGAGAATTTCTGACTACAACAGCCTCAGAGACGTGCTAGCATTTAAAAATTGCGAATAGGCACCCCTTTTATCCTTCCAATAGTAAACCTATGGGGTACTGTCTCTAATTTGAAATTATCAATAACATTATCTTCGCCCTTTTCCTGCAAAAAGTTAATGTTAACGCCAGTAAATTTTTGTTCTACATACTTTCAATCATAATCTGTATATTTTTATAATTACAAATTGAAATCTCTGCGACTGGCAGAGTGAACAACTACTTATTTTATCGTCAAATCTTTTATCAATTAAACTTCCTTCTTTTATATAGGTGGCTATACGTAAAACAATGCAATAATACTTAACCGCTGTTCAATCGAAAGTAAAAGTTCCACATTTGTCCAACGCTATTATAATTAGCCGTGTCCTTTTTAAGTGATTTGTATCAGTTTTTTTTTGTCTTAATGAGCCTTGACTATAATGATTGTTATACATTCGCGAACCGTAACGTTAATAGAATCTGATGTACAGAACAGTAAACTGCATGAAATAGTAGTGCTAATGCTGTTGCACGAGTGACTGTGGAAACATCGTATTAAATTTCGTGGACACCTCCTGTTGGAACGATTTATGCGTTGGTCGCTTTACATAATAATCAACTGAATAATAACCGCTTTAAGTGGCTTGAAAACTGTGCTTGTGTGTCCGTCATCATCTCTACATCGCTTGTTGCCCCTTCGTGTATGTATAATAAAGAATAATTTGAAGATTTTCCCGGTTAATGCAACACAATTCTAAGTGCCGGAATGGATTGTTGTTGTTCTGTCAATATCTTGACACATCGTGTTATACCAGATCACAGGTCCGTATATAGATTACATCTATCCTTCTCCCGCTATTGCGCTCGCACAGCGTTTTAGACAAAAACCTACCGCCTATTGTTCGTGTACGGCAACTGTTATTACTGCGGAATTATGTCCGGTCGTGGCCTGCTGTATAAATGCCGGAAACAAATGAAGTTGTTATGACGACACGTCGCTGTTCACTGTGCGTGCTGTTTTGTTCCGTTGTCTTTTGTTGATGCTTTTTTTTGTGTTTCACTGCGTTTTCGCTTCCGACTTTGACTTTTTGTTTGTAAAAAAAAATGAAACAAAGGATCTAGTATGTTAAAATGAATGACGTTCCTCTCATTTTTGCGAGGACTTGTTAGGCGGTATTCAAGGCTCGTTAATTTTGTAATATTACTTCATAAATTCGTGCTTTTTTCGAGCTAAGGGAAGTGGAAATATCTAGAAAGAGAAAAAAATATATTTATGTTAATTTTAGGTCTAAATTAAAACGAGAATAACAATTAAAAAAAGCCATTCAAGGTAATTTTTTTTTTTGTCTTCCATTTAAGTATAACCCTAACAGCCAGAAATATTACAGATATTTTTAAAAATATATTTTATAAATATTTTTCGTAGAGGTTTTTTGAATATACTTTGCATATTTTTTTCTAAATATAGATAAAATATTTAATTAAAATAATTTATTCCATATTTTAAATTAATGTAAGCGCTATATTTTTTTTCTAAAATATTTATATGAAAATTGAGATTTTTATGCAATCTATTTAATTTGTCAAAATGAACTAAAAATTGTTCTTTGTTATTTAGAATGTAATAACGTCGATAACGAAAAGTTGAAACATACATAGAGTTGTCTAAAAGGCAAGAACTTGTTTTTCTACACTCACCATACAAGTTAATTAATCAATAATTCTGGATCTTTTAAGGCATACTGAAGGTTTATCAAATTAATCACTATTTTTTAATTGAAGTGTTCTAAATAAAAAACAAACGTAATTTTTATCATTTTATTTGAATAAGCCATAAAAATGAAAAATACTCATTTTTAAGTCTAGCCTTGGCTGGTGCCAGGTAACCCTATGGCTTTTTCATATATTCGGTAGTGGCGCTCTCATGGCGTTTCCTTGTGGCCTCTAAAACAATGCCAATTGTATTTAGATCATACCATGAATAAAACATCGTACAACATTATCAACACCTACTAATACATTTGGAGCATTTACAATAATTGGAGTGGTAGCTACATTCTAATACTTACGATACTTATTTTGACTTTATTGCATAATATTTGAAAACATTCTACGTACAAACAATAGAACAACACAACGTATTCTAACCTCTATTTGAGGTTATGACGCTTATCTACCGAGATGAATCTCTTAAGCAAATCAACTACCAATTTATCTGGTAGACGCAGTACATAAACGATTTCTGTACATAGCGATATTGAGCATTCCAATTATCTTATAAATGCCATGATATGTTCAAAGTTTTGCTTACCTCGTAGTCACCACAAAAACTAAAACACAATTAATTACACAGTTAACCCTAATTTACCCTAATCGTATACTATTATAAACTATAACATGTAACGGACAAACGAATGAAAACGTTGATGATACGCACGTGCGCGTATGCATTCTATGTACATACCTAATCCATAGACGCATAAACAATACTAAATCATATAACACCGGCACCGTCCGTAATGAATAGAGGTTCTGTGTTGACGTTCGCAACTTACAAATATTACAAATAATATAATACAAAACGCAGATATATTAATAGAAAAGTTACAGCGCAGTTACAGTTATCTAATTTAATCCTTAAACTATCATTTTAAATAGGTACGTATCTACTTAATATGTATGCATATTTTACCCATTTTATATTATTCGTCCTACGCACCAAATGTACAAAAGCAAAAATTCAATCTTTTTTTTTATATGAAATAAATATTTACAGAAATACAAAGCAAAAATATTCTTGCAGAGTTATGAAAAATATATGAGAAAACATTTGCAATAAAATATTATTAATGCTACATAACATATATATTTCTTAAATGTTTTCCTATATATATTTTCTATAATATATTTTATGCATTATTATAATATATATAACTAATATTCAAGAAAGATTTAATATTTTTTAATATTTATAAAATATGAAATAAATATAGTTGGTTACTGGGGAAGGTTTATTATTATTTATTAATGTTATTTTGTAATATTAAATTTTAAATTGCAAACTAGGGCCAGACTTAAGGTGAAATAAGTTATATATAAATAAGTATCATGTATGACAGTAAAAGATAATTTAGGACAGAAAATGCTAATTTAAAATAATTGAAATAGGATGTCTTATTTCGGCCTAAAAATATTGCAGAAGAAACGTTAAAATTGTTCAACATGTTTTTGATGCTCCTTCGTATATTTTTTCCCATACGAAATCATACATGTCTCTGCTGTTTCGAATACAATTATACACTTTGGATGCTGTGGACTGTGAAGGACGTTTTTCCCCTGGATTTTTATGATACCGGCGTCGTTCTCCTGATGTGAACCCTTTTCTGTATCATCTCTGGATTGTCACTGCGAGGAAACTCCATTCTGAAGTAATCTAGGGTGTGTGCAAGTTGATATACTAGGCATCTGTTGTTAAAAGCATTGTTTAATTTTTTGTATAAATGAGTATATAACATTTCAAACATTTTGAGGTTATTTTTTATGTTTGTAAAATGACTGTTGACACTGAAATTTTAATGTCTATAAGTTGGTAGACGTGGCTAATGGTGTCTTCTCTTATGATAGCGGGATTATATTAAAAATTATTAATGTTGTTCGACGCTGCACCATACATAATAAAAGCCGCGCGTAATTTAAAAAAAAATTATAGTAACATTATTCATACCACTTATTTAGCTTATGGGTTCAATCGTGTAGCCGAAGACATAAGCCCTTTGATTAATGATTTAATTAGCACTGTCAAAAAAGTATTTTTAAAAGCACCTTTACGAATCCAATTGCAAGGGATGTCGCTCTCGGAATCAGTCGAAATAGTAGACGAATTTGCTATGTAAGAAGGTTAAGGGTACAATAGGTAATTCTATATACGATAAATTTAAAAAAGTGATAAATAAAAATGCGGGGTATTTGAAATTGAAGAAACTTAAGAAAATTTTGGAAGGTGAAACAGTAAACGATTTCGACTTTAATTTTAGTTTAGAATGTATTGCAAAGTTAAAAAATGCACCAATTACACCTGTGGATGTTGAAAGAAGCTTTTCTATTTCGAAACATATGTATTGTGATAGAAGACAAAACTTTCTTTTACACAATTTTGAAAAACATTTAATTATAAATTGTTTTAGAAATATGTTGTGAAAAAATTTTGTGCAATAAAGTTAATGTTTAAATTTCTGCTCTTATTTATTTTATGTAAAAATTTTGCATATTGTCGCAATTTTTTTGCATATATGTCCCAGGTTTATGCATATTTTCTCAAAAATCGATGCATATATATGCGCATATATTCCAGTTTTTCTTTGCATATAATCCGGTCTCTAGTGATAACCAACTAACTGTTAGAAATGATAACGCCACACATTCAATAACACTTAATTTTTCTCATTAAATCTACCACAACTATCTATTCGTAAGTAAGCGGCTCAGAAGGTGTCTAATAGATAATTTTGGTTATATCACGGTTGTATCATGCTATCTATTAAGTGAAAGTTACTGGCTAGGATATTAAATAGATAAAAGAGGAATCTCTGTGATGTAAAAACAATAAATTAATATTGTAATAAAATTTATTGGTATCTAGAAATAGGAAAAATCCCAGGAATTTACTACATGTAAATATATGTTTTTATTAATCGGCAATAATCCTATTTGACGTTGATTTGAAGATGACTGTTGGAAGCTGAAACTAGTAATCCTATATTAATACGTTGTGTAAACGAAAGAACTGTTTTCTCCCCTACAATATTTATCGTTCATTAGATAGTACAGCTAAATATAATATGGAGACTTCGTCCTTTTGTACTCTGTATAATATTAAAATTCAAAATCAAAATTCCAGGTATTGTGCCCTAAAAAACAAAGCATGGTGTACATATATATTTACCTGGCTGTGGACGTTCTTTGTTTATTTTTTTACATTAATTAAGTACTCTGCGGAACCTAATTATAACGCTGGGTAAATTAATCCTAAAGGGCTTACCTTGCCACTTACACAACATCCTAACGGAGCCGGGTTAGAAAGGATTTTCTCTAAGGCACACCCGAAAGTGTCCTTAATTGGGGTTTAATTCTGGCGTAAACTTAAATCCATACTCCATACACACGCAACCCTAATAGTTTTCCCGATTAAGCTAATTAATACAGGCGACTTATCGGCATTTTCTCATTCCCCGCTGTTTCAGGATAACGGAGAGGATCGGCGCTGATGGAGGGGGCGTACGCAAGGGCACAGGCGAAGTGCTCTTTTCAATGGACCCCACCCACCCCCCGTCAGACTAACCAGGCATAGAAAATTCGACTCTGTTTACAGGTGAGTTGGTCGGGGATGGAATTTTTAATTTCTGCACCCGGCGTCAAAGGATCAGCGGAGTGACGTCGAAACGTGAAAATTGAATGACCAGACGGCTGGTTCCCACGTGTGTACGAATAAATTAGAAAAGGGGGTCGGCCTTCTGTTTTGAAATCGTTCAATTATTCATAAAATCAGTTAAAATTTTGACGAATTTGACAGACGCTCCAAATATTGGTCGTATAGCGCAATAAGGCGTTCTGTAATTTTAATTATTTTAATGCCTTCAAAATAACAAAAATACTCCAAACTGTACTGGTAATGCTGCAAACTTCTCCTAGACCCCTCACCACAAACTGCACTAAACTGGACGTATGTTTCGATAGCAAAGCTCATCATCAGCAGAAACATTGAACTAAATAACTACACTAAAACTACCCTAATTTATACCTAAAAAAGGTCCTGGTACAATGATCACGGTCATGGCTGACTGCCGTTATGCTTAACTAGTCACCAATCCTAACTCCGTTTAATCTACTACTTATACGTAATAAACCGTAAAGACAAGAATCTAAGGGTCCTAAATGAATTCAGATTTAGGATTTTAGTGTATCTGCTGATGATGATAGCTTTGCTATCGAAACGTACTGCTGTGTACTGACTGAATTGAAAATGCAAAATGAATTAATAAAAATGAAAAAAATTCAAATTATGCGAATCAAATAAAGATATCAACAAAGATATTAACAAAATGGCAGCAAACAATTTAGAAATATATGTACTCACGCTCTCGTCTACCTAGGAACTGAGTGACAAGGTTGAACAGTCGTATATATATAAAATCCTACTCGCGCAGCCGCACAAATCACCGAAGCAAAACTTAACAGAAAATAGACTAGCGAAAACTATACATTTAAATGAATGAAATTAATGTAAAAAAAACTTAACACAAAAATTAAATATATAAAACAATTAAATCTTTAACTAAATCTTAAAAAACACTACATCTGTGAAAATTCTCTCGAAACATTGACAAAGGCTGATCGGAGTAAACATGACAACATCTGAATTTTGCGAAAAACGGGGTGCCAGTCCGCAGCAGTACATCCGGTTTAGTGCAGTTTGTGGTGAGGGGTCTAGGAGAAGTTTACAATGCCTTCAAAGTATTTGCCCTTCCAACTTTATTTTAAATTTTTTGAGAGCACGAAAATCATGATTTAGATATTCTAATTAACTCCTCTACGCAGGATAGTTTTGATAAGGACGCTATTGCTATCTCGGAAAATATGGGAGATACAAAGTCCTTTAAATGGGGAGGAAGTTGCTTATTTTAGATACTAATAAGATTAAAAAAACTTTCATAAAATTCACTATCATCACGTTGACGTTGAACCTACATCTCAACTAGGGTGTGAACTTGAGGTTTTGTACCCTTTCATCTCTGATAGAAGCGGCACGATCAAGCCGCTGGGGGTGGATTCACTATCATCAGTATTGTGTCTCAAGTATTATTCTCGATTTCCTCCTAAGAAATCACAAGTTTAGATGCACGTCCTCTAGAGGCCATACACCAAACTCTCACTCAGTCAGCGACGGCAGCCTAAGTCGGTTATTCAATCGCTGCCGTAGATTTTTCATTAAAGTATGTTAGCTGTTCGTTCTTGACATAAATTGCAAATCGTTGAACTAACGAAGAATGTATCATTTAATACTTTAATGCGTTCATATCGTGAATCAGTTTACGATAATTGTACGCCAAACGTATTGCTGTGTACTGATTGATTTAAAAGGACGCAAAACTGATTTAAAAATGAAAAAGAAAAATTTAATTAGCTAGCTCAACGGATAAAATTTTAAAAGGGCGCAAAAGAACAATTAATCTCAGAGTTATTCTCGCGAATTAAAACTTGAATCTAACCACGAAAAGTAAATTGTGAGTGAATGAAATCTGACTTTCTTAAATACCCCAAAAATTGAAAATGTTTAATTAAAAATAAAAGAACAGAATTTTTTAACCCAAGGATGCTAATTAACAATCAATTTTTATTTTTCAAAAAGAGTTCAATTACAGATAGTGCAGAAAAAAAACCGTGAACTGAAGGTTCTGGCCAAAAAATAAAAACTACACTTGATTCTAAATTACAATAGCACAATGCTATTTCCTATACAAAGCAAAAGATTTGGTTGTTCAGGAAGATAATCCAATATCTTTCAATTTCAAACCACGTGGTTTCAACGAAATAAAATAAATTCGTGGACAAACACTAGAAATTTACAAAAATGAAAACTAAATGCAAAAACAATGCTTCTACTCACCCAACCTAGGTGATAGATAAATAAAAACGAAACAGCAAAATAGAAAAACGGAAAAATTAACTCTTTAAACTATAATGAGAGAATTACAACTAAAAACATATCTTCCTGCACAAAAATAATAAATGATCTTAGATCTATAATGTGCACATATCAATATAATAACAATTATTAAAAAGCGAATTCCTTGATGGACAAAATATTCACAGAAATCAAATCTCAAAATCTTAAGAATTACAAAATGGCAGCAAAGATTTAAAAATACATCTACTCACGTTAAAGTCAACCAAGGAACTGCCTGACAAAACTCTACAACGCAGCCGTATAAAAATACGAACAACGCAAACGCACAAATTATCGACAAAATCTAAGCAACTTAAAATACACTCAGCAGTAACGCGGGTAAACTAAACTACAGCAGTATGAAAATACAGTTACCATAAAAAAATATTATCCATCGACTAATGTACTCTACCTGACAGCCTCAATTTTGTTCTTTCTTTCTTCTTAACATTTTTCTTCTTTAATTGACATCCTTTTCAGGCTTTAATGTAGATTATTGATATCACGTCCAATATTTTTCTCAGTGCAAGTTATCTACACTGATTTTACCAAGGCTTTTTACGGTGTATAGATCATAAAATCTTATTGGCCACACTATGGCTTTCACTTCGTCACTGGTATCATTTTTCTCGGCTTATTTGGTTAATAGGAAACAACATATTTCGTATAAGGGCCAACAATCTCAGTTTTTTTGTCATTGCGAATTCAGGTGTTCCGCAAGGTAGCAACCTTGATCCTTTGCTATTTTTAATTTTCATTAACGATCTTTGTTCTCACTTAACCGGTAATAAAAAATTTATGCTAAGATTAAACATATGAGTGAATGCAACAAAAAATCAACCTTCTCCAAACTTGATGCGATACTAATAACTTACGCGTTATTAACATCCCTAAATATAATGTTCTTAGTTATACGCGCAAGCTCAACTAAATTACTTTTTTAAATGCCATTTCGACGATGAAACTATTCCACCATTTTAAACATAACATAGTTGAATACGCCTTGTTATAGTGTCAGACGACATATTGAATGAATTATTTCCTAATATTTCGACAGCTTCCACGAATTTATTCAGTCAGCTGCTGTTCATATTTCAAGTGTAAGTACATGCTAAGGATGCAGAGTGACGTAAAATGACGTTTAATGGACGTAGATATTACGTCATATTGACGTGTATTAAACGTCATTTTGCTACCTGGGTGGGTTTTTATAAATCCATAGTATAAAACAGCTGTATATATGCATACATTGACGTACGGGTTCTTTTTAATCCTTTTTAAAATAATATCTACATAGAATTTCACATTTAATCGTCAATATTAATGTAAACTAATGTGTACTTATATTTTGCGTAGGTATAAATACTGACTTTTTCCACATGTAAATCTCCAAATTTTAACATTTAAATGTGTCATGATTTAAACAGCGTAATAGGAAATAATTTATTTGTTGTTCCGTTACTTATGGGATTTTCTTATTTATTTCATATGATGAGTTTATTTCTGCGTATTTTTTTTGGCTTGTTTTGAATTCGTTTAAAAACTACAATATATGATAGCACTGTTTGAACTATTTTCGAAAACATGCATTAATTTACATTATAATCAAACCAAACTGCTTTTTATTTCTATCGAAAAATTCTGAATGAACTCTTTCCCGTCATCATTCAGTCATTCGCGTGGACGTCACAGCTCCCATTTTTCTTCAGGTGTATTACACATCTCTTGCTGTGGGCTATTTTTAGACTTAATAGATATGCATGACAACAGATTTCTTCACAAAAAAAAGCTCTGTTGGATCAATACAACACAAGTTCAGATAATGAATGCAGTGATATATTAATCTATAATTTGCTACTATATGTATCTTTGTCTTGTCACTTAGCCATGATGCGAACTTCGGATGAATTTCCAAGGAATATACGAGTGGGAGATTATTGCTGAACATGTATTTTTTTTCTTCTTTGATCTTAAGTTATGTATTTGCAAAGAAAGTTTAATAAAAATTTGTAAAATATCTATTACTAGGATGACAGAAATATTTATTTGGGAAATGTGGCATTTTTAAGTCGTGATCTCACGCAAGATTGTCATTCTTCTTGAAATTTCATTTATAATCCACTTACTTATTAGTCAAATCTAAACAGAAATCCCCACTGAATAACTATTATAGCAGCTTGCACCATTCCTTTATTGATTTACCTCTTAATAGGATTTTTTCTTCGCTCGTCTTAATCCTATTTATTACTAACGATTGAAAAACTAGAAGGCCATGGTTATGTAGGCGTTCTATTTGGTTACCTTAATTAATACGTATCAGTGCTAGAGTGTGGTCTAGTCCAGCAGAGCATACCTAAAATACTTTTTCGCGAAAATTCCTCATTTGTGTGTGATCAGAAAAAAAAAACAAGATCGGCTGCGATATAAGAATATGGCTGATGAGGGCGATCTAAACCAGTCTCCCGAAAAGCCAACTCAAAATGGTGAAGCTGAAACCTCTGCTGAAGAGGGCGAGGTTGAAGGAGATGAAGGTGAAACTGAGGAAGAAGAGAAGTAAGTTTGTTGTTAGAGTAAATATTGCGTTGATGTGGGAGTTGCATCAAGATTTTCTGATTTTCATTGGACCATACGTGCAAAAATAAAACTCAATTTAATTTAAACAAGTTAAAACACAAAATATAACACAAATCAATAAAAAAGGCTTCCTAGTTTTTTTTTTTCTTGATTGATGTCGATTGAGGATTGTATTTAAAAAAATTAATACGATTGTAAATATATATTTTTTTGCAGTGCTGAACAATTAGAATAACGACGACAGTGCCATTGTTTTATTATCAGCTGTATGTTACTGAAATTACTATTGCGTCAGATACATAAAGTAATCATGTAATGTAGTAAAATAATGTATCTGAACAGAATATAGTAACAGGATATGTTTATTTTGTAAATATTATTTAATATGTTCAAAAGTAAAATTTAATTCAATTTAAATAAGCCATAACATAAAATGGTAGTCAATAAAAAATAATTATTGTGTCAATTATGTAATAGCTGACACACAATTAAAGTTACATGACGTGATATTTAATAAAATTTCAATCATCTCAATTTTAAAATACTTTCTTTTTTCTTTGTAAGGGTCGTTTTACGCCTACCTATTTATTGTGCAATTTATTGGCCAATTTGAAATTTTACGTATATAACGCGTATTTAATCCGTGTTATGCACGTAAAATTTTAAATTGGCCAATAAATTGCACAATAAATAGCTAGGTGTAAAACGGCCCTAAAGCAACTTAAGTAAAATAGAATATCTAGATTTGGTTGACGTAGAAACAATCAAAATTATAACAAGCTATCTTTATATAAGGGCATTTTAAAAAATCAAGTTACCTTATGTCAAAGTTAAGCGTATATGTGGCTTATAGAAAGCTGCTACCCTAAGTTATTTGTTCATTGAAGAATGCCTTTTTTATATAAAATCATGGCCAACTGTGTTTTCTATCAGCAAAATACTGTTTTTTTGTCACATCTTAATATTATTATTATTATAGCTCAACTGAAAAGTTGAATAACACCTAATTACGTGCATCTTTTCTCTAAATCTAAAAAATAAAGCTATAGTCTAGATGAAATAATATTTTTTTGATATCTAGTTTCTAGCATTTTTTTTTTAAGATCAGAAAGATGATTTAATTGAGCTAATGAAACTGCAATTCTTACTCTATTTCCAAGATAATTCAAGATTACTATACTAAACATCGAAAAAAGCTCATTTAGTCATTTAAATTATCGAATTTAATTGTAATGTCACAGAATTGTTTGACAGTCACAGATACGGTCACTGTGACTGTGATGAGTCACAGTGACCGTATCTGTGACTGTCAAACAATTCTGTGACTCATCACACCTATGATTTTATTGTAAATTTTATTTGATATTATGTTGTAACACACATTTTGTAAGTTAAGAAAACTCGTTGGAAATTTAAAATTAGACTTTTTAATTAATTAATATCTTTTTAACTTTTATTTTCAATAAACACACAAATATAAACCACAGACTCATCAGTGTATATATTTGCATATTTTGCAAATAACTAAGTTGAGCGTTTTGTTCTAGATTGCTAAAATTGGCTAAAGCAGGCCGTCAAGTAAAATTTGACGTTCCTAGGCCAAAACGACATGTTATAATGTGAGTCTCTCATCATTTTGTGCTCTCAAAATAAAAAAAAATTGCTTTTTTTCATATTCTTTATAATATTTTTTTTATTTCACCAATTATTTCTTTGTTCCAGGTAAGTCGATTTTTTTTCTAATTTGGACCGAATATATGTGTGAGTACTTATAATAATTTATTGCATATTTTGTTTAATTAAAAAAAATGTTTTAAATTACCCAAAATATATTGCACACTCGAAAAAGTACGTGCATTGAGCTAACCAAAATGTTAGTTAATTTAGCAATACTATTCGGTGTTACTATTTAAAAATAATGTCTGCGTCAACCACAATAATTTGTCCTTCCTTTTCTTAAGTTCTTAAACGACAAAATAAGAAGAATGTAATATCTATTCCTTATGTAATAAACGCATTTGCACGTGCAGCGTCGAATAACCCGACCTTTTTCGATAGGAAAGAATCTGTTAGGTAAATTAGCCTATATACGGCGCGGTTACCCAGTATATTATTGCTCGATTTCTGGCACTTATGCTTGTTAGTTTCGCGAGATTCAATTAGTTTTATTGCGTTTCGATTCATTATTTTACTTTTAGATAGTACATGGAGAACCATTTTTTTTGTTGTCGCTGGAAGGAAAAAAAAGTGTTGGTACAACAAATTTATATTGCTATAGTAACTCTAGCAAGAGGTCAATTAAACTCTTTGAACCGTATCGCATGAAAAATAATTTATTATTAACACATCACCTTTGTACAGAAAAAAAGAAGCGATTTGACATTATTCAAGAAAATTATTCGTTTGCATAGTGGCAAGCAATTTTTTATTTCAAACACAAAAATATTTTGTATAATTTTGTTGAAATAATTTAGTTATAATAAGCAAAATTTTATTCAAATTAACCAAATCCTATTAGTTAATTCAAATATTATACTTCAACTTATCAAATTTGGAATATTTTACTTCAGTATTAATATTTAATTGAAGGAACAATGAGCTTAATTCTTGTTTTACAAACACACTTATTTGAATTAATAATATGGAGCGCATGCGGTTGAAATTCTAAATACGCCAAGTGTTTGACCCGCGTGTTGGGGGTTGATCGTATGTAGGATAAATATTGATCTTTCTTCTGATGAAGGTAAATATTACTTTATTTTAAAATAGGATATTATTTCATTATTGTATAATTAGGTGACCTTCCATAGAAATTTGGAATATTTTACTTCAGTTCAGTAATTGAACGAACAACGAGCTTAATTCTTGTTTTTACAATCACACTTATTTAAATTAATAATATGGGGCACATGCGGGCGATATTCTAAATACGCCAAGTGTTTGTTCCGCGTGTTGGGGATTGATCGTATATAAGATAAATATTGACCTTTCTTCTGATGAAGTGTTAGTTTATTTTAAAATAGGATATTATTTCATTATTGTATAATTAGGAGACCTACCATAGAAATTTGGACTATTTTACTTCAGTATTAATATTTAATTGAACGAACAATGAGCTTAGTTCTTGTTTTACAAACACACTTATTTGAATTAATAATATGGGGCACATGGGGGTGATATTTTAAATACGCTAAGTGTTTGTTCCGCGTGTTGGGGGTTGATCGTGTATAAGATAAATATTGACCTTTTTTCTGATGAAGATAAAGATTATTTTATTGTAAAATAGGATATTATTTCATTATTATATTCTAAATACGCCAAGTGTTTGTCCCACGTGTTGGGGGTTGATCATATATAAGATAAATATTGTCCTTTCTTCTGATGAAGGTAAATATTTTAAAATAGGATATTATTTCATTATTGTATAATTAGGTGACCTTCCATAGAAATTTGGAATATTTTACTTCAGTATTAATATTTAATTGAACGAACAATTGTTTTATAAACACACTTATTTGAATTAATAATATGGGGCACATGCGGTTGAAATTCTAAATACGCCAAGTGTTTGTCCCGCGTGTTGGGGGTTGATCGTATAAAAGATAAATACTGACCTTTCTTCTGATGAAGATAAATATTAGTTTATTTTAAAATAGGATATTATTTCATTATTGTATCATAATTAGGTGACCTTCCATCAGACGTCCCATCAATTTTTTTTCTGAAAACCTTTTGACAAAACCCATCTATGTAATATAACCTTAAAAATACACCTAAAACTTTTAGGATAATAATCGAGCCATTATCCTTCTGTGAGGCTGACTTTTAACAAGTCTTTCCTACATCCCCTCTTCCAATTCTCTCAAATATATGTACATCTTGTTTACATTAACTAGAATTTGGGCCAAAAGGAGTACTTACCACTTCCATTAATATTCATGACTTGTATAGCATCGGAGGCGACTGATGATCAATTTGTTTAACGCATTTCAACCGTGTCGCTCTCATTCCACGTACCCTCATCCTCTGGCCGTAGGAATTCCACATCAAGGGATGACTTGCGAGGGCTAGATGAATTCATTTGCATTCGAGTACATCCAGCCCTCTCGGATGGCTATAATTGGCCTAGATGATGTTGCTGTATGTTATCGCGCCTGTTGACGTATTATTAGAGGAAGTTTGAGATGGGCAGACAGTATAGTTTCGACTTGTTAGATGTATCAGATTTTAAGTTTCCTGGATGATGCTTACAAGGAAAAGCAAGCAAGTATACCTCTGCGATTTGGGAGGGATGTCGAACATTGAAAAATATTTGACACGTACTTTTTTAGCGTCCCATTTTCGGTTTTAGGGGGTATAATGGGGCCTCAAAGTTACCCCTAAAAACACATTTTTTGCAATATCTCAGAAACGAGAAGAGATATACAGATCGTATAAAAACCACATCGTTTCTCGTCGCAGCCGTAAATTTTAAGTTAGCTTGGGTGAGCTTGTTAGGAGCTTAAAAAGATATCATTTTTTCTCACCTGTGCTCTTATATATTACAAATTTCACTTGTCTTTTTTTAATCTTTAAAGTACATTAAAAAAAAATAAAAGTTCCTTGTTTTGGAATTAAATTTAATGTCGCATTGCATTTAAATTAAAACTTGTTATATTCCAAAGTAAAAAAAAAGTTATATGATACGTATAAACCAAGAAAATTCGTGCGTAGTTTGTCATCTCGTAGATATAAATTACTTTTTGACGTCTTGGCAAACCCATATGTTTATGATTACCAATATACGTATGTGCTCAATAATAGATAAAACTTTAAAATCGAAAGAAGATTATTTTAAACAATTAATTTTTTTTTGAACACCCGGGAGAATGAGGAAAGGGAGTATGTTAAAAAAATAATTAAAATTCTCTTCATATTTTTGGAATTAACTTTAACGTTGTATTGTATTTAAATTAAAAATTGTTTGTTATATATTAGAAAGTAAAAAAAAGAGATGCGATACATACACACACTAACAGGCAAGAAAATTCATGTGTATTTGCTCATCTCGTGGATATAAATTACTTTTTGACGCTTTGGCAAACCAATGTGTTTATGATTACCAATATACGCGTGCAATCAATATGAGAGATAACTTTAAAAATTGAAGAGAGATATTTTCAACAATTAATTTTTTGAGCATGTTATTGTTTTTTTTTTCAAAATAATTAATTCTAGAATACATACTAATACCAGCAGGCAAAAAGATTCGTGCGTATTTGGTCATCTCGTAGATATAAATTAATTTCTAACGTCTTGGCAAATCAATGCGTTTATGATTAGCAATGTACGCAAGCGATCAATAATAGATAAAACTAGAGTATGTTTTTTTTCAAAATAATTAAAATTCTCTTTATATTTTTGGAATTAAATTTAATGTCGCATTGTATTTAAATTAAAAATTGTTTTTATATATAAAGTAAAAAAAAAAGAAACACGATACATACTAATACCAGCAGGCAAGAAAATTCGTGCATATTTTTATTTATTTATTGTTCATCTCGTAGATATAAATTGCTTTTTGACGTCTCGGCAAATTAATGTGTTTATGGCTGCCAATGTACGCAAGTGATTATAAATAAAACTTTATAAAACTGAAAGAGGGATATTTTAGACAAAATTAATTATTTGAACAACTTGAGGAATGAGGAAAGGGGGTGTGATTTTTTTTTTGAAATACATTATTTTTCTTTCACAATACTTGAAGAGAGGGTGCAGCAAAATTTCTTTAAACGATAATTTTTTTTTTTTAGATACTAACAGGCAAGAAAATTAGTGCGTATTTGGTCATTTCGTAAATATAAATTACTTTTTGACGTCTTGGCAAATTAATGTGTTTATGGTTGCCAATGTACGCAAGTAATTATACATAAAACTTTAAAAATAAAAGGAGATATTTTAAACAATTATTTTTTTTTGTCACCCCAAGGGAATGAGGGAAGGGGGTATGTTTTTTTTTTAAATAAGTAAATTGTTTTTCTTTCACAATACTTGAAGAGAGGATGCAGCAAAACTTCTTTAAACAATATTTTTTTTTTAACAGGAGACTGTAGGCTTTTTTTATGATTAATTTTATTTTTTATAACAACGCCTAGAGAGGAAGCTTAAATTTTTTTTATGTAAATGACAATTTCTTTTCTCTGTGTCGTTGTAAAAAATTATTTAGTCATTTAAAAAAATATATCCCTTCTCCACCTCTAAGGAGAAGGGATATATTTTTTTAAATGACTAAATAATTTTTTACAACGGCACAGAGAAAGGCAATTTTATAAACATTTTACAATAATTTTTTTTTGAATGCGGGGAGTGATTTTTTTAAATCGTTAATTTTTTTTTTACAATTCCGTGAAGGTGGGAACCTTTAATATTAAATGTAGAAGAGTTGGGCTTACTTTTTTGTTTTATAGTTGAGTATTCAAGTACTTATAAGTATAACAGATTATCATTTTATTTTTAGGTGATAATTTATTTAATGCTAAATTTTTTTTGAAGGTTTTATTTGTTATTTTAGTGAGTTTAGGTTATAGATAACTATAGTAAGTTAATAATATTTATATTACATTGAAGTTAGTTCCAGAATTCAGTTTTTTCTTATAGGTTATAAGTTATTTTTAATTATTTTATTTATTTAGTGAATTAAATTTTGCATTAAAAATTAATAGAGATTTACCTCATTAAAAACATATACTTAACTATTTGCCAATAACAATAATAATTTTTATAATTTTCTTTCTAATCCAATGTTAACATAGAACCACTTTCAAGAGGTTAATGCAGTCTCTTCATTGTTTGTTTTTGGATAAATCCAAATTATTCAAACAAATAAGGAAATGTTTGCATTCTATATAAAATACTCCTTCAACATGCACCATTTATCAACCAAAAAAACATTATGATTGTAAACTAAAAACTTAATTTCATCAAAATTGTAGTTTTCAAAATCAAGGCGCAGAATTATCCCTTTATCTCGAATTAACAACTTAAAATCAACAAGTAAGTTGCTTCCTCAAGTATTAGTGGACTATACATACAGTTAACTCATGCCCAACACTGTCTAGCGTTAATCAAACTTACAGAAATCGATTTTTCGACAGAGAACGAATGAAGAAAACAATCCCCAAACACAACACGGAATTATCATCATTACTATTTCATATTTCATTCCCCTAATGCAGCACGCATCGAAAGTACGTGTAGCATGTCTTGGAATACTTAAAAAAAAATGTATATTTATCGAGAAATATGTTTTTTTTTTTTGTAAGCCTTTCGCCAGTTACCTGTCTGCGATATCTGACTTTGTGTGTACGTATATTTTATCTGCAGCATACATGTGTGCCGTTTGGTGCATATTAAAGTTTACATGCTATATTGCATGCTTCACCTTTTCAGATTTTTTTTTTTTTATAATTCTTCGGACACGATATATGTAAAAATCTGGGTTCAAGTGTTGTATGTGACGCTAATGGACGTACATTACATTTAGTCGATGCGTGTTAGATCTGATAACTAATAAAAAAAAATATATGTATACTGTAACATTTAAAATTTTCTATAGGTAATATTTAAATATTATAGCTATGAATATGTCGTCTAATTTTTTGCATGAGACAGTTTCCCTCAAATATCAACCTTAAGTCGAGGAGGAGATATTTGGACCTTGCCGGTGCAAATCGGTAGATCGATGCAACTAAGAAAACTTACCGAGCAGATTGCTCGTTACTGTCCCCTACTTTTACACCAACATTCATTTTGAAATTCCATTAAAATTACTATTCAAAAACTACAACAGTTACAAAAAAAACTGCACACGAATTTAATGCGGCGTATCACATTTATCATGTTTTGCTGCAAATTACCGGGAATCCACTTACGTCTGTCCGTACTAGCTATAATTATACCTGGAAGTGGCACAAAACAACAGAAGGTGGATCCGGTGAAATAATCGAAACCGATACATGTTTGTTTGTGTGTATACGGAAGCTGCATTCGAGGGCAATTACTGTCAGAATCAACATCGAGTTACAACATCCTCCCTATAACTAGTTGTGTTGTAATAAGAGGAAATTATCTTTCGAAAAACAATACTAGGAATATCTGGAATTGGAAGAAAGAATTAATTGACGTAAATGGAGACGATGAAGCGTTGTCATCAAATATCTTCATTCATTTTCTTTTTCGCCTTGTTTGCTGAAGATTTTAATAAAAGTGTTGTTTTAAAAAAGATTGCAAATTTTACCGAAGATTAGTAACAAGAGTTGGCCGTCACTGCTCTGATGCGGCCGGTTATTAGCCCTGCTTGCGAACAAACTGCAGTTCCAAATTGTATTATTTAAGAAAATATATTTGTATTAAATTTCATGTGGGTATTCACTTGTTCTACGACTTCCTCCAGATTGTACGCAATTTATTTTTTATTGCACCTTGTTAGTGAAGATTTTAATAAGTTTTTTTAAAAAAAGATCAACTTTTGAAGTATTTTACTTTAATTTAGATTAGTAGCGGGCGTTGACCGCCACTGCTCCAACGCGGCCGCTCATGTGCCGTGCTTGCGAACAAACTGTAGTTTTAGCTTGTATTATCTTTAAAAAAATGCATATACACTGTAAAAAATTACAGTAATTTTGCCATGGTAAATCAGGAATATTATATGTAATAACGTTGTGAATTTACCACAATAAATCATGTAAATTTTGTTTTACATGTTTTTTCTAGGATATTTAACATGGAAAAAGAAATTTCGGTAAAATTTATAGCTTTTTCATGTAAGTTTAAGATGTAACAAAAATTCAAAAGGAAAATACAGGAAAAAAAACATGTACAATTTTGTATTTACTCTCAAAATTTATTTAAAAGTGTAAAATTGACAGTTTTTTTGGGGTATTTAGTGCACTTTAAAAGTAATTTTACTAGTGAACTATTAATTTTGCTGTAAAAATATGAGGATCTTTTATATTTATTTGTTTTTACTTGAATTTTCGGGTAAAACTATAGATATCATGGAAAATACGAAATTCATACGCCGCTTTATTATATATATTAATATAAAGAAATATTATGTAATTAAATAAATTTACTGTCCTACTTTATAGTTTTACAATGTTTGGGAGAAGATAGCGTATCGGGGTACTCCAGGAGTGCGCACAGGATATGTATAGATGTTATGCGTATCCGTCGTTGCGATCGGTGTTCTCGGGATACTTCCCACTCAATGCCTGGACCTGGTATCTAGTCGGCGTTCAATCAGTGCAATAATTTGCTGGTATTGCCTACTGAAAACTAATAACTAGTAAATACCTACATATGTTTGTTAATGTACACACCTACCATGTTCATATATTATCGACACAATGGCGCTGACTCTAAATAATATTTCAAAGTTTTTTAAACCAGTAATTGTTTAATATTCGATAACACGTACGTATTTACCTTCGAATATTTTAATGGTAGCATCTGTGCATCAGCATTTCACCCCATTCTCTAAGTAGCTGTGAAACGGCTGGGACATCCATTTAGATTTACTTACACTAACAGCACTGTTCGCTAGTCAATCAAAAAGTGACGCCAAGTAAAGCGTATGTATATGCAAAGCCCTCTACACCCCTCTAAAAAAAGAGGGAACCAATGACAGATAAGGTTTAGTGCAATAAATGGTGGGGTAAAATTCGTTTCAAATGTTTCAATATTATGGTAATTTCAATTTGATATTTCATGTTTTCAGTACAAAACATTTAATAATTTTATATAGCAATTCATTATACCAAACGTATAAGGGATTTTATTTTGAATCTACATACTTTCTCACTATGATTGTATAGATTTATTCCTTACAACAATAACAATGTTCATTTGGAGGAAGTATACTTCAATGCAAATATTTATACTATTTGTTCTAAGAGTATATTGTGTTTTCAGAGAATTTACTCTTATGTTCTAACCAACAAGATTTACTTCATTTAAATATATATTAAGTTTCGTTTTTTGAATAAATAAAAATATTCAGATTGATAATAGATTTTTTTGTGTGTGACTGTGTTCCTGAGATCTAAGATATCCTTAGACGGCTTCCAACAGTCAACAGATTTGAATGTAAGGGACTTTCCTTACTGGAAAATGAGCATTAAAATATCTCAGAAACAGAGTCAGAAAAATGTAATTAAATGTAGTAATTGGAGTAGAATTGATTCTTTTAGATTTTGTATATAAGGAATAGTAAAAAAAATATTAACGTTATGTGCCGCAGTCGTGCACTTGCTGTGCTTGCGAGCAAAATTGCAATTCTAAATGCATTTCCTCCAAAAATATAATTGTACGTTCATCAAATTTTATCTGTAAATATTTCTTCGAACTTTCCATGAATGTCATCTGATTCGTTTTCTATTAATTTTTGCTGCATTGTTTTTAATAAAAAATAAAAAAAAATGATTACATATATGTATTTTACGTCAAAAATTGATTCGAAAATTTTACCGAAGATCGTCCATAAACTTGGACCGCCTCCGCCCCAACGCAGCCGGTCATTTACCGTATCGGCGAACAAACCGCGGTTCCAAATCGCATTTTCCCCAAAAATCCACACGTCTGCAAAATTTCATCTCGTTTTTTGACGTAGATTGTTTTATTTATTAACGCATTCGGTATCTCCGTCCCTATATTCAGTCTCGAACCCCCCAACCGCAAGGTCAAAGTTCATCGATTCTTCCCCCAGTTATGCGTTGTTACGACACCATCAGTCCACCCATCACGCCTGACAGTCGCTCCCGAAAATTCGATCCTCAATAATTTAACGGCTCTCCGCACAGTACAACACCGGGGGAACGTAATTTCGTGCACGCGCGTTTCCTACGCAAGTCAGAGCCGCTCTGGCGACGCTTTCACGACGGCTGTCGCGAGCAGTTCAGTGCTGACGTCGGGCGCTTACTTATCACGTCGCGGTGCGCCGATATATCGTGTTCGAGAAGACACGTTTTCTGTCCGTTGTCCGGTAGCTTCGTGTTTAGGGCGTATAATTGGCACGTGTTCGAGGGCGTATCTCTGGATTTCTTTATTTGTTTGTTTATTAGTGTTAGTTTCTTTTATTTTTATTTAGAAATAGAAAAAAAAAACACGAATGTTTAGTGTCGTTTTCCGATAATGTAGCCGATTCTGTAATGGGGATGATGCTGTTAAGACGGCGATTATGTGAAGAAATTGCGACTGCGAGGGCAAACGTAGGTGTCACCTTAAGAATTTTTTCAAAACAGACGTGAATGCATTTAGGAAAAGTGGAAAATACCCAAAAAATCTTACATATTTCAAATATAAAGCATGAAATCAATTCCAGCTTTAAATTCTAGATTAAATATAAATACATACGTGCAAGTATGAAGATGATGATTCCCAAAAAAGTAAAAAAGACAGGTTCAGCTCTGAAAAAGTTAATTTTTGAAAGCCCTCTCGCCAAAAATAGAAAAAAATTCAAAGATGTTTGTCATTTTTTTATAATGTAATGTGAGTACCAATGTATAAAAAAAAAAACAAAAAAAACATTATTTAACGACTCACAATTAACGAAAAATAAGAGTATTTTTAAAAGTAAATTTTCATTCAATTATTAATATTATTTTCTTACATATTTAAAAAATAATGCATGAAATCGATCCCAACTTTAATTTCTATGTTAATGTTGTACACTTCTCACAGGAAAAATCGGGACACCAGCAAATGTGAATTTTAAAATTTCTTGGGTGTAAGTGCAGCTTTCAGAGGATATATGCACTTATCAAAGCCATAAATCACTTTTTTTGTGTGTATTATTGCGATCAAAGGTAAAGACTAAAAATTTAAACAGAAATATTTTATACATTAAATAAACACATTGGAATTTCGGTGGCGGTGTTTCCTTAGAAATAACGAATACGGAAATATTAATGCAAAAAAATACATAACAACCAAAAGGCCTCTTGAGTAGACGGCACCATTTAGAAATACACAATACGTATTTAACTTGTTTGGTGTTATGTAGAGATAATTCCTTTTTTAAGAAAACATGACGATAGAATTTTAAAATCATATTACCTATTACCTATTACTATGATATTAGTTACTCAATTTGATTTATGCCCGCAAGTAATACTTTAGCAATAAACAGTATGTCAATCAGCCTCATGAGTTTTTGAACAATGTGATTTTCACATTGATTAATTACACTATTATTGATGTATTCATTATTGTTGTTTAGTATTCTTAAATATTGTATTACTACAAAGTATTTTTCTATGTATTAAAATATTACCAAAAACAGTTTAAGATTATTTACAAAATTTTTAAAGCAATTAATTTCACAAAGAAATTATTTATTTTATTAATCCTCCATTTATTGTATTTTCAAGAAATATATCTTAACTATCGCTTATGTGCTCCAATGTCGTTCTATTTTATTGAAATATAGCTAACACTTTTGGTCTGTAACACAGCTTCGGGCAGTAGCAACGAAAAAGTATTAAATGTATCAAATTCAACAATAAATATTTTAGCACTACCTGAGATTGACGAACAATATGCGTTCTTACAATGTTTGTTATGTATTATAAATCCAATAATATTTAAATAATTGTTACTGAACCTATGCTATATAAAGACAGTTTGTAAAGAGACCCAGTGTTGGCCATATTTCAAGAAAATAGATCAATGACGTCAGATTACACAGGCGATAGCTAAGATATATTTCCTAAAAATACAATAAACCGAGGATTCATAAAATAAATAATTTCTTTGCGAACTTAATTGCTTTATTTAAGAATTTTATAAATAATCTTAAATCTGGTTTTGGTAATTTTTTTTATAGATAGAAGAAAATTTTATAGTAATGCAATATTTAAGAATATTAAACAACAATAGTAATTAATACATCAATAATAGTGTCAATAGTAGTCAATGAATCTGTGAAAATCACATTATCCCAAAACTGAGGAGGCTGACTGACATATTATCTATTGCTAAACTAATACTCGCGAGCATAAATCCAAGTAAGTAACTAATATCAAAGGAGCACTAACGAGTAACATAATTTTAAATAACAAAATCCCATCACCACATGTTTTCTTCAAAAAGAATTATCTCTACATAAATCAAACAAGTTAAATACATATATATTTCTAAATGAAGCCGTCTATTTAAGAGTTCTTTTTGTTGTTATGTATTTTTTTTTTCATTGGTATTTCTAAAGGAAACGCCGCTACCGAAACTCCGATTTGTTTATTCTATACATAAACCTTTTTCTCTGTATATATTTATGTTTCTGTTTAAATTTCTAGTCGTTATCTTTGATCGCAGTAATATACATAATTAAGTGTTTTATGGCTATGATAAGTGAATACGTCCTCCGAAAGTTGCATTTACAATCAAGAAATTTTAAAATTCAGAATTGCTGGTGTCCCGATTTTTCCTGTGAGAAGTGTACATATGCCAAAATAAAGATGATGATTCCCAAAAAGTCGATAAATGACAGGTTCTGCTCTGAAAAACTTAATTTTTGAATCCTCCCAAAAAAAAACAAAGATGTTAGTTATTTTTTTATTTTGTAATGTGAGTACCAAATGTATAAAAAAACAATTAATTACTCACAATTAACAAGAAATGAGAGTATTTTAAAAGCAAAATCTTTAATCAATTATTAATATTATTTAACTAATGCTTGACGCAATCAACATTAATTATTCATTACATTTAAGTTGAATTAAACAAACATTTAGAATGTATTCAGAAATGAAAAACAATCTTTCAAAAAAATTGAGAATGTTCCGCTTTAAAAAAGTTAAAAGATGTTTGAGATTTTTTTGTTTTGTAATATAAGTGTCAAAAAAGTGATACATTTATTTTATGGCTCACCCCTAACAATTTCCTACTGAAGTATTTTGAAATTGAATTATTAATTTTTAATTCATTCATGATTGATGTTGTTTATCACCTTTAATTTTTTAAATTCCTGAATTAAAGAAAAATCTAGTATATATCCATAGATGAAAATAATTAATTATCGATAGGTTCTGCTCTAAAACAGAGAAATTTTGGAAAAAAGAAAGAAGTCAAAAGTGTTTGGCATTTTCGGAAAAAAGAAAGAAGTGAAAAGGTGTTTGGCATTTTTGCTTTGTAGAATGAGCATCAAATGTATCAGAAAAAAAAAAAAAAACATTTATTTGTTTCTAACTATTATAGGTATACAAAAATAAAATTTAATTTTTAATTCATATATTAATTATTTATTAAATTTAGGCTTTAAAGTCCTTAATTGAAAATAATTTGGTATGTACTGAAAGATGAAAATAATCTTCATTAGGAATTAATAGTATTAAAGGAGATACTGCTCTAAAAAAAAAATTTGAGGGGAAGCAATCTAAAAATCTTTGGCAATTTTTCGTTTTGTAAGAAATGTACCAAATGTACCAGAAAAAAAAGTACCTGTTTACTGAGTCACCCCCAACAGTTCGCACAAAAAAGGAAACTTTACATGTTTTTAAAATTAAGACATAATACCACCCCACTCTTCAGCCTTAATCATTTATTAATTAAAAAAGAAAATTGGTATATAATGGAAGATAATAATTAACTCAAAAAAAAATTAATAAATGACGGTTAATTTTTTTTAAATACTAGCACCAAATTTACTAAAAAAATACATTTCTTAACTACCCATTTTCGACGATTAACAAAATAATGTTTTAAAATTGAATTCTTAATTAATTAATTAATGTAGAAAACCCATCTCCTAGCATTAATTATTTAATTTACTCTCCAAGGCTGTAATGGTGATTAAGAGGGAGGGTTTGGCTCTAGGGGGGTGCTCGAGAAGTAATAAAATTGCTTTTAAGTTCCATCTACCGTGTAAAAAAAAAAATACATTAAGTTGTAGAATTTCTGAATTAAAAAAAAAATGGTATATATACTGAAAGATAAAAATGAAAAAAAGATCTGCTCCAAAAAAGTTAATTTTATAAAAAGCCCAAAGGTGTTTGTTGTACATTTTTTGTTCTGTAATACGAACACCAAATTAGCCAGACAAAAGCTTTTATTTAAAGAACCATTTACAAAAATTTATAAGCATAAATAAAAATGAAAATTACCCAAAATGGTTAAATTTAAAGAGAGCGTATACAAAATACAAAATTTAATTCAATACATTTGAAATTAAATATCCCGTCTTTTAAACCAGCACATAGTAAAGTTACCCTTGACACGTAAACAAAAATGAATGAGGATATTTTGTAAAAATATTTAAATATTTGTCCTTCCAATCTTTGGTGATTATTAATTTATGTTGGTATTATGAAACGCATAAAACTCACTATTAGTATTTTTAAGGATTTATTTTGTAAACAAAAAATATTTTATATAAATATTAAAAAGTCATTTTTTTATTGAAAAATACTTGTACATGATTGACAGTTTAACAATATTCGCTTTATATTATTCAATTATTAATTCGAGACTACACATACCGTTTTTAAAGTTGAATCATGTTTGTTTCTTTGACAGGTCGTACATACGTAAACAAATGATTAAGGACACTTATACGTTTTAATAATATGGGATAAAATTGCGGGGTTTATGTAATTTTTTTTTTCGTTGCTTTGTAATATACATATTTTATTATTACATTAGTTTCGTATGACATCGATTGACTATACTCGTACCTCACATACTGTATACGTCCGTGTAAGTCCAATGAAACATATACAAAAGTCATGGCACATATAAATAATGGCATTTCAAGATATAAGAATATCACTTTTAATATCTGTACTTACTATTTATCCTATAGGGCTGTAATTCATAGTCAATACGGAATTCAAATACTGGCAGGTAAATCATAATCTTTAAATGACGGATCAGGTAATTATCGCCACAGAAGATTCTTATATCTTGAAATTCACTATACAGGATGTATCAGATATAGATGTAAATATAATAATATGTAGCAGCTGTAATCATATACGATAAAAAAGTCTTAATGCACAGGGGTCTATCTGTAAGCATTAACGAGAAAAAAAAATATTTTGTAAATGCCGTGGGCTAGAGCCGCACCTGTGCCCAACCTAAATGCTGTCCCGAGTATACCCCCACATACCACTATCATTCAACCATTACCGCTGTTAGTTTTGTGTGGATCGCCGCTTGGAGTGCAAGCCACTTCGAACATTTTATTTAAATTCTTCCGTCTCGAAAAAACGATTCTTTTCAGGACCATCATGATTTCATATAAAGAAAATCGAAGCTTGATGCATCGGCAAAAGCGCGGGAATGTATAGATTCATTTTCGCGCGACATCATAGTAAAAAGGCGTGTTTGCAAATTTTCTGTATCTACATTTATTTCTGTGTAATTCGACTCAATTCATTTTGCGTTATTTGATTAAATAAATCAGTTATATATAATACCACGTTTAGCGGGTGTTTAACATGACGTTTCCTTGCATCAGGCCCGGACTAAAGAATTTTTGGCTCTAAATTTTACTTTTTTTTATTTTTTAATGATGAAAACACCCAAGCAAAATTTACTTTTTTATTTGATACACCTGTATATTACATTAAAATATACAGTACAATAATGTACATGTACAGTAGTGTTACAGTCATTAATATATTTTTTTAAAACCTCATGTACAATACATCTATAGTTCATGACTGTAATCACGTGACAAGCGCCATCAACAATGCACAAAAGGTACGCGGCATACACAACGTTGAAATATACGGTAACAAAGCACAGTAGTCTTGTAGCCATTAATATAAATGACGCCGCCATATTTCGTAGTAGCGCGTTAGGCTTTTGTTCACCCGCCTATTCGAATCGAGGGGATAATTATGTACAAAGCGGCTGTTAAAAACCGACCGATGCTCATAAATAGATTAGACGGGGCAGGAAATTACATCTGCGGCTTTGAGAGCTACATTACTTGAATCTTTGATGTTCCCATCAGGTAATAACTGGCGGAATTATGAGAAAAAGCGAGGTTCATTTTATTTTGGATTATTTTCCTTTATGCTTTGCAGTGTGGTGGGTACAAAAAAAAAAATGGGTAATCAAAGACCAAAATTTACCGAAGATTACCGACGGACGTTGACCGATTCTGTCCAGGTTTTACGGGTTATTTACCGTGTGCGAGCACATACTGCAGTTCTAAGTTGCATTTTTTTATAAATGCGTTGATTTAAGTGCTTCATCGAATTTTATTACTTACATATATTAGATAATTCAAAAATATCATGCTCATGTAATAACTGGCGGAATTATGAAAAAAAAAGCGAGGTTCATTTCATTTTGGGTTATTTTCCTTTATGCTTTGCCGTGGTAGGTACAAAAAAAATGGATAATCAAAGACCAAAATTTACCGAAGATTACCGACGGACGTTGACCGATTCTGTCCAGGTTTTACGGGTTATTTACCGTGTGCGAGCACATACTGCAGTTCTAAGTTGCATTTTTTTATAAATGCGTTGATTTAAGTGCTTCATCGAATTTTATTACTTACATATATTAGATAATTCAAAAATATCATGCTAATGTAATAACTGGCGGAATTATGAAAAAAAAGGCGAGGTTCATTTCATTTTGGGTTATTTTCCTTTATGCTTTGCCGTGGTAGGTACAAAAAAAAAAATGGATAATGAAAGACCAAAATTTACCGAAGATTACCGACGGACGTTGACCGTTTCTATCTAGGTGTTACGGGTTATTTACCGTGTGCGAGCACATACTGCAGTTCCAAATTGCATTTTTTTTTAAATGCCTAGATTTAAGTGCTACATCGAATTTTATTACTTACATATATTAGATAATTCAAAAATATCATGCAAACAAAAAAAAAATACTTGTAAGGATCAGAAAAAAATTAAATAGTAAAAACCGTGCAAAATAAGTTTGTTGTTTGATTGTGTTTATGTGTGTGTTATTATGAACAGCGGTAACACTCAATTTTCTATTTTTAAATCGGTTTCCACTTGCGGAGAATTTATTTATAAGCGGAAGTACTTGCGCTCTCCAGAACATAGTAAATGTTCAAGGTCGTATTCGCAATTGATTTTCAATGTTTTGTTGCATATAAATACGCATGTATTGATGTGAGAATCCTAAAATAATCATAATAACAGAGCAACGCTTGAAAATGCGTCGATCTAACAAGAAGAATTTAATGCTCGAATCGTGATATAACACCATAGTATACAGAGTGTTCCAGAGAATAGAAATGTTGGGAAACGTGGGATTAATATCAGGAACAGTGAAAATATGTTTTTTTTTGTTAATATACGGGGTTAGTAATGGGTTCATTCGAATATCTTTAATATTTAGGTATTGAAACGAACAAAAAGGGCATGTTCCAAAGAAAATCCAGTTGCAAGTTCTTCAAGCCGTTATCGAAAGCCCTAGAAGGTCCACACAAGATATTTTTGATTTAATTGGTGTTAAAAGGACATCTGTTAAGCGCATGCTTGGGAAAAATAAAAACCACGCTTACAAGCCAAAAGTTATTTGCGTTTCAAGGAAGAGATGGGTTCAAGGAAAAATATAGAAGACGAAGGTGATTTTCTTAGGCGATGAATATACTTTTATAATCAATGGCATGGTTTCATCTCAGAATCTGTAGATGGTGATGAAATGAAAATCCAAATTTTGCTATTGACAACAGAAATCAATATTATCAAAAACACCAACGCATACTGCGGTATACTAAACGACATATTAATTGGACCTTTATTTTTTTTGAGTGAATTTATCTGGGAATACCTATTTCAACTTTTTGGAAAATCAATTAGAAGATTTTTTAGACATCATGGCTTTAGATGAAAAGCATGCGTTTATGGTTCCAAAACGACGGATGCCCTACCCATTGCAGCGGAGTTGTCACCCAATGGGTAAGTCGGACATTTGGAAATAAATAGATAAACACAGATCCACCATGGCCTCCTCGTTCCCCAGACCTTACACCGCTAGATTTCTTCTTATGGGGACACTTAAAACAAAGAGTGTATAAAGATTGGCCTTTCAACGATGTTGAATAAGAGTTAGAAGATTTCATAAGAATACAATGTATAGAAATATGCTGCGATCTGCAGTTCATGAATTTTATGTGCGGACAATTAGATGCCCTCCTTGGGGGTGGTAGTACCTACCAAGCACGTCCTCGGGGTAGTGGATAGGAGAAAGGCCATCTTGTCAGGGTTCGCTTAAGACGAGATGCTTAGTGGCGATTATAAGTTCGTCCTCTATGCTTAAAACCTCTTCCCTCGCCCGAGCTGTCGTGTCGTGGCTAAGTGCTTGCACAGGATTCTACAACGATGCCAGTTGTTGCTTTCGGTTACTGAAAGCCCAACAGTTAAACCAGGGACCGAAAGGGAAGGGGGGCCTTGACTTAACTGCACGGACAGAGAGGAGACAACCTCAACAACAACCTAAATCCTGAGGTGGCGGACTAGGCTGATGGGATGCGTGGCTGGATAGAAGACCAGTCTGCTAGTCCAACCTTAGGGCAGTTGACGCACCCCATTGTATTTAGCCTTACCTCTGCTTGCGGAGCTCTGTGGAGGTAGATCTTTTCTTCCCCAGCTACTCGTGGAATCAACCATGGAGGAATGACGTTTATTAACGGGACGACACCGCTAATAAACAGGAATTGGAGCAGGACCTCCATAAGAAGCCTTCCACTTCCAAAGTGAGAGTACCTCACAAGGGAGGAGCAAAACGACTGGAGCAGATTGGGGAACAAGATGGCATCCACCCCCTCTCAAATTGCGTTGCACCTGGGAGCACGTGAAATCGAAGAAGGAGACTTACCTAACTTGGGGCTTTCTAATATCTGGGGGCTCTGTGGAGGTGGATCTTTTCTTCCCTAGCTACTCGTGGGATCAACCATGGAGGAAGGAAATATATTTAACCCACTTAAGCGGGACTTAAACCACTCCCGCTAAGAAACAGGAACTGCAGCAGGACCTCCTTAAGAAGCCTTAATAATTATCCCCATTACCCCTCTCATCCCTCCCCACCTCCATGACTTTGAAAGAGGGTTTTTGAATATTCATATTATTATTGTAAAATATTTACCTTATCATCTTCCATATCTCACTGAAAGTTTCATCAAATCACCCTGTATGATTGCGCACGCCTCGTAATCGTAATTACAACACAAAATATGTCACATCCCTTCCGAGACCTCCATCAGAGAAACGCGAAATCAGATTCCCTCCTCGCTATAGAAACATTACTTTAACTAATTCCCCTAAGCCACAAGCGAAGTGCAATCCCAGAAACGCTGAATTAGTCAAACAATAGAAAGCACTTAGACCGCGTACTTCCATTGCCAGACGGTTGCTAGATAGGTTTCCGGTGAAAATGGGAGCCCGAGGGGGGAGAGGGCGGTTGGACAAATGGCAGAAAGTTTTCCCCGAGGATTGTTTGACCGAAGCGAAGCGGAGGGAGTCGGTACAGACAGACAGCGGGGATAAGATTCTTATTTAAAGTATGGAAGGCGTGGGTTTGTTATTCAGATGCGGGGAGGATTGCTTATTCTAAATGGAGAGCTCTTGGATGGGGGGTGTCATGTCCTCGACTAACAAGGGACGTATTAAAATTTGAAATTTAAGTGAAAAAGTTTGGAGTGTCTGCTCCGTTTTTTACGAATACATTTTCTGACGTTATTTGCTTTAAAAGTTATTTCTGCATGTTTAACTTTCCTGCAGTGCCGCCTTTTCTTGTATCCCATATGTCCAGACTGGTTTTAAGATGGCTTTGTAAATTAAAATCCTGTTATCAAAGGATAATTGCGATTTTCGACCAATCATGTTTTTGCCAGGATAGTCTCCTATCTAGGTGAATGCCTAAGTATTTAGCCTCGTTAGCTTCGCAGTTATTAACTTTAACTGGCGTTCCTCTGCGCATCGACCATTTTTCGGCACTATCAAATCGCAAATTAAAAAATCCATCAATGAATGGACACACAATCAGTCCAGAGAGTGGTGGCAAAAATCACCGGGACAATGGCAGGCAAAAGAGTTGCTAAAGGAGCAGAGGCCTGAACTCACGAGAGATCTACTGAATAAAGACAGGAAGACTGTTAAAATGATCGTAGGTCTGCTGACTGGTCACTGTAGACTGAATAGGCATATGTACAACATAGGCCTGGCAGACGATGCAACCTGCAGATACTGCCAAGAGGAGGAAGAAACACCAGTTCATGTGCTGTGCCAATGTGAAGGCCTGGCGAGGACAAGTTTTCTAGTAATGGGGGAGGAGAACCCCACAGCTAGTAGCTACATAAAGAAGCCGCTCTCAAAGATGATAGGCCTAATTAAGAGGGCATAATTAGAGAGCGTGCTCCAGGAAAAAGGAGATCACAATAGATGTGAAAAGGTCGCAGTGAAACAGGTCGATAGGCCACCCCATTCCTAATCTAATCTAATCTAATCCTCTGCGCATTGTGAATGTGACATGTGTAGATTTAGATTCATTGGCCTTCATTCGCCTTTTTTTTTTTAAACAAGTCCTGGATCTTGTCGAGGCTGATCTGAAGATTCCTCGAAGCCGATATTGGATCTGAATGGGAGGCAAGTACCGCTATATCGTCCGCAAAGAGTTGTCGGTAGGTCACTCGTGTATAGAAGGTAAAGGATAGGTCCCAATACACTCCCTTGCGGTACACCACAGTGGATAGGATAGATATCAGAATATTGATTGTTCTGTTTGACTAGGAAACACTTATCGGACAGGTAGGATTTTATTAGTAGATAATGAGGGAGTGGCATATCTTTTCTTAGTTTGTAGTTGCAGCCCCATGTGCCAAACCTTATCAAAAGCCTGTGTAATATCGAGGAAGGCTGCTGAGCAATACCTTTTAGCCTCAAGATCTTTATTTATTTTGTTGACAATTCTGTGAACCCGCTCAATGGTGCCATGTTTGTCCCGAAAGCCGAATTGATATTTCGGAATTATATTTCGTTCTTCAATGATTAGTTTCAGTTTTTTTACATAGATCTTCTCAAAAACCTTCGAGAGCATCCACAGTAAGCTAATAGGCCTATACGAGGTGACGTCAGAAGTCTTTTTACCTGGCTTTGGAATCATGATTACTTGGGCTACTTTCCACTGACTTGAGAAGTGAGATACTCGGAGTATTGCGTTGAATATAAATGTGATAAGTTTAATACATGTTGCAGATAGTTCTTGTAAAATCTTCCCGGTAATCAGATCAAAGCCAGGCGCCTTTTTTTATGCTGATTTCTTTTAGGATTGTGTTTCTAACTTCGCGTTCTTTGATCTCTTCGATTGGCAGTTCCATCTGGAATTGACTTATTTCTTCATCTTCCTTCATACCTTCTGATTGGAACTGTTCGAAAACTGTTTGCAAATGTTTAACAGATACTTCTGCTTTAGCTTTGTCGTTTCTCACCCATTGGTTATTTTGATCTCTGATTGGTGGATCTGCTTGCGGTGGTCTTTTTAATTTGCTAATTGCCCTCCAAAGGGAATAATCAGTCGTTTCAGTTGGTGTTAGACTTTGTAAACGCTGTTGTGTTTTTTAGTTTCAAAAGCAATTCTTGCAGTTCTTTGATTGCTTTGTTTAAGTTACTCTTATTGGACTCGCTTCTTTCTTGTTGCCATTTTTTCCTCAACTGTCGTTTCTCGGCAATTTTCTGTAACACACAGTAAGGTATTTCCTCCTGATGGGGATTGAGTTTAGTTGGAGGAGTAGCGAGCCAAGCTGCTTCTTGAATTCTTTTCGCGAGTTCTTCTACCGCTAGTTCGATGTCTATCGCTGTCTTAAGTGAGCATTTCAATGAGATAGATTCATCAAGCCTCACCTTGAATAGGTTCCAATTAGTCCTTTTATTGTGGAGCTATGGTTGCGTCTCTTCGTTTGGAATCTCTGCGTGGACTGTGATTTTTACTGGGGAATGATCAGATGTTAGCTCTAGGCAAAATTAATAAAATGTAACTGTCCTTTCCATTCAATTTGATTTGAAAAAAAAAAATTATCACATGTTTCGGCGTGACGCCATCATTAAGTATGTTTGTTATGTGTTAAAATAAAATAAAAGTGAAAAAAGTAAAAAAAAACTCCTTAAATGTTGCGGCAATGACAATGTAATACAGTGTAACACCTTTTAATTAATGGAGAGAGAGATATGTACTATATGAAAGATCGGTGGAGAATCCTCCGAAGCTCAAATGGTAGAGCGTTCGTCCGGTAAACAGTTCGTTAGCTATTTTATACTCTAAGAGGCTTGCAACTTTTGCATTTTAATGTACAGTCTGAAAATTCTCTAATAAATGTAAATCATGTATGGATCTCCAACAATTTTGTTTGAAAAAAAAATGGAGCGATGGTTGCTTCTCTTCGAATCTGTGCGTGGACTGTGATTTTTACTGGGAAATGATCAGATGTTAGCTCTAAGCAAAATTAATAAAATGTAACTGTCCTTTCCATTCACTTTGATTTGAAAAAAAAAAAAAATATCGCATGTTTCGGCGTGACGCCATCATTAAGTATGTTTGCTATGTGTTAAAATAAAATAAAAGTGAAAAAAGTAAAAAAAAAACTCCTTAAATGTTGCGGCAATGACAATGTAATACAGTGTAACACCTTTTAATTAATGGAGAGAGAGATATGTACTATATGAAAGATCGGTGGAGAATTCTCCGAAGCTCAAATGGTAGAGCGTTCGTCCGGTAAACAATTCGTTAGTTATTTTATACTCTAAGAAGCTTGCAACGTTTGCATTTTAATGTACAGTCTGAAAATTCTCTAATAAACGTAAATCATGTATGGATCTCCAACAATTTTGTTTTAAAAAAAAAATTTTGCCACCTTAAAGTCCGCTAAAAGCGATACAAATTAGGCTTCTTGATCTTTTGTTTTCTTCTAGTTCTTCACTTCTAGTTGCCTTAGGGATTCTCCAGACTTCTATTTTCTTGTAGCAGATTTTTATACGTACTGCTTCTAAGGATTGTTGTCTTTTCCTTGTTACGCTTTGATTGAACCTGTACTTTATTCCTAACATGAGAAATAGACAATATGTCTTCGAGAAAGCATAATGGCATATCCAGGCATAACGGACCAGACTGAAGAGTGAGATAGTGGTGTCCCCATGTTGCCCCATACCAATTGCCTCATCTTTCCCCTTTGGGACATTTTCTGGTTATGTTATAATAACATATTAATTATTTGAAATAAACAAATAACGCACTATAGAAAATATATGTCAATTAATAAGCACAAAAAAGTGTAGTTGTAAATAATTTACTTATGCTTCCGATACTGGCCGTTGAACTGACAGCAAAATAATAACGAAATTTTGGAAATTGTAAAGTTCACGCACAAACAGCAATAACTTTGTTATTACGACTAATAAAATTTCTTACATTACAACAAACATCCAAACAACACTTGTCCATATTAGGACTGCTATTATTTGACAGATGCTTACTACCGTTTTGTAGATAAGACGATGTCCCCATCATGCCTCGTGGCCCCATCTTGCCCCACCCTCCCCTATGTATTTTTCTGAGTGTAGGCAGTTCGCTGTTGCAATGAATATCCCAAGCCATAAAACCGTTCCTTCAGTCAAAAGCTCGCCGGAAGGTGTCTAAGATACTCGTGGGGTTTCTATAGCAGCGCTGTCGTGCGTTATTTCCATCATTTCCCACACTCGTTATATAATATTAAATTAAATCACAACTCACTTATTTCTCTATTTTCAACTAACAATAAGAAAAGTATCTGCAGGTAGAGGATCTCAATAGATGGATAAGTACAGGAAGCGACCAAATAAAAAAAATCTATTTTCCTCCGATTGAGACGTTAAGTAAATATATTTATAATTAACGTCGGCTATTTTCCGAACGCCGATCCTAAAAATACCGACGTTGTAAGCGACGACCCTACTCTCTTATAAAAATTAATTTATTTTGTTTACCCGGCCTATTATTTTTAGACTGTTCTCTCTATCTCTTTCTATCCATCGGCATTATTTACAACGACAACCGGTTAGTACATAGCTCCGGGATATAATTTAAATTGATATTGCCGGGATCTCGTTAGCTGGTATAACGTTACCACATATACCCCTCATCCATTCCCCCCACCCCTATATCTTTCTCTCTAGGTATTGATCCCACTAGTACACGGAGATCGGTAGGATTTTATAATGAATAGCCTAAGGGTAGTTTTCAATAAATTACTTACATTCCAACGCGATACAGGGCGAAAAGGGGAGGTCGGGAGGGGTGGGGGTATTATTAAGGCGAACATCTACCGCACTATGAGAGGAGTTAATTTTACACCCCTCCCCGGCGCGCCGGAGATAAAATTGAAATATTAACTAAAGCGTAAACTTCTCGTTAAGGTGGAACTTACCCCAGGTTAATTAGCTCGAAAGGAATATCGTGGTAATTAATTAGAAATTTATATGGTAATATTAAACAAGAAAAAAAATCGTATAAAAATCTGATACGGGGTAACCAGAAGCTTTGAAACTGCGCAGAAAGAAATTCATGTAAATGGTAAATATAATATGATCAATTAAATTTACCGTCTAGAAGGTCATGGAATTTTTCTTCTTTAAACTCGTTAAGTTGGCAGTATAAGTTTAAAGATGTAATTAATCTTAAATCATAAGTATACTCTTCTATTGATCGACTTCGTAAGATATAGAAAGCATTTAAGCGCAAACAAACGAGATTTTATTTTATAAATGGTTCAAAATGAATAGCAGTGTAAAACAACGTAAATAAGAATGTTTCTTCTTTAAACTTAAGTTGGGAGTATAAGTTTAAACATGTAATTAATCTTAAATCATAAGTATACCCTTCTATTGATCGACTTCGTAAAATATAAGAAAACATTTTAAGTGCAAACAAACCGAGATTTTATTTTATAAATGGTCGAAATGAATAGCAGTTGTAAAACAACGTAATAAGAGTGTTTCTTCTTTAAACTTAAATTGGCAGTATAAGCTTTAAAAATGTAATTAATCTTAAATCATAAGTATTACCCTTTCTAATGGCAGCGAGGGGAGATTTTTCGACTGCAACGCCCTAAGGACGCGCCCAAGCATTAAAAGAAATTACGAATAGGCAATCACCCCCTTTTATCTTTAGTATAACCGAGGATGAGATGGGTGCTCTGTCCGCTCGTATATCAATGTTAATGTGGTTAAATCAAGTGAAATTGTGGCACGAGACTCTTATCAATTGAAGTATCAATACTATGATCGACTTTGTAAGATATAGAAAACATTTAAGTGCAAATAAACGAGAATTTTATTTTTATGAATGGTTCGAAAGAATAGGATGTGTAAAGCAACGTAATAAGATGTTTCTTCTTTAAACTTAACTTGCAGTATAAGTTTAAACATGTATTAATCTTAAAATCATAAGTATACCCTTTTTAATGCCTTGCGGGGAAATTTTTCTTGGGAGAAGTTTCTGACTGCAACAGTTTAAAGACGCGCCAGCATTAAAAGAATTACGAAATAGTACAAGTCACCCCTTTTTATCTTTAGTGTAACGGAAGATGAGATGGGTGCTCTTGTCCGCTCGTATATTCAATGTTAATGGTGTTAAATCAAGTGAATTGTGCGCACGAGACTCTTATAGTTACTATTATATATACCATTACTAATACTATTGATCGACTTTGTAGATACAGAAACATTAAGTGCAAACAAACGAGATTTTAATTTATAAATGGTTCGAAATGATAGCAGTGTAAAGCAACGTAAATAAAAATGTTTCTTCTTTGCGCTCAATCAGAAAGAGGTGATTGCCCCTCTTTTTATCTTTAGTGTAACCGAGGATGGGATGGGGTGCTCTTGTTCGCTCGTATATTCAATGTTTATGTGGTTAAATCATAGAAAATTTGCGCACGAGACTGCTTATAATTGAAGTATCAATACTATTGATCGACTTTGTAAGATATAGGAAAACATTTAAGTGCAAATAAACGGAGATTTTTATTTTATAAATGGTTCGAAATGAATAGGAGTGTAAGCAACGTAAATAAGAGTGTTTCTTCTTTAAACTTAACTTGGCAGTATAAGTTTAAACATGTATTTAATCTTAAATCATAAGTATACCCTTTCTAATGGTATGCGAGGGAAGATTTTTTCTGATTGCAAACAGTTTAAAGGACGCGCCAGCATTAAAAGAAATTACGAATAGGCAATCACCCCCTTTTTATCTTTAGTATAATCGAGGATGGGATGGGATGCTCTTGTTCGCTCGTATATTCAATGTTAATGTGGTTAAATCAAGTGAAATTGTGCGCATGAGATTCTTATAATTGAAGTATCAATACTATTGATCGACTTTGTAGGATATTAAAAGCATTTAAGTGTGCAAACAAACGAGATTTTATTTTATAAATGGTTCGAAATGAATAGCAGTGTAAAGCAACGTAAACAAGAATATTTCTTCTTTAAACTTAAGTTGGCAGAGGAAGAATAAGAATTATTAAAATTACGGTAGTAGCACGAAATGCACTGAAACTTTCGAATGCAAATATCTCTAAAACGGATCGAGATATCAAAATTAAACAAGTAAGTATTTTTCATGTAAAAAAGGTCGGCCTTTCAAATTTTCTATTCGGTTTATGTGATTCTGCATACACACAAAGATAAGCTTCGATTTGAGCCTCTTTGAGCAATGGTAAAAGTGATGACAAATTTCTATTCATCAAGCCGAAAAACGCAGTAATACGAATTTTCACGTTGATTCTATGAAAATTTGCTGAATTATTGGAAAATTTAGAAATAATGTATGTTTTAAACGAGCAACATTTGTAGTAGTAGTAGTAGTAGTTTATTGATTATATAGACAAATAAATGTGTATAACAAGTCAACAAAAGCCACAAAATAATGAAACGAAATATTAAATTAAACTCTACTAGATACCTAACTAAAAGCTAATTCAACGTAAATTAAAACTAAATTAAATAAATCAAAAAAAAACAAACATGCATGAGTAATAAAAAAAGACAAAATAGTAGTAAATTAAATGAACCGCAATAAAAAAGAAAATTAAAAGCTAAATACTACTTAAAATCTGAAAAAAATTAAAAAGTAAAACTAATTGGCAACTAAAAAGAATTTTCTAATCTAATTAGGAAGAAGAAAGCTAACCCCATTGAATTTAGGAACTGCAAACTTAATGTGGATAATGAAATGTAATACTTATAAATGTGATAACAATAATAATAATAGTAATAATAACAATAATGGTAATGGTATTAAATATGGCAATAATACTAACAATTCTATCAAGAGCATTAAAAAAAAAAAAATATAAATAGTAAAGACAGTAAAATAAGAAAAACCTTAGATTAAAAAAGCACTTGAGTAATTCTGAAATTTAAGAATTCCTGTAAAGAATAAAAGGCATTCACTACTAATAGATCACTCATGAAACGTTTAAAACGCCAACGGTTTAGATCTTTCCAATGATTAGATTTTTATTATATATTTAATAGCAAAGAACCTGTGGGGACTGCTGATATAAGGTAATCTAGACCTAGGTGTGGCTATGTCACTTTCTATGTCTGGTGTTATAATCATGTTTATCTTTATTAAGTTGGAAGTTATAAACATTGTCGTAAGCATAAAGAGCAAGCTCAAGAATAAGAATACAAGGAAGAGCTAATAATTTACAACTGATATAAACTGGTCTGCAAGACTCAGTAGCTTTTAGGCCGGTTATGCAACGGACAATACGTTTCTGGCTGATGAAAATATCTTTAGCCATAGTTGAGTTTCCTCAAAATATAATTTCATAAGAAAGTCTGCTAAAAACATAAGCGTAATAAACACCAATCATCTGCTGACGCGTTAAAATTGGCTTTAAATTTCATACATTTGTATAAGGCATGTTGCGCTCAATGCTCATGTTTTAGGCTCTACTATTCTTAGTTTTCGGATTTCCCATGTTTAACGGACTCGCACTGTATAATCATCTTAAGTTTAAAAATTGTTCTGTTTGTTCCTCATTGCATTACAATCAATGTTATTTTGACACTTCACACCTATGTTATGTAGCACACAACATTGTTTTGTTAATCCTTACTACACCACCGCATTGTATATAAACCTGTAATTTAAATATTTAGAGGCTTTAAGTTTAATAGCAAAGCCACATATTATCCCCAGTATTTCGCGCAAATTGCTTCTAATACCTTCGCACCCACGCTCTATTCCTTCCCATCGCCCACAACATTACGTAAACACTTTATCAACATTGAGAACAGAGGGATTTAGTGTGTCGTCGATAATATGTAGGGATATTCTAAAAGAACCTCCCCTCTCCTTCACTCCCGACCGCATTTTCATTAAAATTTACTACCGAAACCGGGGCTATAAACAACTACATTTCCTCCAGAACGACATAACGACCTCATAAAAATTACAGCCACAGGTAAACACGTGCAGTATAATCCGGACGGCCCTCAAAATCGCGCAATTCAAACCGCAATGCATGTAAACCTTGATTGCTACGGAATACTTTGAATTACTATGCTATATTAAATGCGAGCGAAAAATTTAAAATGGAATCGTATTTTTTCTTTCCCCCTCAAACTCGATTATTATTCAATGTGCCGGAGATCAAACGTGATGCGTATCCCGTGCGTCTGGGAATTCTCCATAAATTCATAAACCCCTTGAACTTCCGATCTCGGCTACCCTCGAGCCTTTAAACCCTTACTTCGTCCCTGTATCTGAGAGAATCTCCAACTATGTATATCGGTTTGGAACTTAGAGAGATGGATGAATGCTTAATTAGATGGTTAGTTTGTAATCTGCGGTGTCATTAATTAACGTTCAGGAAGTAATTAATTTATTATCAAATAAATCTGGAACTTGTACCTTGATATACTCGGTAATACCAACCTAATATTTTGGGTAACAAAGTCAATGATTGATAAAATTAATTAGAATATATTACTGACAAGGGAACACCGGCGGGTGTCCCCTCCGATTTCGATGAAACTTAACAGATCGAAAGAGTACCTTAAAATAAGAGACACGTATTTTTTTTTTATCGGCGTATCCGCACGATTTTGGGGGTACAACCCCCTCCAAAGTTTGGACGATTTTTCAATTTTTGCAAATATTTCCTAAATTGTAACAGATATTAAATTTTCTTCTTAACATAATTTGCAGCATATTGCATGGCCCTAAGGGTGGCGTCGTCCGTATTCGCAAAAAGTTAATAACGGGAGACGGGGTACCCCGTACCTCCCCATTTTTTTTACATTTTTTCTTTTCTTATTCATCAAAAGAAGGCCCATTTTACATAGAATACGATGATGTATAACAAGTTTAGAAAATTAAGAATTGTAAAAATAGAAAAATAATAATAAAACTTCAAAATTAATAAGCTTGTCTATTGATATAAATGAAATGAACTATAACAGAAATAAGTTTTTATCCTTAACATAATTTCCAGCATAATACATGGTCTCAAGGTAGATAGCTTCATAAAAAGCTAATAACGGGGGACGGGGTACCCCATACCCCCGCATTTTTTTAATAATAAGTTTATTCATTATTCATAAAAAAATATCGCTTTTACATAGAAAACGGTGATGTATAATAAATTTAGAAAATTAATAATAGTAATAATAACTCAAAATAAATATTTGTACGTGTCTATTGTGATGAATATGCACTTATCTACGCATACGTGAGTTTAATTAATTATTCAGTCACTTCAGATATGATTGGTAATTTGCATTATAAATTTAACGCGATAAGGGATCTGGTGATTAATCATATTATTATGTAGATAAAAATACATCCCCGAATGCATAGTAATTAACCACGAACGTTAAAGTGGTCACGTCTGCATTTAGGAAATAGGTATATAAGACGAGTATTCCAAATGAGAACATTAGAAGTCGTTTTTCGTGCAGTGTAGGTCAGTACCTATAGTTTCGCACAATGGCGATCGTAAATATAGCAAATGTGTTGAACATGTTACTTGCAACGTTTCAAGTTACTAACATCGCAACAATTCCTTTGACACCGCAAGAAAGTGAGTTGCATGATGCCCTGAAAAATATAATTGTATCTGGTCAACAAGACGCCATGTTCTCCTTTCAAGATGTAACGGGATTAGAGTTTGAGGAATTAGCAGAACCACACGAAGCGCAATTTGTGGAAGAAACAGCAGAAGACGAAGAAGACAATTATGAAGATATTGCATGTGTTCCTGAAGAAGGGGGTAGCGTTATAGACTACTATATCGACTACTGGAAAAGTGGTAAATCCAAGCCACGTACTTTGGCAGGTGTCATCCAAAAATTCAAAAAAGATAAGTGCATATCAAACTCATCACAATAGACACGTACATATATTTATTTTGAGTTATTATTACTATTATTAATTTTCTAAATTTATTATACATCACCGTTTTCTATGTAAAAGTGATCTTTTTTTGATGAATAATGAATAAACTTATTATTAAAAGAATGCGGGGGTATGGGGTACCCCGTCCCCCGTTGTTAGCTTTTTATGAAGATATTTACCTTGAGACCATGTATTATGCTGGAAATTATGTTAAGGATAAAAACTTATTTCTGTTATAGTTCATTTGATTTATATCAATAGACAAGTTTATTAATTTTGAAGCTTTATTATTATTTTTCTATTTTTACAATTATTAATTTTCTAAACTTGTTATACATCATCGTATTCTATGTAAAATCGGCCTTCTTTTGATGAATAAGAAAAAAATGTAAAAAATGGGGGTTACGGGGTACCCCGTCCCCCGTTATTAACTTTTAGCGAATACGGACGACGCCACCTTTAGGGCCATGCAATATGCTGCAAATTATGTTAAGAAGAAAATTTAATATCTGTTATAATTTAGGAAATATTTGCAAAAATTGAAAAATCGTCCAAACTTTGGAGGGGGCTGTACCCCAAAATCGTGCGGATACGGCGATAAAAAAAATACGTGTCTCTTAGTTTAAGGTACTCTTTCGATCTGTTAAGTTTCATCGAAATCGGAGGGGGACACCCGCCGGTGTTCCCTTGTGAGTTATGCAATACTGTGAAAACTTCAAATGTAATATAAGCATGTCTTTCGATTGGTTTAGACGGAGAAAGAGAAAGAAATGGTTTTTTAGTTGTTAAAAAAAAATAATAGAGCACTATTTTGTGTATAGCTACTACATATCACGAGAAAATGAGTTTCACATACTGAATTTGGCAATAAAATCTTAGTAGGCGAAGGTTTTATGACAGGTTATTTAGACGACATTCTGCTGCTATACCCCCATTTTAACAAAGCGGAGTATTATAATTTATAGGAGAAATTCATAACCACCTAGATGTAATTCATTGTAAAACAGTCTGTACTTTCCTAATTAGAGAAGGCCATGCTTTTATTTTTAATCGTTGGTCACAGTGCATGCACGCACTAATCACTTTGATAGTTTGTATGTCACCAAAATTTGTGCAAAAAATTCGATTTCGAATATTATCTACGCAATTTCTGGTTTGTTTCTTAGGGACACCACCGCCAGGTTTACGAGTTACCGCCCCATATGAAAATAAATGTTCTGTGATGGCCTATGTTTAGACTGGATCCGCTTATTTCAATTAGAACTGCAGCAAAAGACATGGGGATAAATAAATCTAGATTGCACAAATATCCTTTTAAAATTCATTTGTTGCAAGAATTTACAGCTTATAGATTTTGAGCGCAGATGTAAGTTTCATTGCTGTAATGCAAGTACTGTTAAACTATATATGCTTCTAATATTACCGATAACATTTTGTGAATCGACGAGACACGATCTCATAGTAATGGGGTAGTAAATCATCTCAACTACCATTACTGGGCTCCAGAAAATCCTAAGTGGATGCGTGAGTCTCGTTTTCGGATAATATGTGGTGCAGATTATTTCCAACGCTATGTACATTTTTTTTTTTTACAAAATGACCTTCCCGAGACAATGAAAGATATTTCATTAGCAGAGCGCTATAACTTGTGGTGGCAATAACATGGCACTCCACCTCATAACTCTAGGATTGATGACAGAATATTTAAATCATTTATATCCTAATGGACTGGTACTAATTAGCCAGCTCGCCTGCCATATTTGGACTTCTCTGGACTTCTTTTTGTGGGGGTAACTGAAAGAAATTGTGCTTTAACTTAAATGATTTTAAATTTAAGATTTGTCATGCATGTAATTCAGTTAGAATGAATAGAAAGGCAACAGATAGAGGAGAATAGAGCAGGGGAAGTAGGAAATGGGGACAGGATAATAGGAAATCCGGAAAAGCGAATAGATAAACAGAAAATAAGAATTCGAAAAGAAAAGAGAAAATGGGAAAAGCGAATAATGAAAAGGAAGTTGGTAAAAGAGTTTAGGGAAAAGGAAATGGGAAACAAAGGAAAACAGGGAAAAGGAATGGAGAATGGGGCAAAGATAAAGAGGAAAAGGGAACAGAAAAACGGGAATAAAGAAGTTGGGAAAAGGCAACAGAGAAAGGGGACAGGAAATACGGAAAGAGGAACAGGCAAAAAGAAAAAGAGAAGAAGGAATAAGGAAGATGGAAGATGGATAAGGGAGCAGAGGCAGCAAAACAGGGAAAGGAACAGGAAATAAGGAAAAGTGAGTTGGAAAAAGAAAATGGGGAAAGGGGAAATGAAAATGGATAAAGGAAAAGGAATTGGGGAAAAGAACATATTGAAAAATCAAAAAATAAATATTATATATACTTAGATTACTATCAAAGTAAACTAGAGCCCCATTCTTCATTCAACCAAAAGAAAACAAAAGAAAAAGGCCACTGTAAAAAATTACAGTAATTTTGCCATGGTAAATTAGGAATATTACATGTAATAACGTAAATAAATCATGTAAATTTTGTTTTACATATTTTTTCTAGGATATTTAACATGGAAAAAAAGATTTCGGTAAAATTTATAGCTTTTTCATGTAAGTTTAAGATGTAATAAAAATTCGAAAGGAAATACAGTAAAAAAACATGTACAATTTTATGTTTACTGTCAAAATTTACTTAAAAGTGTAAAAATTGACAATTTTTTGGGTATTTAATTTGGGTAAAAATTTGAGGATCTTTTATATTTATTTTTACTTGATACTGCCGCAATGTGATTGGTATTAGGTTATTTTAACTGTACGCGTTCGGCAAATATACAGTTCATATAAATATTACATACGAATTTTACAGTACAATCTTTGAAAAATACATCAGCATGTGAAATTTACTAGATGGTAGAAATTTTACCTTATGAAGCAAATTTACCGGTAAAATTGTAGGCAACTTTTTTTACAGTGCAGCCAAAGTAGACGTATTCTATATTCTATGATGTCATGCGTTTTAGGTGGATTCAGCTACTTACTAATCCACCTTCTTCAAGACGCGCATTCCAGCAGAACGCTCATACTTCTAGTACTTTGTTTATAATGCCAAAAAGGTGAGGGATGCAATTTAAACAAAAAAAAATCGTGTTTCGGACTGATTTTCTTAGAGGGTGGTTTGCTAGGGGCAGTTTTAAAGAGTATTCCTTTTAGGATTCAGTGTTCAGTGTATCTGCTGATGATGATAGCTTCGCTATCGAAACGTACGTCCAGTTCAGTGCAGTTTGTGGTGAGGGGTTTAGGAGAAGTTTACAACACTTTTAGGACTCCTCAAAGCATTTTAAATGACACCTTGCTTGATCTTATATCTCTATAAATAAGAAAAATATTGCTTGTAACATTGAATCTGGTACAGCCTTTGTAGTACTGCTGCTTGAAAAAGATTCACAATTAATTATAATAAAACCGCATTTTCTTTCCTTTTTTAAATTAACTACAGGTTCAACTGCACGGAATTTAAGGTATAATAAAGTATGAGAATGCAGATTTGTAAATGATACATCTTGATTTATAATTTCAATTCGCTGCCACGTGGCACTTTGCCAAAATTCATATAACAACACGCGCGAATTCAATATTATTACAAATCTCAGATGCAATTTCGCTACCAGAAACACATACACGAGGCCTTCTCATAATTTTCGACATTTTAAAAATGATAAATATTAACTCCTAACTCACCTATACAGGGTGTTTCCTAACCTCTCTGACAAAACAAATGGGGATACTCCTCACCAAATTTTAAGGCGAAAATGTGGTATAAATTTTTTTCGAATGTCGTTTCGTTTTCGAGATACAGGGTGTTAATTTTTCTTTATTTTTTTTTTTTTTATTAATTAATGTCAAACGATATTCTAATGATATTTGTTAAACGTAAAACTTTATTTTGGATTAATTTTAAACTTTACAATAACTAGTTCATTGGCAGAGGTCTGGATAAAGAGTACCCTTAATAAAACACCCTGTATTCATACCAACCTTTCAATTGAATGAAACGAAAGCATTTTTCGGGATAACTCGTTAAGATGTATGTAATGAACGTAATTTGAAATGTACCAAAAATTTCCACCATCGAAATTGGAATCCTCCTTTCAAGGCATTCGTCGAATTAACGATCTTTCGGCTGAAATATAGCTCGCGCTTTTGGGGCATTCTTTGTCCCGGTGTCGCTCTCTGGTGGTTGTAATTATAACATTCCGTCCGGCTCCCGGGTCGCTTTGTATCTTTGAATTCCTCGTTCGCAGTGGGAGAAAATGGAGCGCTATCGGGATACTGAGGTCGCATTACGAGATGGCGAAAAAGGGGTTGGTGGATTTTCCGGGGTTAATTTTTGGATGGGGGGCGGGTCTGTTACGAAATTTTCGCCTTTTATCTGATATGGGGGCGGAGGAATTTCGAGGAAATTTGTTTTGTTCCTGGGAAATTATACTTTTTAATGTGATTTGGTATCATAAATATCAGATATTAAGTTTTGTAATAGCGTCCGCCTCGAACGCATTTTGGAATGTTTAATATACTAATAAATCAGGCTAAAAGAATAATTTAATCATAAAAATAGACCCGTTAAAAAAAAACACAGCGTGAAGTTTTAAGAATTGAAGTAGTCATTAAAGAAGCTCAATTCTCTCTTTAGAAAATAATAATAATAAAATAGAATAAAATAAGAAATTGTTTTGCATCTCTTTTTCATAGCGTGAAGTGTCTTAAAAATTAATATGGCAATTTTAAGCAAAAAAAATAATCCCTCTTAAAAAATATTTTATATCTTTCCTGCATAGCTTGAAGTTTCTTAAAAAATAATGTAATCATTTGAGAAAAAAATACCTACAAAGTAAATTCTTTTTAAAAAGAAAAGAACAGGTGCTTTCTCTCCCCATAGCATAAGTTTTTAAAAATTAATGTAAGTAATCATTTAAAAAAATAATTAGACCCCTTCTTAAAAAAAAAAAATCTATTCTCCATGCGTAAGGTTTTTAAAAATTAATGTCGTTGTTAAAAAAAAATTAGCATTCCCTATTTTTTTAAAAAAATAATACAGTTACTAAAAAAACAAAAAAAATAAAAAATTACCCTCCCTTAAAAAAATATTTTATATCTTTTCTTCATAGCTTGAAGTGTCTTAAAAATTAATGTAGTCAATAGAAGAAAGATTAACATCTTCTATTTAAAAAAAATGTAGTTATTAAGAAAAACAATAAAATAAAAAATTAATTTTTTTAACCCCCTTTTAAAAAATATTTTACATCTTTTCTTCATAGCTTGAAGTTTGTTTAAAATTAATGTAGCTATTAAAAAAATAGCTTCCTCTATTTAAAAAAAATGAGATAAAAAAAACAAAAAATAAAAAATTAACACCTCCTTAAAAAAATATTTGACACCTTTTCTCCATAGCTTGACGTTTCTTAAAAATTAATGTAGTTAATAAAAAATGAACATCCTCTATTTAAAAAAAAAATTAATTATTAAAAAGAACAATAAACTAAAAAAATAATTCCTCAAAAAAAATATTTTACATCTTTTCTCCATAGCTTGAAATTTCTTAAAATAATAATGCAGTCAATGAAAAAATTAAAATCCTCTATTTAAAAAAATGTAATTAAAAAAGAACAATAAAATAAAAAATTAACACCTCCTTAAAAGAATATGTTGCATTTTTTCTTCATAGATTGGAGTTTCTTAAAAATTAATTTATTCATTTAAGAAAAAATTAGCCTCATTCTTTTAAGAAAAAAAGTTAAAATCCTCTATAAAGTTTTTATAAATTAATGTAGTCATTTAAAAAGGAAAAAAATAGTGTCCTTCTATTTTTATAAAAAAAAATTACATTTCTCCGCTCTAGTGTGAAGTTTCTTAAAAATGAATGCAGTTATTTAAAAAAATCATAAAAAATATTAGATTACACCATATTAATTATTTTTAATAACAAGCTAAGATTATAATCGTTTTTTCACAACTCGGAAAATTTTTTGAATCAGGATTTTTTAAAATATGTTTTTTATAGCAGAGAGTATTTTTTTAATTGTTTATTTTTATTTTAAATAAATAAGTAAAATTATAATTAAATTATTTTTTTTTACAGCTCGTGGTGTGACATTTTTCAAATAATGATTCATAAGCCCCGTTTTACAACGATATAAATTTAATGTAATAGTTTTGATATAAATTTAATATTAAATATTTCAGATTATCATCATCACAAAAATATTTTTTCGTAAATTTTGTGTGAAATTTTGCGAGTGTTGTGTATTTTATTACCAATTTTACAAACTAAGCAGTGTGCAAGAATGTTTAAGTTCAGTAGTTTGGAGGTTATATTTATACTTTAATTTATAAAATTAGTGTAACAATAGAACAGGTATAGTACTATTTATTGTTTACTTTAATGGAATAAATTAATGGTAATCTGATTATTATCCAATTAATTTAAATAAATTTAATTTAAATGTTACTAATTACTGATATTTACTTCTTCCACATATACCTAATTAAGCAATATTACCAACAGTTTCTGTGAACTAAACCTCCTTTCATACCTTTATTATTATTGTAATATTTAATTTGAAAAGAATAAAGCAGAGAAAAAATGTTCCGCTGTCAGACTCTGTACCACTACCCTGTCATGGACTTGTAAGCTACAGTTACATATTTAAGTAGTTATGCTAAATGTAAAACTATATTGGGCTTCAAAAAAATAACGTCTGACTATCTATGACTAATACTTGACAAAAGTACTGCAAGGAATTCCCACTGTCAACTGACAAAACTTGTAATTCTAACGCAAAGATATTACAAAATAAATTTCAATTCGTGTGAAAATTATGTAGTTACAATTTAAATGTTAATCGATCTTAATCATCGTATAGAATATGCATCAAATAAATCAATACGAATTAGAAAATAAATCCATCAGTAAAGCAAAAATAATAAGCAACTACCTTTCCTCACATACTTTTCAGTACGTAAACATGCCATAACTATTCGAAAGTGAACCCACGTTTCGCTCAATCTCCTCGTTCATTCCACTATAGACGAATGAAAGTACATAACGTATATACAGATGAGAAATTCTCCAACTTGAACATCGGGGAAAAGTTGGTAGCGTTGCAAAACTAAATGGCACACACATCCGACAAGACGTGCTAGTTGGAAACTTTTCGGATTATCCGACGGTAAAGACATAAAAGTTTTCAAAATAGAAAATTTCAGACTTAAGGAGAGCGCTATTAGCGATAAACTATTAATGCTGGCGCAGCACACACATTTTCCCAACATCCAGCGATTAATAAATCAATTTCTAAGTAAAGTACTAGTCGGTTTAATCTGCTAAGAGCTCGTGTTAGCCGTACTAACACATACTTACCTTTAACGGCGATTTTATTTCGTCATAAAGAGGGGAAACTGGCGGTCCGGCCTCTATTATGATAATTAACAGTATCGTATAATGGATAAGCCCGTTAAAACCACGAGAATATAGCTTTTTAGCTATATATGTATATATATATCTATAAGAGACCAATTCTGTAATATGATGATGATACTAAGAGTATTAGGAATAAGAGGAAATGACCTTTTACCGAGATAATTTTACTAAATTTTACTAAAGGAAAAGATTCACCGATTTGGCATATACAGGGTCGCTAAAAAGTATAGATACAGTTAAATATTTTCAGAACGGTTTAGCAGAGCTCGTTGAAATTTGGCATACAGTTAGAAGTGTTTAAATTCTATCATCTGAGATTTCTTTCAATTTTCTACCATCATTTATTTTGAAAATACAAGACTAACTTGTTTTTTTTTTAAATAGCACGGGTGGTCAAATTTGATATTTTTAAAAAGATTAATTCTGGAAAAATAAAACTAAGTTAGCTTTGAAAATGCTGTTATTGACGATGTGTCACTTACATATTCGCCAAAAATTAAACTTGTGTGCAATAATTTATTTAACAATGGTACATTTAAGCGAAACTGAGCATATAGAAATTCTCATGATGGTTGGTTATAGCGACAGAAAACGAAGTTGTGCTCAAGTAGTGACTCTTTTTAATGAAATTCATCCAAACCGGGAACCGATCTCCAGGAAGACGGTTTCAAAAACCTTATAAAGATTTCAAGAAACTGGTAGCGTTAAAGACCGTGCAAGATCTGGGCGACCTCGAATTATTACCAACGAAGAAAATTCTTTGAATCCATACTTGGATGTGGTAGAAAATCCAAAAAATTTAGTACAACGGTTGGCGTTGAACCACAACATGAGTAGAGGATCCATATAAAAAATAATGAAACGCGAAAAATATCATCCTTATAAAATTCACTTGCTACAAGAATTAAGTGACGACGATTTTGACCGCAGAACCGAATTTTGCGAAACTATGATGCACAGAATACATCAGGATGGTAACTTTCCTAATCGAATCCTCTTCTCTGATGAGTCAACTTTTTGTCTAAATGGATATGTTAACCGCCATAACTGTCGATATTGGTCTGACAGAAATCCGCATTGGATGCAGCAGGTTCATACGCAGCATCGACAGAAAATTAATGTTTGGTGTGGCATTATTGGTCGGAATATCGTAGGGCCCTTTTTCATTAACGGCAATTTAATGTCTGAAAGATATTTGCAACTTTTACAACAACATATTGTTCCACGACTTAGGAAATATTTCCAAATCACGGCAATCGAAATTGTATACCAACAGAAACCATATGGTTCAACAGACGAGCACCGCCGCATTTTGGTCGTCAAGTGCGCGAATATTTGGATGAAACATTTCCCGGTAGATGGATAGGGCGAAGGGGGCTATTGAATGGCCAACTAGGTCTCCTGATCTGACCCCACTTGATTTTTTCCTGTGGGTTAATGTAAAAAATCGAGTGTATGTCAACACACCATTACAAATCGAAGACCTACAAGAACGTATAAGAAACGAAATTGCCAGTATTTCTTCAAATATTTTGATTGATTCTTTGCAAAATTTTGCTCAACGTGTTCATTATTGCCAGGAGGTAAATGGAAATAATTTCGAACATCTTTTGTAACATAAAATTATGTAATTTCTTGTTTGAGCTTCTTTTTATTAAAATCTGTTCTGTTTCAGTTAAATGTGTTATTTTTACAATTATTATTAACTATTATTATTTATTTTTTGGTAAAACTTCACGCAGCAAAAATGTAACGATAGATAAAGACAACATTTCCAAGGCTAAGAAAATTTTTCATTTTTCAAAATTTTACTAGTTCGAAATTTTTTTTTAAGGTTTCGATTAAAATAAGATATGGATGTGTTACATCACAGAACGCAGAAAAAAAATCTCTTATAAAAAATATTAAATTTGACCCTTCGTGCCATTTAAAAAAAAATCAAGTTAGCCTTGTATCCCCAGAACAAATGAAGATAGAAATTTGAAGAACATCTTAGACGATAGAATTTAAATACTTTTAACCATGTAGAAAATTTAAACAAGTTTTGTTGAATAGTTTTCATAATATGTAACTGTATCCATACTTTTTTATCAGTAATAAGGTCTGGGACTTCTTCCCAGATCCTCCCAGAGTAAGGTTTTTGCCATGGTTTTCCCTTACTCCGTGGCCATTGATTTTATATAAGTATATTATATATAATCAGTGTCCTTGGGGAATGTTGAGAGATAACGAAAGTCATTCCATGAGCGCATTTAATAATAACTGATAGCTGACTGATTTACTGTAGACTCGCGATTATGTGAACTAATCACATTTCACATATTTTATCATTTCTCAAAAGTAGTATTCATATGGTCGCGTTGTTTAGGTGGAGCACGGGGTTGGGATTATTTGTAATAATTTAGTTTAGTTAATAAAGTGTATCCATACTTTTTAGCGATCCTGTATACAGGACCTATAAGCGAGTGTTGCAAATCGCCACTTTTTACATCTGCAGAATCCTACGTTTAAGGAATCAAAATCTGAAAAAAATTAAAATCATCGTGATTTTAAGGGTTGATTTGACCTCTTAAATGTGAATTCGCCACGTTTATTTACGCTTGCTTTAAATATAGTCATTCCGATGCAAAAAAATCAAGTTGAATTGGGTAAAACACTTCTACTGTCATAAGTATATTTGAACTAATATTTGCATTGCAATAGTGAAGAGTAATTATCAATTTGCCTTTTCACGGAAACAATACAGAATACGAGGGAGTTTCAATGGTTCAAAGTCCCTCGGATACTGAACCGAGTTGGAGATTAGAATTACGTTGTTCAGTAACTGCATCGAAAATTTAGGAATTAACAGTTATTCGGAAGTTTCAGAACTGTTACAGTTCTGTAATTACACGTTCAAAGAAACAAATAGCCGCTTCTGGCGTTGGTTAACGTTTATTCATCTGATTACAGTGAAATTTCCAGTCGTGGCCAGAATTACGTTCATACTAGTGAACAAAGCCTTTTGCGACGGCTACTAAACTAGTATTTTACGAGATATTCATTATGAAACGCACTTTTAAATGGTGATAAATAAATAATTAGTTAGGTATATATGAAACAGTAGAATAACAATATTTAATTGCGTACTTTGACACCATCTGAGAGAAAAAGTGCCAAACATACAACGAAAGCACATACTTTCAGATGATGTTCTTCTCTGTAAAATAATTCAATAAAGACCCGTGTCGTGAATAGCATCAATCTAATTTTGAAGTTTTGATTGCCTGTTGTTACTCAGATATAACTGACATGTGGCCACATTGCAATCTCTAACTTGGCAATACAATAACTCTGGAATTTTGGGAATATCTCCGAAGTTATAACAGATATTGAAAAACTTTTTTAACATAATTTACAGCAGATTACATACTCCCAAAGATGACGTAACCGTTGATGTAAATTTTCACGAGAAGTCCCATTTGTAAAATAATTTCTCTTTTTTCTTATTTCTCAAATAAAAAAAAGATCGTTTTCACTCGAAGCACAGCAAATAATACGTCATTTGAAAAAGTTCGTCTTATATATACATACAAACGTCTACATAGCTGAAGTTCATGTTTAATTACACATCTAATAAATCTTGATCTGGATTAGATTATGCATGCGTTTCTAGGATATATTATTGTTTAAAATATTATTTTGTGACAGTTGTGCGTGTTCGCTTGTAAGTATGTGATGTTAGCAGCTTCAAAAAAAAAAAATAGAACTTTGAAGCTGTAAAAAATATCTCCGGAGTTGTAACAGATATTGGAAAGTTTTTGAACATAAATTTACTAAGATTATATACTCCCAAAGATGACATAATCTATCTTCACAAGAAACTAATAATTAGGGGCCGAATATCCCATACCCACCGTTTGTAAAATAATTTCTCTTTTTCTTATTTCTCCAAAAAAAAAAGTCGGCTTCATTCAAAGTACAAGAAATAATACATCAATTGAAGAGATCGTCTTGTATACAAATTCAAACGCCTATCTGCCTTTTCGAAAGTTCATGTTTAATTACACATCTAATAAATCTTGATCTGGATTAGATTATGTATGGGTTTCTAGGATATGATATTGTTTACAATATTACTTTGTCACAGTTGTGGGTGTTCCCTTGTAAGTATGTAATGTTTGTTGCGTCAGAAAAAAAGAAAATAGAATTTAGAATCTGTTAAAAAATATCTCCGAAGTTATAACAGATATTGGAAAGCTTTTTAACATAATTTACTATAGATTATATACTCCTAAAGTTTACGTAATCTTACTTCACAAGAAGTTAATAATTGGGGGTCGAATATCCCATACCCACTATTTGTAAAATAATTTCTCTTTTTCTTATTTCTCAAAAAAAAAAGTGGGTTTCACTCAAAGTACAAAAAATAATACATCAATTGAAAAAATCGTCTTGTATATAAATTTAAACATCTACCTGTCTTTTCGAAAAGTTCATGTTTAATTACACATCTAATAAATCTTAATCTGGATTAGATTATACTTGGGCTTCTAGGATATGTTATTGTTTAAAATATTACTTTGTCACAGTTGTGGGTGTTCCCTTGTAATTATGTGATGTTTGCTGCGTCAGAAAAGAACATGGAACTTAGAATCTGTAAAAAATATCTTCTAAGTTATAACAAATATTGGATTTTTTTAACATCATTTACAATAGATTATATATAGCCATAGATGACGTAATCTATCTTCACAAGAAGCTAATAATTGGGGGACGAATACCTCATATCCACCATTTGTAAAATAATTTCTCTTTTTCTTATTTCTCAAAAAAAGTCGCTTACACTCAAAGCGCAAGAAATAATACACCACTTGAAAAGATCGTCTTATATAGACATCCAAACGTCTAACCTGCTTTTTTGAAGGTTCATGTTTAATTACACATCTAATAAATCTTGATCTGGATTAGATTATGCATGTGTTTCTGGGATATGTTATTGTTTAAAATATTACTTTGTTACAGTTGTGGGTGTTTCTTTGTAATTATGTGATATTTGCTGCGTCAGAAAAGAAAATAGAACTTAGAATCTATAAAAAATATCTCCGAAGTTATAATAGATATTGGAATATTTCTTAAAGTAATCTACAATAAATTATATACTCGCAAATCTATCTTCACAAGAAGCTAATAATTGGCGGTCGAATACCTCATACCCACCATTTGTAAAATAATTTCTCTTTTTCTTATTTCTCAAAAAAAGCCGCTTACACTCAAAGCGCAAGAAATAATACACCACTTGAAAAGATCGTCTTATATAGACATCCAAACGTCTAACCTGCTTTTTTGAAGGTTCATGTTTAATTACACATCTAATAAATCTTGATCTGGATTAGATTATGCATGTGTTTCTGGGATATGTTATTGTTTAAAATATTACTTTGTTACAGTTGTGGGTGTTTCTTTGTAATTATGTGATATTTGCTGCGTCAGAAAAGAAAATAGAACTTAGAATCTATAAAAAATATCTCCGAAGTTGTAATAGATATTGGAATATTTCTTAAAGTAATCTACAATAAATTATATACTCGCAAATCTATCTTCACAAGAAGCTAATAATTGGCGGTCGAATACCTCATACCCACCATTTGTAAAATAATTTCTCTTTTTCTTATTTCTTAAAGAAAGTCGCTTATACTCAAAGCGCAAGAAATAATACACCACTTGAAAAGATAGTCTTATATAGACATCCAAACGTCTAACCTGCCTTTTTGAAGGTTCATGTTTAATTACACATCTAATAAATCTTGATCCTGGATTAGATTATGCATGCGGTTCTAGGAGATGTTATTGTTTAAAATATTATTCTTTGACAGTTGCGAATATTCTCTTGTATTTATGTGATGTTGGTTGCGTCAGATTAAAAAAAAGAAAATAGAATTTAGAATCTGCATGTAAAAAAAATATATTTTATTTTTATTGCTTACCATCAGAACCTAATAGAACTTAATATCGAGAAACATTACGAATACTTTGTTCTAAAGTTTATAATTGGAATGGAAATACCTATTAGACTAATGTTTTATTTTTTCTACACTTAGTTAACAAGTCATATTTTAGTAATTATTCACCAGTCTACATATTTAAGCAGTATTGATTGAATTCTCTCATTTATTTGTAATCATTTATTTAAACCCGCAATGTTCGTGACAAGAAATCGTTTGACGCCAACACCAGACACCTAATAGCACCTAAACAGCTTGTAGTCACGTGATAAAATTGTAAAAGGAATTAAAAATGAAAGCTTATCTATATTGTGTACATTGTAATGGATGTGAATGGACGTAAAAAAAAAAACAATGCTTTTGTGGAATATATTGTAATCATTTTTTTTTATACCACGATTGTATTTGAATTTGAATGAGTATGAACCTGTCATTTTTATTGGCATTTGAAGACCTAAAACGTGGGAATAAATGTGTGATATTAAAAAAAATTACCTTTAGGGTAGATGGGTAGATAAATCCCTCTTTTCCTAATCATATTCGCGTTTTCAATTCTCTGCGAAATAAAGATCGCGTATGCAGACGGTGATTTTTAATTTTCTAGATGAGTATTTTAGCAGCCTAGAAAAAAGGGACTCCCGGCTTTTGGTCACGTGTCATGTCGAACCACGATGACAGAAGCGGGTCCATGTTGCGTTCAACCCCCATCCATTGCATCCACCATCGAACGCTACTCTTACGACATCAGGCAGCCACAAAGACTGTTGAGCGTCTGGGCGTTCGTTAATGGACAGGGTGAGTCCGCAAACATATCTTTTTTTCTGTGTAATTTTTTCCCCATTGATGTATTGCGTCAAAGAGGGTATATGGTATGTTATATTCGGATATGTAACTTACTCGATAGTTCATCGAAAATGCCACCTGCTCGTAAACCGGGAGCGAATTTGTTGGGAAAATATCAATAAAATCACTGTTTTCATTATTTAATTTATGGAAATTATTAAACAGTGCTATGGTAGATGTTACATTGATAAATAAATGAAAATCGTCAGTATAAGCTTATATGAAAACATCATGTACAGTTCAGTTCAAAATAAAATGCATCTATTTTGTCACAGGATATCAGTATAATATTGGTATTTTGTGTTAACGTAGTGTAAATACTGGGATTTATGTCTCTGTTGTGCACCTTATAGATAATAATAAATAATTTTCTTTCGGTGGAAGTTTGAAGTATTTTAACCCCGAAAATGATTTTGAAGTTTTGATATGATATTTCAGGATAGTTTTCTTCCTATACCGTTTTTATATTATACATATCCGTTTCATTAATAATATATACTGCTGTGTACTGACTGAATTGAAAATGCAAAATGAATTTAAAAAAAAGCAAAAAAAAAAAAAATTAAATAAGCTAGCTCAACGGATAAAATTTTAAAAGGCCGCAAAAGAACAATTAATCTCAGAGTTACCCTCGCGAATTAAAACTTGAATCTAAACACGACAAGTAAATTTTGAGTGAAAGAAATCAGACTTTCTTAAATACCCCAAAAATTGAAAAGGTTTAATTTAAAATAAAAGAACAGAATTTTCAACCCAAAGATGCTAATAAACAATCAATTTTTATTTTATAAAATGGGTAAAATTACAAAATGGCAGAAAAAAAAACCGTGAACTGAAGGTTCTGGCCAAAAATTAAAAACTGCACTTGATTTTAAATTACAATAGGAGAATGCTATTTCCTATACAAAGCAAAAGATTTGGTTGTTCAGGAAGATAATCCAATATCTTACAATCTCAAACCACGTGGTTTCAAATTAACACAAACTAAATTAAGCTTGGACAAATTCTAGTAAATAACAAAAGAAAAATTTAAATGCAAGCACAAAGCTTCTACTCACCCAAACTGAGGTGATAGATAATTAAAAACTGAATCAACAAAATTGAAAAACGGAAAATTAACTCTTAAAACTATAATGAGAGAATTAAAACTAAAATATATCTTCCTGCACGAAAATAATAAATGATCTTATATCTATAATGTGCACACATCAATATAATAACAATTATTATAAAACGAATTCCTTGATGGACAGAATATTTAAAAGATAATTTTATGCGAATTAAATTACGATATCAAATCGAAATACAAGAATGGCAAACAATGATCTAAAAATACGTGTACTCACAGTAACAATCGACCAAGGAATTGCCTGACAAAATTCTACCGCTGGCGAACAACACACAATTCACCGACAAAAATCTAGTAGAATCCGCAAAAACTAGACTAGCGACCGCTAGACACAAAAATGAAAGGAATTAATTAAAAAAAAAACTTAATATTTAATTAAATTAATTATACAATTAACTCATTAACTTCAATTTAAATAAAATAAATCTAAATTTGTAAAAATTCTCGGTATAATAAAATATGCAACTTAAAATGCACTCGCGGATGTGGGTTGCCACAGCAATACGTATTGTAGTAACATGCAATTTTACCCTCTGCAGTGTAAAGTAAGAAAATGTAAAAATATATGCAGTTTGCTAGACAGCCCAGTAAAAATGCATGATAATACCGACTCCCCTACCCGCTCATAAACCGGGAGCAAAGGCTTTTGGAAAGTAAATAAAATTACATTTTAATAGTTAGTATATTAAAATTACGAAATAAGCAAATGAAAATAACCAGTATAAGCACCTATGAAACCAGCATATATAGTTCCATCCAGAACAAAATGCGTGTTATGGTATAAACAGTCAATACATATTTGTGGACCATAGATAACAGTAGATAGTGGGTAAATGTAGGGAGTTGAAGTAGTTTAGATGCAGAAACGATTCTTTTTTCGGAATTCAAATATTTTTAAGCGTGTTATTAAGAATGATTTAAATTCTTAAAAGAGCTTTTTTTTTAACATTACGGCTTTCACCGATTTATAGCTGCGTACGAGAAAATCTTCTTAAGTGTTTATTATTTTGTAGCTATCACATCTTTAAGTCCCATGACTTAAAAGGGAATTCTCTTGCGGATTCTGATGAAACTTCGCCAATTTATAGACTCCATGGAATGTTACTCAAGGACACTTTCTGTTGTTGCGGAACTTCAACTTTAGCGGGTGCAATATGGCTTTGAAATCTTCCCCAAATTTCGTTTATCCAAATTAACTTTTAAATGATGAGAGATAGAAAAAAAAGTTTTAATGGAAGATTTGCAGCGTTTACGTAGCAGTTTCGATCGATATAGCTATTTATATACAGGGTGTTACAATAACCATGGAACTACATATATTGCGCTTATTTGATCGAATTTCAGAAATCGGTTATAATCACTATATTTGGCATCGAGTACTGTATGTAGACCTGATTTAAATAATTATCATACAGGGTGTTAACAAAATTATTTTTTTCATATTTCTTTATTCTAATGGGATACTGTATGTGTATATTGTTAGGTGGTTGCCTTGTACGTTGAAAGCCAATGTAAAATTATACCAATAGGCGTTCAATGCCTATATGTGATGTTTTTGAACTATGCACGTTTGCTTCAACGCAATATGATTATTAAATTGCAATTTTGGGTCCACAACCATTTTCTCTCCAAGATATTGTAACCATATTTCTACAGTGTGTTAAAAAAAAGGTGTCGGATATTTACCCAATTATAGTACTGGTGGAGAATAAACAAAAAAGTCTTAGTCCACATGGGTCCGCATTTCAACTGTTTTTGACATATAGTCGATTGCATATTTTAAAATAAAAAAAATAACATTTTCGGTTTGAGAATAGTTCCCTTGTCAAAACAACTGATTGTAACTTAAAATAGTTCTGTCAGACATCTGTCATCAGATTATTATCATTTGCCGTCAATTTTTTTTTTTTCTCAATTATGCATAAGTACACAAATGCAGAAATGGCCGATATGCATTTTATGTACGGTCGTGCGAATGGTAATGCCACTGAAGCACGGCGTATGTATGCCGAAGAATTTCCAAATCGGTTGTTACTAGTGATAAGATTTTCTCAAGACTTCATATCCGGCTGTCCGAAACTGTTCATTTAAATTAATGGTGGTTTCTGGTAGACCTAGATCAGTTTCTTCTCCCGCCAGTTAGAATTAGATATTGAAACCGGTAGAAGGCAACCCAAATATTAGCACCCGAAGACTTGCCGCAGAACTGAACGTCAGTCATCCTCTCATTTGGAGAATTCTGCGAACAGCAGCTCTATCCTACCACATTCAACGCGTGCAAGTTCTTGCTCCTCACGATTATGATGCACGTAGGGTTTTTTGTCATTGGGTTTTACGAAAGCTGCAGAACTCCTAATTTTGCGACTCAGATTTTATTTAGTGACGAGGCTGGGTTTACAAGAGACGGAATATTCAATTTCATAACAATCACGTCTGGGCAGATGAAATTCCCCATGCTGTTTGTTGAACTGCATCACCAAACCGTTTTCGCTAAATGTTTGGCTGCTATTTTTGGAGACTGCTTAATTGGTCCAATATTTCTCCCTAATCGTTTAACGGCAAGTATTTTTGGAACTTTTTTAAGAAATGAATTACCGTTTTGTGGAAGACGTGCCATTTTTTAACAGATTAAATATGTGGTTTATGCACGATGGAGCTCCTGCGCATTTTATCCATCGTAGTTAGAAATTTCCTTAAATCAAGATTACAACGAGAGATGGATAGGACGGGGTGGACCAACTGCATTGGCCTCCTAGGTCCCCTGACCTGACACCTCTAGATTTCTATGTTTGGGGGCATCTAAAACAATTAGTGTACGCACGATCTGTAAACAATTGGAAGAACTCAGGCAACGAATCGTAAATTGTTGCGAAGAAATTGAGGGACTCCAGGAATTTCGAAAGATTGCGTCGATATTTTTCATAAGAAGGTGTGAAGCGTGCTTAGAAATGAACGGTGGACATGTGTAGAACAATTTTATTTAGTTTTACTTTAAATAAACATTTGTTTAAATTTACATTGCGATCAGAATTTCTTTGAAAATTTTTATCCTTACTAAAACAATATTGCAATCGACTATATGTCAAAAACAGTTCAATTCGGACCCATGTTGACTAAGGGCTTTTTTTTTATTTCCACCAGTACTACAATTGGGTAAAATATCCGACAACCTTTTTTTTACACACTGTACATTTTCCTTGTACACTTGAGGAAAAAAGTATCTGAACAGAGTTGAGTGAGACAGAAGATATCGGGTCCATTCTATTACAAAGAGCCGATATTTTCTCTCTTGCTTGCTCAGCTTCAATCGTTCGGTTATTACTTTTTTCAGTTTACAAAAAGCGTTACATAGGATCGCAGACTCAGACAAATTCATCCATTCTGCGACATATCGGTTTTCATTCGATGATGATGAAGGGTTTTTACCCACATGCTCAATTTGCGAAAACCGCTTTTAAACCAATTACTCAATTTAATATAAACCAATTTACTATAATAGAAAAGAGTCATCTCACAATAACCCGTCTCTGGTCATTAATTTCAACCATAGAAAAACAAACTATCGAATATGTCAACATTTTTCTCACATCAAACACCCTTACAAAAAAAAAAACAACTTTCCCACAGCAATGTCATAAATTCCAACACGTATCTAATCTTATCTGCTCTATGATGGACCTCCATCCGATTTCGTCCCAAACGTCCCCAGATAACAGTTTATCTTCATCGCGCATCTTGTGTCGTCTACCCTTTCCTATGCCCCCCTCCATCCCACCATATAAAATTTTATCTCAAAGGAGGGAGGCTCCAGGATGACGTACTTGGGTTTTACGAGTTTACTACCGAGAGTAGTGGCCGAGCGATGACGTCAGCGGACGGGTAAACAACGTTAGGTACGATGCTCGGATGAATTATGTAAAATCTGGGAGGGGTAGCGACGCTCGGTTTATTCGCGAAATTGTTTTGGGGAATGGCGACGCGTGTGGCGGTAATTTGATTCGCAGTTTGAGTTATTTTTTATTGTTCAATGGTATGATAATCACGTGGGTATTCGGAGATGTATGTAATGTCAGATTTCGTTAAACGGTAGTGATTGGGGAAAATGAATTCCGCAATTTTAGTTTGGGAATTTATTCACAATATAATCAGTTGACTTTGTTACGTTAGCAGTATATATGTTTGTATAATCCATTGTCGCTCTGTGTTAACTAATAATAACCGAAGAAGGGGACCATCCGTAATATATTTATACATATTGTAACATCGTTCTCAAATTAAATGAAATATATGTTCCAAATCTCATCTTTATGAAGGATTTAAGTAAGAATAATTAGTGAGTTTAAATGAATTTCTTATTACGTTGTTTACACTGCTATTTATTTTGAACCATTTATAATAAAATCTTCTCATAGCATCTTCTTATACTCAGATAAACATTTTTTTGATCCAGAGTGCCTAAGCTTATTGCAGATATTCTCCCCCCTCCTCTTCCCCCCGCATCACCTGTCATTAGAGAGATATATCATGATTAAGCTTAATAAAATAGATAACATGGATGATTTAAAAGAGGATTAAAAATTTAAATTTATTTTTATTAGAAAATATAATACTAAATAGCAGCACAATATTTACATATTTATTACTTATATACAGGGTATCAGATTGAGGTAATTATACTAATATGTACAGCTTTAATCATATACAATCAAAAGTCTCATTCACAGGTGCTCTTCTAAGCTTTACGAGAAAAAAATATTTTATAAATGCCGTGGCTAGAGCTGTGCCCCAACCTCATTAGTGTCCGAGTAACCCCACATACCATATTATTCAGCCTTACCGTTGTGTTTGTGTGGATCGCCGCTTGGAGGCGAGCCACTCAACATTTTATTTAAATCTTCCGCTCGAAAAAGACTGATCCTTTGTGTGACCATCTGATTTCATAAAGAAAATCGAAGTTGATGGATCGGCAAAAGCCGTAATGTATGATCATTTTCGCTCGAACTCAAGTTAAAAAGGCTTGTTTGCAAATTTTTGTGATCTACATTATTTCTGGTATTGATTCAATTCATTTGCGTTATTTGATTAAAAAATCAAAAGAAATAACTCAATTCATTGTACCTTATTAACAACTAATCTCGATTCGACAAAGCAAAGAAAAATTACTTTTTTGTAACTACTAAAGTCGCATATCCGGTGAAACTCGTAATCTTATCTGATATTAAAAATAATACTTTGTTAGACTTAGTAGAATCTTTTAACAAAAGAATGTTTGTTTTAAAAAGAAGAATTTAATTGCCTCATTTTGCTATTTTAGCAAGGACCTTATTTATTCAGAATACGTTAAATGACTTACGGCATACATAGAATAATACAAATGAGTGCAAGTATCTAACTTTACGAGTTCGGGTTTGCTTACATGCGTTTCCTTCATCAGGCCATAGAAAATTTTTCTCTAAATTTTGACTTTTTTATTCTTTAATGATGAATCCGGTTTCGGTGGTTTTTGCTTATATGTCGTGTATTAACCAGCAATTACTTTTTTATTTGTTATACCCTGTATATATATATAATTGTTTAA